>SJYX01004025.1:343092-447856 GCA_006410675.1 Oreotragus oreotragus
ACCCTGCTCACCTCCCTCCCATCCCCCACCCCTGTCTGCCAGGTCGGAGGCGGGTTTAAAGCCAGGTGCGCCGAGGCAGCTCGCCATGTCCAGATCCGGGGACCGGACCTCCACCTTCGACCCCAGCCACAGCGACAACCTGCTGCACGGCCTCAACCTGCTGTGGAGGAAGCAGCTGTTTTGCGACGTGACCCTGACGGCCCAGGGCCAGCAGTTCCACTGCCACAAGGCCGTGCTGGCCTCCTGCTCGCAGTACTTCCGATCGCTCTTCTCCAGTCACCCCCCTCTCGGGGGAGGGGTCGGCGGCCAGGACGGCCTGGGGGCCCCCAAGGACCCACCGCAGCAGCCGCCGCAGCAGCAGGCGCCGCCGCCGCCAGCGCAGGAGGAGCCTGGCACTCCATCCTCCTCCCCCGACGACAAGCTGCTGACCAGTCCCCGGGCCATCAACAACCTGGTGCTCCAGGGCTGCTCGTCCATCGGGCTGCGCTTGGTGCTGGAGTACCTCTACACGGCCAACGTGACCCTCTCCCTGGACACGGTGGAAGAGGTGCTGTCGGTCAGCAAGATTTTGCACATCCCCCAGGTCACCAAGCTCTGTGTGCAGTTCCTCAACGACCAGATCTCGGTGCAGAACTACAAGCAGGTGTGCAAGATCGCCGCGCTGCACGGCCTGGAGGAGACCAAGAAGCTGGCCAACAAGTACCTGGTGGAGGATGTGCTGCTGCTCAACTTCGAGGAGATGCGCGCCCTGCTGGATTCGCTGCCGCCCCCCGTGGAGTCAGAGCTGGCGCTCTTCCAGATGTCCGTGCTCTGGCTGGAGCACGACCGCGAGACCCGCATGCAGTACGCGCCCGACCTCATGAAGCGCCTCCGCTTCGCGCTCATCCCGGCCCCGGAGCTGGTGGAGCGGGTCCAGTCGGTGGATTTCATGCGCACCGACCCGGTCTGCCAGAAGCTGCTGCTGGACGCCATGAACTACCACCTGATGCCCTTCAGGCAGCACTGCAGGCAGAGCCTGGCCAGCAGGTATGAGACAACGAAGGTTTGGGGGGGGGGTGCAGCCCGAGAGGCCGGAGGGAGGGGAGAGGGCAGAGGAGGAGGGAGAGGGGTGTGGACAGGAGGTTCCTGCAGGCTGAAAACAACCGAAAACAAACAATTCAGACTGTGGGGGGGAGTTGATTTCAGAGGCCCTGAACGGTCAACGGGAAACTGGCCTCCGTGCATCCCCGACTGCCAGAAGTCCACGTTCTCAGTATCCGCAGAGAGGAAAATGGGCTCCTGGGCTGAAATTGACAGGCTAGGTGGGACCAAAGGTCCGGGCCATTGGAACTACAGCTTGGGAAGTCTTCCTACCCAGTCCTCCTTCTACCTCTCAAAATAGGCTTGGCTTAAAGAAAAGGATCCTGTGATGAGCAGTACCCCCGCCCACTCCACCCCTTCCCTGCTTCGGGCGAGCAGAAGTGCCAGGGGATAACTCCAGAAGACAAGCTTTTCATTCATTCCTACAACTCAAGTTATTTTTTTGTTTGTTTGGGGTTTGCTCCCGTTGGAGGTTAGAGTTCTAAAAGGCTTTGTCTTTTAGGGTTGCTGTTGGAAATACTGGCATCATTCAGACAAACTTTTCTGTCTTGGAAAAAAAAAAAAAAAGACCTTATCCTTTTCACTTTTAAAGGAGAGCCAAGCAAGAGATTTCAGGGAGGCAGAGTGAATCCTGCTTAGTAGCTCCCATGTCAAAGGGGAGCACAGTTGAAAACTGAGAAGAGGAGTAGTTAATCTAGCTGCAGTTAGGTCTGTGCGTCTGCTCTGAAGTCACAAAGGAGTTGGAGAATTGTTGCTGTTGTTGCTATTTGGAATGTGTCCCATGTGTGTATTGAAAGTGGGATTTCCTGTCCAAGGGGAGAGAGAAAAACAATGCCTTTTAAAAATGCTACTGAGATTTAAAAAAAAAAAAAAAAAACCCTAAGAATTGACAATCCTGTTTTATTGGCTCCAATTTTAAAGCCCTTTTTAATGAGCCCTCGCAGAGGGTTGCTTTCTCTTTTTAGAAAAGAAGCAGTGTCTTCTCAGTTTCTCAGGATAAAACATCACGGGTCCAGATGTCAAGTACCCCAGTCTCATCCACTAAGTGCTGTGTTAGAAAGTACATGGTTTAAGAATCCATCATGGCCTTTTCCCACTCAGAAGGATGTCTGGAAGATGGGGTCCATTTTCTGCACCCTTATGAAATTAAAGGTTTATTTTTTCCATCATGATGTTTCTACCAGACCTGGGTAACTGAAGTTTAGGAAACTGAAAGATATTCTCTGCTGTTGTTTAGGGAGCACTGGTGATCATGTGAGGCCCACGGGAGGCATGGGAAATCTTGAACTTAGAAATCTTGTAAGCTGATTTGTCTAATGTTGGTAAGAAATAAATTAATAACCTGTAGTGTTGGAAAATAACACAAGAAAGACAATAACACAAGCAAGAATCCAAACTCTTGTGCTTGAATAGTGAATACAGAAGTCTAAATGACAACTAGGACTTGAAATGTATTTTTATTTTGTAAGATCCCATTTGTCTAAAGATCAAGTTAGTAAATTTAATGTGATGAGCAACTGTCACCACATCAAGGAACATTGGTGATCAATATTCTGTTATTTTAACTTTTATAACTTTTAAACAACTTACAGGTATACTTAATTTAACATATATCTTACTATTCAGTTATAGTCCTAAACACACATGTATTCATATGTTTTAAAATGTACTATCTAGTGTAAATTCAGAAACCCAGAAGGAAAATAAAATTAAGATTTAACTTGTCCTAAGCGTAACTGGGGGAAATGAGAATTATACATTTGATCCAATAAATAAGTCTAAAGTCCTCAATGCACTTTTACCTGATAAATATATCCTAGGTTTCAGTGTTAGAAGAATTGACTTTCAAAATGAAAAATCCATTTCTCACCTTAGTCTGGATTCAGCACGCCAGCTGGGGCCTTCTGGCTGTCGTGGTGGATGGCTGAGATACCAGGCTGCCTGGCTCTGTGACCACACAGTCCAGCTTCACTGGGCCATATCATTTGAAGGATATGTAGTGCCGTCTGACCACTGAATGCTTACAAGTGTCATGGATGCTGCAAGAGTCTGATACTTCTGCAATAGGAAGGAGACTATATTTTCCTTAAAAAGCAGATCTGGAAAACAGTTCATGTGAACCTATTGTTGATCTCAAAAGTAATATAATTTTAGACTTTGTTCCATTATTAGTAACTGTAGCATTTTAATTTGGGGGACTAATTACATTATTCTAATTTTAATTCACAGAAAGAATGCAAGAATAATCACCAAGACCTTAGCTTTAATGTAGACAAAAATGCTGTAAGTTGCAACCAATAGTATGATATCAGCCCATTTATTATAGTGTCAGCATAATGTAAAAATGTTCTCTCAGCTTTACATGTAGTTTAACAGAGGGATAAATATGTTAAACAATTATTTTTGAAATTGCATCAGTTTTATTGAAGGCAATTGGATGGAAGGGCATTATATTTATTACTTTTTATCCACCTTTAGTTTCTAAAGTCTTAAGTATGAAAGAGCTCCTCAAATTCAGAGAAGGAGTTGAAAAATTAAAACTGGCCAATCTATTGGAATAAGTTCAAAATTCAAACAAATATACTAACTTCAAAGGAATTTACTTAAGAGTACATGTTTTCTATAGGATGTAGGAATATTAATATAATAATTATATGTTTAAAAATTTTTTTTAATTATTGAGTAATTTGGGATTTTTTAAGTCCAAAAATAAAGCAAGCCAAGCATAGAGACTTTATAAATATGCAAATTAATTTAATTTTGTCTTAGTTGTTAGTTTTTCTTATTATGCCATTTATACTCAGATTCTATTTTATTTTAGCAAACTGAGCACTGAGGATATTAAAAAATAAGAGACTTATTGTCTTATATTCAAATATACACTTAACTAATTTAAGATCACAGGACATGACTGGACAAAAATTAAAATATTTTGAAATCTTATTCCTTAGTTATTTTTATTTCGCTTTATTGCAAGAAATGGAACACAGAAGTTTTTGGAAAAGTTTCTAGAATAGCTATTATTAAAGGCTTCTAAAGCACAAAGATTTAATAAAGTTGCATGACTTGCAACATTTAGTGCATTAAAAAGTAAATATCAAAAACTTAGAGAGCAAGTTCAGTGCAAGAAACCCCAAAAAGTTTTTTATTTGTATTTTTAAAGTTGTTATGCATAATTTAGTAATCGGCCCAAGTAAATCAAATTGGACTGGATCTCTTACATTTTCATTGCACCTCCCACAATGTAACAGTTAAATAAACATTTTCTGAAAGTTGAAGGAATGGAAATTATAAAATAAGAAAGCCTCAGTATTATGTTTTCCCAATATGTTCTTTAATCTTGACTCCTATTGCACATAGCAAAAAAATCATTGAACCTCCTCCAGGAAAACACCTGTAACAGAAAACCGTTTGTAAAAATAATTATATTTTTGAATATTTAGTTATAAGCTATTGCAGTCCCATATACAGTTCTGTGTTGAAGTATAGTTTTCAAGAGATTATCTTTTATAGAAGATAAAAGGTTACTTTATAAAGAATTCACTTTCTTCAGCCTTTTTAAAGATTTCACATAAATGGATATAAAAATCTATTTAACATCAGGAGTACTAATTATCTATTTGCTAAAATGACTTGCAATGATTAAAAAGCCATTAGAATTCCTTAAGGCATAGTTTTGACTCCTGGCTTTGGTGCTTAGAAAGTGTTTGTTTAAATGTAGGATAATATTTTCCATCGGTTCCCTTCCTAAGACCTGAATAAAAACCTCAACAAAACAAACTAATCTTGTACCCATGAATCCTTTAAATCATTGCTTCCCTTTATGTCAATTTGGTACCCTCAGATAAAAACTTGCTAGGTAGTTAGAGTTTGATATCAGAAGTCACTCAGCCATTCAGAATACAATTTGTTTATTATCTCAAACAGGACCATTGATTACAGAATTATGTCACAGGTGTGGGAGACAAATAGTTATATCCTACAATCAAAAGGCAGCTAGAGTAGATATTAGTGCATTGCACTGGCTCAGAGTACTTACTGACCACAATGGACATGTTCAAATTTCAACTCACCTTTGTCTTTTTCCCCATTTTGAACACATTGGGCTCGCTCATTACCTTAGCTAATTTGTAAGTTATCTCAACTTTCTACCTTAAAAATTCAGTGAAAAATATGTTACAGTGGTTACTTCATACCAGATGATGTTCTAAGCATTTTACAAACACAAACTTATTTAATGCTCATAATAGCCCTAAGAGGTGGATACCATCATTTGCCTCATTTTATAAGTGGAAAAACTGGTGCACAGGGCAGTTAAGCATTTTGCCCACCGCGGCACAGCTAGTAAATAGTTAGAGCCAAAGTCTGAGCCAAGCATGGTGGCTCTTGAGCCTGTGTTCTCATTGATGGTGCTTCTACTTATTACTGTGAGCCTCTCTATCCTAGCATATAATCTGCTGATTGGCCTTAGAGGTATATGTAAAGTTAAAACTTCTCTTTTGGAAAGACATTTGTGAGGGTTAAATTTTATTTTATTTTTAAACTTTTCCTTTTACGTTGGAGTACAGTTGACTTACAATATTGTGTTAGTTTCAGATGTATGACAAAGTGATTCAGTTATACGTATACACGTATCTCTTCTTTTTCGAGTTCTTTTTTCAATTAGGTTGTTCTAGAATATTGAGCAGAGTTCCTTGTGCTATATAGTAAGGGTTAAATTTTAATGTATCTGATTTTAAAAGACGTTAAGGAGGGGTATTACTCTGGACTAGAGGTCAGCTTTTTTTTTTTTTTTTGTTAAAGATCAAATAGTAATTATCCTTGGCTTCAGGGTCATATTAACTCTGCTGCAACTACGCCACTCTTCCTTGGTAGCACAGAAATAGCCATGGCAACACAAAAATAATACCTAAATGAACAAGCATGGCTGTGTTACAATAAAACATTTGTGAGCATCAACATTTCATGTGATTTTCGCATGTTATAAAATATTATTCTTCTTTTGATTCTTTTCAACCCTTTGAAAACGTAACAACCATTCTAGGGGTGGCATGGGGGACTATATAAAAACAAGAGGCAAGCTGGTTTTGCTCTGTGAGTCATAGTTTGCCAAAACCCATTTTAGGCACTTGGGCTATTTCAGTGAATGGAAGACACAACACTTTACCCTTATTCTAGTAGAGAGAATCCCACTGGTCTTCTTGCTTCTGTTTGGAAAGAGTTCACATCTAAATAATTCTAGCCTGCCAAGTTAAAATTTCAACTTTCCATAGTAAGACTTAAGAATTTAAACAGTGATCCCAGGAAGGTAAATGGTGATCAATTAAAACAGTGAATGAGCTGCTTGTTTTCACAAACATACTGGATATAGACCCCACTAACATAGACTGGTCATTGATATGGTATTTTAATGATTTCCAATAGGAAATTAGAGGAGCCAGGTACATTTAACACACTGCTTTCTGAGATTGACATGCACATATTGAATAAACTAATCTAGGCATATAAATGAACATGTGAACAATTACTTTTCTAAATGCCAACCTGTATCTCCATCTGCTGTGATCAANTTTGTAAAAATAATTATATTTTTGAATATTTAGTTATAAGCTATTGCAGTCCCATATACAGTTCTGTGTTGAAGTATAGTTTTCAAGAGATTATCTTTTATAGAAGATAAAAGGTTATTTTATAAAGAATTCACTTTCTTCAGTCTTTTTAAAGATTTCACATAAATGGATATAAAAATCTATTTAACATCAGGAGTACTAATTATCTATTTGCTAAAATGACTTGCAATGATTAAAAAGCCATTAGAATTCCTTAAGGCATAGTTTTGACTCCTGGTTTTGGTGCTTAGAAAGTGTTTGTTTAAATGTAGGATAATATTTTCCACTGGTTCCCTTCCTAAGACCTGAATAAAAACCTCAACAAAACAAACTAATCTTGTACCCATGAATCCTTTAAAACATTGCTTCCCTTTATGTCAATTTGGTACCCTCAGATAAAAACTTGCTAGGTAGTTAGAGTTTGATATCAGAAGTCACTCAGCCATTCAGAATACAATTTGTTTATTACCTCAAACAGGACCATTGATTACAGAATTATGTCACAGATGTGGGAGACAAATAGTTATATCCTACAATCAAAAGGCAGCTAGAGTAGATATTAGTGCATTGCACTGGCTCAGAGTACTTACTGACCACAATGGACATGTTCAAATTTCAACTCACCTTTGTCTTTTTCCCCATTTTGAACACATTGGGCTCGCTCATTACCTTAGCTAATTTGTAAGTTATCTCAACTTTCTACCTTAAAAATTCAGTGAAAAATATGTTACAGTGGTTACTTCATACCAGATGATGTTCTAAGCATTTTACAAACACAAACTTATTTAATGCTCATAATAGCCCTAAGAGGTGGATACCATCATTTGCCTCATTTTATAAGTGGAAAAACTGGTGCACAGGGCAGTTAAGCATTTTGCCCACCGCGGCACAGCTAGTAAATAGTTAGAGCCAAAGTCTGAGCCAAGCATGGTGGCTCTTGAGCCTGTGTTCTCATTGATGGTGCTTCTACTTATTACTGTGAGCCTCTCTATCCTAGCATATAATCTGCTGATTGGCCTTAGAGGTATATGTAAAGTTAAAACTTCTCTTTTGGAAAGACATTTGTGAGGGTTAAATTTTATTTTATTTTTAAACTTTTCCTTTTACGTTGGAGTACAGTTGACTTACAATATTGTGTTAGTTTCAGATGTATGACAAAGTGATTCAGTTATACGTATACACGTATCTCTTCTTTTTCGAGTTCTTTTTTCAATTAGGTTGTTCTAGAATATTGAGCAGAGTTCCTTGTGCTATATAGTAAGGGTTAAATTTTAATGTATCTGATTTTAAAAGACGTTAAGGAGGGGTATTACTCTGGACTAGAGGTCAGCTTTTTTTTTTTTTTTCTGTTAAAGATCAAATAGTAATTATCCTTGGCTTCAGGGTCATATTAACTCTGCTGCAACTACGCCACTCTTCCTTGGTAGCACAGAAATAGCCATGGCAACACAAAAATAATACCTAAATGAACAAGCATGGCTGTGTTACAATAAAACATTTGTGAGCATCAACATTTCATGTGATTTTCGCATGTTATAAAATATTATTCTTCTTTTGATTCTTTTCAACCCTTTGAAAACGTAACAACCATTCTAGGGGTGGCATGGGGGACTATATAAAAACAAGAGGCAAGCTGGTTTTGCTCTGTGAGCCATAGTTTGCCAAAACCCATTTTAGGCACTTGGGCTATTTCAGTGAATGGAAGACACAACACTTTACCCTTATTCTAGTAGAGAGAATCCCACTGGTCTTCTTGCTTCTGTTTGGAAAGAGTTCACATCTAAATAATTCTAGCCTGCCTAGTTAAAATTTCAACTTTCCATAGTAAGACTTAAGAATTTAAACAGTGATCCCAGGAAGGTAAATGGTGATCAATTAAAACAGTGAATGAGCTGCTTGTTTTCACAAACATACTGGATATAGACCCCACTAACATAGACTGGTCATTGATATGGTATTTTAATGATTTCCAATAGGAAATTAGAGGAGCCAGGTACATTTAACACACTGCTTTCTGAGATTGACATGCACATATTGAATAAACTAATCTAGGCATATAAATGAACATGTGAACAATTACTTTTCTAAATGCCAACCTGTATCTCCATCTGCTGTGATCAAAGGGCATTGTTGTCAGGACTTCTGATTTCTTAAATGAATCAGCTGGATTCTGTATATCTATAGAACCTCTTTGCCTTCTCCAAGGTGGGTAACCCCTAGCAGAGCATGTGTGCTGACGTAGGTTTGGCTTATGTGTTTATCTCCCAACTAGATCAAGTGCCCAGCCTTGACCCCAAAATATGAGTTCAATATGAATTGCTATTGGTCATAAATATAATTGTCATAGACACTTAGGATTTGTTTCAGTTTCATATGAATTGACAAAGCCAACAAGATAAAAGTGGAGATGATTTTAAAGATGCTTACACACACACACACCTGCACACAATTGCTGTTTATCAATAATAATGGTACTTATCACTAGTTGAGCACTGAGTAGTTGAGCATGAGTGTGCTTAATATATTACTTACATTCTTTCTAGTCCTTTCAGTCTTTTAAAACATTAGACAATTGAGGCTCAGAGAAAATAAGTAAGTTGTCCAATTATCTGAATAATGGTGAGTTGAAGCAGTTGTCATCCTTTGAAGTATAGCCTCTTGTTATGAGTGAATATTGTAAATATGACTTCTAGGAAAAGCAAATTCCAATCAACACCTCCACATCTTTGTCTTACCACAGCACAGTAGTGATTAAAACTGCCAATTTTCTAACTCATCTTTAAACCACCAAGCAAGAGGAAGAGAGTAGAAAGCTCAGATTCTTTCCCACTGGTCTACATACTCAATTGACTAGTTCTGAGACTAAGGGGCTAAATAATGAGTTTGCTGAGATTTAGCGCTATGATTATTGACTCTAAAAGTAAGGTGAGCTGATATATTTTAAATAAATTGATAAAAGTGATTTCTCTGGGGGTCCAATAGTTAAAAGTTCGCCTTCCAAGGCAGAGGATGCAGGTTCGATCCCTGGTCAGGGTGCTAAGATCCCACATGCCTCATGGCCAAGAAACCAAACCATAAAAAAGCAGAAGCAACATTGTAACAAATTGAATAAAGACTTAAAAATGGTCCACATCCAAAAAAATCTTGAAAAAAAAAAACAAAGAACTTTACAGTTTAACTATGAAAACTAATTGTGAAAATAAAACAAACCAAAACAAAGCCTTGAAGCCTGAATTGGAACCAAGAGATTTTCCTTCTCTGTGTGCACTGGAGTCCTGGAGAACTATCAGCTTTGTTTCTGTGAAAACAATAGAAAGCTCATATAATAATATTTACAGTCGATAAATACAACAGGTAGAAGCCAGAATTATAAAAATGCCTGTATGTTTCATTAACAGAAAATAACATTATGCTAATTGAGATTTTATTCTGTTTACATTTTGTTTCAAGTAAATCGATTATCCTTCAATAAAAATATAAATTAATTAAAAACAAAACAATCTTTGACAATAAAAAAATATATCATCTTAATAATTGCTACACCATAGTGTTTGCGCCTTCTTTCATTCATTTAGAATTCCAGAAAATGTATTCAGTGCTGTGTCCTTTCCATTAACATCCAAGATAACTCATGATGCATGGATTACTAATGATAATTTCTCTTTTAAAAAAAAGACAAATAAGCACTATTTTGATATGGACAGGAGAGTAAGTTAACCAGGGGAAGGACTTTCAATTGTAGTATATAGTAAATATGTCTATTTTGCTGTAAATATCAAAAGGGCTTACTTATTCACAAATGTGAATGACAATCATGTTAGAACTATTTGCAACATTAGAAGTAAAGCAGAAAGGTACTAGAGAAAACCTACAGTAGCTGGGGAATGAAAATAGCAAATATTTGTGATAGAAAGAGAATAAATCATAGGAAAGTAAAAAAAAATAAAAGAAATCATAAGAAAGTTAAAAAAAAAAGAAATCATAGAAAACTAAAAGAAAAAAACAGCAGTAACAAAAGTACATGGAAATACAGTAAATCAAAGAAAGTATTAAGAAATAAACCATCTAAAAAAGAAACAAAAAGAGAACTAGTAGTAAGAGAGGAAAATTCTAAAGTTTGGAGAGTAGACACACTCAATATGTGTTGGACTCATAAGCACAAATTAAGGAGCATTTAAGTCACTACATAGTAAACATATAATTTAGAATTACACTGTTCCACTAAAAGAGGAAATAACCTGATTCCTCGAAAGAAAAAAAAACTCAGCAAGAAGAAAATGGTCAGTCATGGAACCTTCACTCCTATAACTTGATCCAGTTCAATAATTATATATTTGTCATCTAGCTAAAATGTTTATAAATAACTCTTTGTTCTATGCTAGATATTGTAGTAATTTCAGAAGTGTGGGTTTCAAGGTTATGCCAACAGGAGAAGAAAATCTGACTGTGTTCTTCGTGAATCTTAATTCCCAGTGTAATTGTGCTGGCAGCAGAGCTGAGAAACAGGGGGACTTCCACGACCTCGGGTAGCTTTTCTAAACTAGGCCAATGACCGTGCCATGCCCACGGTGGGAATTTGGGGTGATGCATCTAATTGACTGCTAACAAGAACCTCTGTTGTGGAATAGCCCCCAAACTTATGTCAAATAGGTATAACACGCCAAAGTCTGCTATGCTCTGAGATATAGGGTGAAGAACATGGACACAGTCATGATTTCATGTAGTTTGCATATAAGAAAAAAGAGTAAATAATGATACAAGTTAATCACATTGATAATACATGCTATAGATTAGAACAGTGGTATGTTCTGAGAGCTGGTATAACAAGGTGCTGTAACCTTGTCACAGTGGCCAAAGAATTCTTCCTCTACAGAAGAAGTTTAAGATGAACCTATTTCCAGAGTAGGAATAGAGACGCAGATGTAGAGAGTGGATATGTGGACGCAGGGAGGGAAGGGGAGGCTAGGACGAATCAGGAGAGTAACATTGACATATATACTCTTCCATGTGTAAAATGGAGAAGGAAATGGCAGCCCACTCCAATATTCTTGCCTGCGAAATCACATGGACAGAGGGGCCTGGTGGGCTACCGTCCACGAGTTCACAAGAGTTCACAAGAGTTGGACACGACAGAGCAACTATACCACTACCACCACATGTATAAAATAGCTAGCTAGTGGGAAGCTGCTGTATGACACAGGAAGCTCAGCTTGGTGCTCTGTGATGACCTCGTGGGGGGTGAGTGGGATGGGAGATCAGAAAGGAGGGGATATATGTATACATGTAGCTGATGTGCTTCATTGTACAGTTGAAACAACACAATATTGTAAAGAAATTACATTCCCAGGATCTGAAGGTGAACACAAGGGCATCAGAAAAAAATGGGGAAATCAGAATTTCTGATTGCTCCCAGCAATTTATGTTTAATTCCTCAAAGGGAAAATGATGGCATTTTTAGATACTACAAGAGTCTCCTAGTCTTCCTTTCACAGAGGAGAGGCCCTCTTCTTTTTAATCTTATATATCTGGTGTAAAGCTTGGTTTTCCACAGCTCGCAGGGCCTCTGGTGTCCCTGACTGGCTCTCTTCTCCCAGGGCACCTGCCAGCGGGCTGGTGGGTTGCACCTGCGCAGGGACCCGGGCTTCCTCCGAGCTCAGCTGGGCCACCTTATGGAGACTGGCTCACTGGAGGCTGCAGGGAAGTGAACTGAAGAGTTAACAGTCGGTTTCACTTCCCTGCCTTATGTGCCTTCAGGTGCCTCTGAAGATAGGCGAGGCCAGTGAAATGGAGAGGAGAAGGAAGAGAGAAAGACCCAGGTTAGAGAAGAAAAGAGTCCTTGAAAATGTAGGGGCATTGTTGAAAAATGCAGATGGTTGGATGCATGTGGATATCTTGTGTGCATAGACCCCCGACACAGGGTGCACCGTGGGCTGCCAACTTGAAATTTTCTGTACAGTGGCTCCTGAGAGGTGTTTGTTTGTTTGTTTGTTTTTTTAATCAGCTAAAGGTCTTGTGTATAGGTTTGGGGCAGGGACAAAGATTCAGAGTCTGGCACTGAGTGAAGAATTATTTGGTTGGGAGTGTGCCTTTTTCACCAAAAAGAAAGTAGTCATATTTGTAACTCCTGCTTAGAACAAAACTGTGGATACTGACTGGCCCTGATTTTTCACACCAATCAGACCCAGCATCCTTGGAACATCCTGAGTAAATGGAAAGGATTAGCAGAAGGAATGGAAAATGTTTGAGTCAGAGGGGAAAACTTTGAAGAAAGAACTTTAATGCTTTAAGATGCACACCAGGACCTCAGCACTTTCTACCCCATATGCATGAACAGAGGGTCATTGATACTGTGAGGGAGTTCAGCCAGTATTGGTGCCTTATAGAGGCAGAAGTGTGCTGCTCCTTGCAGGGACCAGTTTGGTGGATTGGTTACTATGACAACAGTATCGCTACTGTCAGTGGCAATTCCTATAAACTCCCTGTCTTAAGGTTTTCACAAGGGTTCACTCCAAAATGACATCCGTAGACATGGACTAGAGTAAAGCTAGGAGATATATCTATGGAGAGAAAGAGAATATGACATAATAGGAGATACGGATACAAATGTTATGCTATAGTGCAAATATCTTAAACAGTTCTATTGCATAGTAATTAAGACCTAAAAGTCAGACAGATTCAGGTTGAATCCCACCTTGACCACATATAAGCTGGCTCTCCTTGGGCAGTTTACTAAATTTGCTTTCAGATTGCTTATTTATGAAATGTCAATAATGATACCCACCTCCTCAGGGCAGTCCTGAATGTTGGGTAAAAACATGTACTGCACTTGATATGGTGCCTGACAGTAAATGCATAATCATTGATAGCTTTTATTTTTATAGACATAATTCTGTTTGTATCAATTTGCCCTTCTGTTCACTTGTTAGGACTCCTAACTCCATACAGGATGTTTATTCTAGAACCAGATACTCACAGCCTGAGTTCCAAGTGCTGCTCTCACAGTGATGAGGTTTAGCTGGACAGTGTTTGTTTTATCCACCTCTGAGTAGACTGCAGAGCTGAGGCCAGTCCTGAGTCTGGTCCATCCTTTTGATATATCCATGTTGGCAACTGAAAAAAGTTAGAAAAGCCTTTGTAGATTCAGGTCAAACAGCTTTTCTGAGATGTAATTTACATCCAGCACAATTCACCCATTTAAAAAAGTGTACAATTCAATGATTTTTTAGTATATTTGTGGTGTTGGCAGCCATCACCACAGTTAATTTTATTTTTTATTTATTTATTTTTGTGTGTCCTGGATTCCCCAAGACCACCTTCACTTCTGAGACTAACTGCAAGTTCAGGGGTACTAAGGTTAAGAACAAAGACAAGCCTTTCACCTAGAACATTTTATCACTCCCTCCCAAAAGACCCCATGAAAGTGAAAGTCGCTCAGTCATGCCTGACTCTTTGCGACCCCATGGACTATACAGTCCATGGAATTCTCCGGGCCGGAATACTGGAGTGGGTAGCCTTTTCCTTCTTCAGGGGATCTTCCCAACCCAGGGATTGAACCCAAGTCTCCCACATTGCAGGCAGATTCTTTAGCAGCTGAGCCACCAAGGGAAGCCCTAAAGACCTATTAGCAATCAGCCCCCACTTGGCCCTGCCTTTTGCAGCCCTAGGCAACCAGTTATCTACTTTCTGTCTCCATAAATCCATAGATTTTCTTATTCTGAACATTTCAAACAAATGGAATCATGCAATATGTGGTCTTTGGGGCTGGCTTCTCTCATGTAGCATGTGTTCAAAGTTCATCTATGCTGTAGCATGTAGCAATACTTCATTCCTTTTTATGGTTAAATAGTACTTCATTGTATAGATAAACCACACTTGATCCACTAGTGGATGGACATTTGATTTGTTTCCATTTTTTGCCACTATGAATAATGCTGCTGTGAGCATTTATGTGTAAGTTTTTGTGTGAACATATGTTTCTCATTTATCTTAGATATATATACCTAGGAGTGGAATTGCAGGGTCATATTGTATCACAGTTAACACTGAATGAGAGGAACCATCAGACTGTTTTGCAAAGCAGCTGCAACATTTTTCATTACAGTTCCAATTTCTCCACATCCCCACCCACACTTAACATCCGTCTTTTTGACTATAGCCATCCTGATTGATGTGAAGTGCTATCTCACTGTGATTTGCATTTCCTTAGTGGCTAATGATGTTGAGAGTCTTTTCATGTGCTTATGGGCCACTAGTATATTTTTTGGAAAAAAAGTTTTATCACCTCCTTTGGCCACTTTTTAGCTGGTCTATTTTCTTTTTCTTACTGAGTTGATGAAGTCTTTTTTACTTTTTAGGAGGGCTTCTTATGGTTTGTAAGTCAAGCTGGGGCCACCTTCTGTAGGAATTGGGTGTCCTATTTGACAAAAATGAAAACAACTGCATGCAGATGTACAGTGGAAAATTCTACAAGTACTTTTATGTAGCACATATGTCTATTGTGTAAAATTCTGGGTGTTTAGTGTGGCAGAGGACAGTGTCTGTGTTTGACTTTGATGTCGTTTGTTTTCTTCTTCATGTGATTGATTATTTTGGCTTTGTGTTGATTCAGACATTATATTCCTCCAGTGTAGGAAGATTCCTTGGTGTAGCAAATCTTTTATTCAAAGAAAAAACATTTATTACTCAAGTATTAATTTACATTATCTAAAAGGCAGATCAGAATTTTTATTTAAAAAAATTTATACAATAAATTGTGTTTATACAATAAGTGTTTTATTGTGTTATACAATAAGTATTTTAAGGAAATGAGGTAAAATTCTTCAACTGCCAAAACAGTGATTAATTCATTAGAACTGCTGCAGAAGAAGAAATTAAAAAAAAAAAAAGAAAACTTTGAAAAACAGATGCTCTCATTTGAAAGGGGATTCAGAAGTGTTCCTTGTGGGGATCAGCAGGAAGCAGCACAGTCCAGAATCTTAAGTCATGGCTGACATGCACCTTCAGGCTTCCCTCCTCATATCACCAAGGCAGTTTCTGACATGGAAAAGCTAAGTTTATCAGGAGAATAACTTGTCCATTTTTATCTTCCTTTGCTACAGTATCCTTGCAATTTTCCTTAGGGACAAAAAATATCTACTGCTCTTAACAAGAAATTACTTTTGCTACTCTTAGTAGTTTAGGTTACTTCACTCTTTAAAAAAAAAAAAATCATTCATTTATTTTTGGCCATGCCTAGAGGCATGTGGGATCTTAGTTCCTTGATCAGGGATCAGACCGAGGCCCACAGCAATGGAAGAGTGGCTCTCTAATCACTGGGCAACCAGGCAATTCCCATAGGTTACTTCACTAACTCTTGCTTTGAGTGTATGGATATGGCAGAATGTTCAACAAATTGTTTCCTAAGCTTTGTGTTTATGCTTCTGGATGGAACAGTTTCTATTTTGATTATCAGTCTCTTCAAACAATCAACTTCTTGCTTTCTGTTCAAAGATTTACATGATTACTACACAACAAAGAGGACTCCAGACCACCACCATAGATCTGAGTGCAAAGCAGTAGAAAATTTAACATGGATTTCTTATCTCGTCATTCTAAAGGGACAATGTGTTATCAAACTTAAAACTGTATGGTTTTTAGTAGCACTACCAACAGATCTCAGGAAAGCAGAGCATCACCTAAATTAGTCACTTTGTGTGTCAAGAAGGCAGACACGTCCTTTCCTCGGCAGAAGTATAGAGTAGATACCTAATTCAAAGTAGTCGCTTCAGAACCCTGAGTGGGTTCATGTCCAACTCTTGAGACCACATGGACTCTTGCCCATCAGGCTCCTCTGTCCATGGGATTTCTGAAGCAAGAATACTGGAGTGGGTTGTCATTCCCTTCTCCAGGGGATCTTTCCAACCTAGGGATTGAACCCAGGTCTTCTGCAGTCAGGCAGATTCTCTACTGACTGAGCCTCCAGGGAAGCTCTTCAGAACCCCGAGAAGCCTGGCAAATGTCAGCTGTCACCCAGACAGTCTTATACTCAAAAGTTTAGAAAGAGAAAGCACACAAAGGCAAACTGAAATAAACAGCACTTTGTTGCACTCAAATAAGCTGAAGATTTGTGATTGCTCCAGAGTTAGGAAGCAGCCAACAAAACAAAACCAGCAGCAAGTAAAAACCCATTCCAAGAAAGGGGCACCCCCTGTATAGGAAGGGGCCCCTCAAGCTTCGCAGCAGCCTCGTCAAACTGAGAGCCCAGGCTCCAGACACAACAGTCTTTTTGACCTAGAAAGCGTGATCTCACCTGAGAAAGATTTTTCTGGAGAATGCTTCCCCTATTTATTGTTTTTTTCACAACAAGGAAACTTTAGAATCTGAGAGCATAAAAAACCTTTAACATTTCTGAAAGCACAAAGAAATTTGTCTATGGCTTTATAGACATTAATTAGAGTGCCACAAATGCTGATGGGAATCATGGCTCCCCACTCTCTGTATGTGTTTTTATCTCTCCTGGCTGCTCTTCTTCACGGGAACATGGTTAACTATTAATATTTACAGCATGGACTTCCCAGGTGGCGCTACTGGTAAAGAACCCACCTGACAATGCAGAAGAATTAAGAGACACGGGTTTGATCCCTGGATTAGGAGGATCCCCTGGACGAGGGAGTGGCAACCCACTCCAGTATTCTTGCCTGGAAAATCCCATGGACAGAGGAGCCTGGCAGGCTATAGTCCATGTGGTCGGACGTGACTGAAGTGTTTTAGCATGCATGCACGTAAGTAGCTGAGCACCAAGCAGAGGAGGAGATAAGGAGTGTTATCCCATATTCCAAATTCCCCACACAGTGTGTGGATGGTAGGCTGCTACAAAGTATAGCTCTTGTGTGGTGGAATTCGGCAGATCCTTCCTCCAAGCAGTTGTTAATGAGGACTGCATTAGTCTGCTTGAGCAGCCATTGCAGAATAACAGGGACTAGGGAACCCATGGACGGTGGAGCCTGGTGGGCTACAGTCCTTGGGGTCACTAGGAGTCAGACACGACTGAGTGACTTCACTTTCACTTTTCACTTTCGTGCATTGGAGAAGGAAATGGCAACCCACTCCAGTATTCTTGCCTGGAGTATCCCAGGGACGGGGGAGCCTGGTGGGCTGCCATCTATGGGGTCACACAGAGTCAGACATGACTGAAGCGACTTAGCACCAGCAGCAGCAGCAGGGAACTTAAACAACTGAAATTTGTTTTCTCATAGTTCTAGAGGCTGAAAGTCCAAGATCAAGGTCCGGCAGGGCTGGATGCAGGTGAAGGCTCTCTTCCTGGTGCAGACAGTTGCTTTCTCAGTGTCTCCTCACATCGTCTTTTCTGTGTGTGTAGAGTTGGGGAGTGGGAGGAGGAGAGGGGGAGGGAAAGCTCTGGGGTCTCTTCCTCTTCTTCCCCGTGGACCATAACCCGCCAGGCTCCTCTGTCCATGGAATTTTCCAGGCAAGAACACTGGACCAGGTTGCCGTTTCTTCTTCCAGGGGATCTTCTCAACTCAGGGATCAAACCTGCATCTCTTGTGTCTCCTGCATTGGCAGGCAGAGACTTTAGCAACTGCACCACCTGGGAAGCTCTCTCATAAGACACCAGTTCTATTAGACAAGGGCCCCACCCTTATGACCTCAGTTACCTGTAACTACTCCTAAAAGCCTCATCACCAAACACGATCACGCTGAGAGTTAGGGCTTCAACATAAAAATTTGGAGACAACACCATTCAGTCCATAACAGGCACCGAGAATAGGACAGAAGGAATTATAAAACAGGTTGAAGAAACTAATTGAAATGTTACTTTTCAACTAGATCTGTACAGGCAAAATTATCTAGGCAGCTGAGCAATTATCTGTCAGATATATATATATATATATATATATATATATATATATATTTCAATAATACAAACCTAGAAGAAACAACACCATTCAGTCCATAACAGGCACCGAGAATAGGACAGAAGGAATTATAAAACAGGTTGAAGAAACTAATTGAAATGTTACTTTTCAACTAGATCTGTACAGGCAAAATTATCTAGGCAGCTGAGCAATTATCTGTCAGCCATATATATATATATATATATATATATATATATCTTTCAATAATACAAACCTAGAAGAGAAAGAAAATGTAGGCCTGCTTTCCTCCTCCCCAAAATATCATGCCTAAATCAGTAGTTCTTTGAAGAACCAACCATAGAACTTTGTTCTAACACAGGTCTCCCAGTCCTACTCTGGAAATTCTAAATTGATCTGGAGCGTGGCCTGAGGAATCTGCATTTTCAGCAACATCCCAGGCTGTTTTGCTACCAGTGGTGGGCTTCCCAGCTGGCACTAGTGGTAAAGAACCTGCCTGCCAATGCAGGAGACCTAAGAGACACGGGTTTGATTCCCAGATCAGGAAGATCCCCTGGAGGAAGGCATGGCAGCGCACTCCAATATTCTTGCCTGAAGAATTTCCAAGGACAGAGGAGCCTGGCAGGCTACAGTCCGTGGGGTATCAAAGAGTTAGACACGAATGAAGCAACTTAGCATGCAGTCATGTGAAAATCAGGCGACTAAACAGATCCTTCTGTTTTCCTGTTTGCTCCATAGACGATGGAAGAAAATAGGGTCGTGATTTACTGGAAGATAAGTTTAAGGAAACTTTGTTGCATTAAAAGAAATCTGATTCACTGACATGAGTAAAAAGGATATAAGTCATAGGGCAAGTTATTGGAATGACCAGACTCTAGGGGATTTGTTTCCTGGTGATAAAATTTGGGTACTTGCTGCTCTAGAGAATTTTCAAAATAATTCAAAGCCACACAGTGTCGAGTCCACAATGCAGCGTCAGAGATGTGATGAATTTTCCCGGAATAATTCGTTTCTGCCAATCAGAGATCTGAAGATTGAGTAGGATATTGTGGGGGATTGGCTGATCCGGGGGTCTCAGAGGCTTCTGCGCATGCGCTTTCCTCTGGGGCCTTTGGAGGACCTCCTAGACCCCGCGGGGCCCTTGAGCTAGGGTTTTCTTTAGCATTTAGCCCCTCCAGGCGCGGTGAAGCAGCAAAGAACAGAAAGAACTGGCTCCCTACAGGGAGGGAGAGGAAAAGAAGAGAAGGATAAGAAATTCCTATTTCACCCACCGCAGCAGGGTGTCCCTAAGCTGGTTCCCACAAGCCACACCTCATTGTCTCCACCGCACACAGCCCCCAGGCCCGCCTCAGTCCTTTGCTGCTTATCTGCCCTGAAGTAAGGATAACCTTCTTCATTTCTCTTAACCCCAGGATGATTTCATAACATTATTGTTCCTCTAAAAATAAATTCTGGGCCCATGTGAAAGGTGTCAGCTGCGAATCTCTTATCTCCAAGAGGGATACCTCTTTGTTGCCGTGAATATTCCGAGAGAAGCCTGGAGTAGTATATTCAGTTACTAACTTTTCTCCCATCTCCCTGCGTGGCCACTCCTGCAGTGACTTTCCAGCGGGAAACAGCCTGCCTGGCAACAGGCTGGCTCCCGTTCTCAGGACCCGCTTCCTACTTTCCCCACGAGAAGTCTCTCCCTGGAGTCAGAGGAATGGATAAAATCAGTCTCTAGACCCTTGGTGTGGGATCAGGCCATTGTCCTTTTATCCTAAATGACTGAACTTCCGTTTGGAGAAACGTGATTTTGTTAAAACATTCATCTTTACTGTTAGGTCTTGGACCGTCAGATACAAATGACTTCAGCAGGAAATATGTAACATCCTGAACTGTTTTTTTCAACGTCATTCTCTGATTTGGGGTCTTTCTGTACTTTTTCTTGAAAAAGCTCTTCCAAGAAAGAACTCTTGGAAGAAAAGGAAGTCATTCTTTTCTCTTCAAAATGGCAACCAGATGGAAAAGAGGGAGCGAAGTCTCAATAATGATATTGGCTCTCAAGAGGCAGCATAGTCTAATAACTGGCCTTTATCAGGAGTTTGCGTGGAGAAGGCAATGGCACCCCATTCCAGTACTCTTGCCTGGAAAATCCCATGGACGGTGGAGCCTGGTGGGCTACAGTCCTTGGGGTCACTAGGACTTTTCTCTTCAAAATGGCAACCAGATGGAAAAGAGGGAGCGAAGTCTCAATAATGATATTGGCTCTCAAGAGGCAGCATAGTCTAATAACTGGCCTTTATCAGGAGTTTGCGTGGAGAAGGCAATGGCACCCCATTCCAGTACTCTTGCCTGGAAAATCCCATGGACGGTGGAGCCTGGTGGGCTACAGTCCTTGGGGTCACTAGGAGTCAGACACGACTGAGCGACTTCACTTTCACTTTTCACTTTCATGCATTGGAGAAGGAAATGGCAACCTACTCCAGTGTTCTTGCCTGGAGAATCCCAGGGATGGGGGAGCCTGGTGGGCTGCCATCTATGGGGTCACACAGAGTCAGACACGACTGAAGCGACGCAGCAGCAGCAGCAGGGGTTTGCATGCTAAGTCCCTTCAGTCATGTCCTACCCCATGGACTGTAGCCCACCAGGCTCCACTGTCCATAGAATTCTCCAGGTAAGAATACTGGAGTGGGTTGTTGCACCCTCCTCCAGGGGATCTTCCCAACCCAGGGATCGAACCCTCATCTCTTATATCTAACCTACATTGGCAGGTGGATTGTTTACCATTAGTGCCACTTGGGAAGCCCCATTAGAAGGTTAGACATAGGCATTACTTACATGTCTGTCCCTGGCATGAGAAGGATGCTTTATCTGCCTTTGTCACTAAGAGCTTGAATCACTGCTTGGCGACAGGTTACACAGAACCACATCTCTCTTGAGCAAGAAGAAAAGTTTTCTCCTGTTACACAAACACTGGTGTCCCTCCCAATGTGTTGGTGGCATCTGTGATGGTGAGCAGGGAGATCCCCACCTCTCACTTGGAGGCAGACAGATTAGTCTCAGAGGTCATACTTGCCACAAAACTCCCACCCAGGAATGGGGAGAATTAATGAGATGCTATTCCCATTGCAATTCATGCTCTTTAGAAGAAAGTCACTAAGTACTCACTCAGTATTAGAAATAAGGATTATATAGGTAATCAAGCAAAGAAGATATTCAACTGTTTCTAGTTACTAACAGAAACTTTAATCTGGGGGTGAGCGGGGGAAAGGGGAGAAAACGCTGAGTATTAAATATGAAGTTGGGTGAAAGCCGATGTCCCTCATGATGCCAAGGTCCAAGAGTACAGTGTGAAATGCTGTGTACGGTATAAAGACAGACCCAACTGGCTTATGAACTAAGCCTTGGGGAGACTTACTTTTCATGGATTCAGATGAAGACCTTAAGACACTTTGTCATACCTGCCTCTGCCATCATGAACCAGTCTACAGCTTTAGTATCTGGAGAAATGTGGCAAAAACATTAGCAAACTACCCCACCCTGCCTGTCAGAGGATGCGGTTCTGGTTTCTCCTGTTTATTACAATGTGTCCTCAATTATCGTTTACCTGCCTCTGGTAGGATGTGAAACATTTCAAATGGCACATAAGAAACCATTTTTTAATTTATTCTAATTGTTAGGTAAAATAACAGTGACATTCTGAGATCAGTATGTCAGTAAAGATTTGAGGAAGAATTCACTAGTGTGCTACAGGGGCAGGAGTGAGAAGTAAATGGATGGGAAGACAGTTCGTTACAATTGTAACATGCAAAACTCCAGTCATTAAATATATCAAGCTTCTCATGGTCAAACATATAAGAAGTAGTTGAGTTGGAATGTGACTAGTTTTTCAGATGTTCAGATTTTAAAGTCCCAATTTCTTCTGTTTATTATGGTATGTTCTTAACTATAGTCTGCCTGCCCCTGGTAGGATGTGAGACATTTCAGAAGGTACGTGAGAAATCATTTTTTAATTTATTTTAATCATTAGGTATTACTATATCTTAGCATGTATTAGAGAAAAGCAACCCATGAAGCCCATGATTCATAAATATAATTGCTAGAACCATGATTCTCAATATTGGTTGCATATTAGAATCATACAGAATGCTTAAGATTTTTTAAAAAACACCAATGCTGGTGCCACAGTGGATCATGAAATTAGAATATCTGAGACACCAATGCTGGTGCCACAGTGGATCATGAAATTAGAATACCTGAGAGGTGCTCCCACCCTAAATATTTCATGAAAGCTCTTCCAGGTGATTGTAAAGAGCAGCCACCATTGGGAAAGGCTTGAATAGACTGCTGCTGCTGCTGCTAAGTCGCTTCAGTCGTGTCCAACTCTGTGCGACCCCACAGATGGCAGCCCACCAGGCTCCCCCGTCCCTGGGATTCTCCAAGCAAGAACACTGGAGTGGGTTGCCATTTCCTTCTCCATTGAATAGACTAGAATTAAGCATTTCAAAGTGATCAGTTTTAAATAAAATATTAAGTAAATAATATACAGATAAGGCAGAGAGCATGAAGATACTATATTGTGCTAATAATAACTGGAGTTCAGTAACTTATCTCTGTCATGGGTAGCTCTCATTCTGGGAGGCAACACTGATCCTAGGTAGCACATTAGATTTGGGGGCTAATCAATAAGACTGTCTGTTTTCCAATATGTCACCCTCTGACTCTTCCATGTTTTGGTTCGGAAATGTAACTTTTCTTCTTTCCCTTTTGCCTTTTGGCACCCCCATCAACACACCCACCTTACTGGACCTTAAAACAGATGAGGGGAAAAAGGATGATAAGAACCTATAATGACATGTTACTAGACAGTGGGATTGCAAGTGCCTTTGACTCCTTTTACCAGTTTGTTCTTTTCTTCATCACTTCTTCATTCCTACAAGTATTTATTGAGTACCTGTTATATAGTACTAAGTCCTTTGTATGTTTAAGTAAACTTAGAATTTTTCTCAGTAAGAATATATTGTCTTTATGATCAAACAAATCTTAAAGTCACTTCCATTTTAGGAAAACTAAGGGAAAGGTTGGAGAAGGCAATGGCACCCCACTCAAGTACTCTTGCCTGGAAAATCCCATGGACTGAGGAGCCTGGTGGGCTGCTGGCCATGGGGTCACTAGGAGTCAGACATGACTGAGTGATTTCACCTTCACTTTTCACTTTCATGCATTGAGAAGGAAATGGCAACCCACTCCAGTGTTCTTGCCCGGAGAATCCCAGAGATGGGGGGAGCCTGGTGGGCTGCCATCTATGGGGTCACACAGAGTTAGACACGACTGAAGTGACTTAGCAGCAGCAGCAGCAAGGGAAAGATTGAGGGCAAGAGGAGAAGGGGGTGTTGGAGGATGAGATGGTTAAATAACATCACTGACTCAATGGACGTGAGTTTGAGTGAACTCCGGGAGATAGTGAAGGACAGGGAAGCCTGGCATCCTTGGGGTTGCAAAAAGTCGGACACAACTTAACAACTGCACAAGGACAACAAATACTGTATAGTCCTCCCAGGTATTTCCAGATAAGAGTACTGGAGTGGGGTCATTTCCTACTCCAGGGAATCTTCCTGATCCAGAGATCGAACCCATGTCTCCTGAACCTCCTGCATTGACAGGAGTATTCTTTACCACTAGCACTATCTGGGAAACCCTGGGACTATATAAGTATTTTCCGTATGCAACTCAGATGTCATCTAGTGGCTTTTCAGATCTGCTAAAAATCTGGTAAATTTGTTACAAACCCCTCCAATCCCATGGCCTGTGGAAATTCAAAACCTGTCTGTTCTGTGAATCCTGGTGTGTCGGGGGGTGGAGGGGGGGTGCGGAAGTGGTGTTTACATCTTCCCAGTTTTGCCTGCCTCTTAGGTCACTACCATACATCACTACTGTATCACTAGATACGAAATGCCTCCTTGACTCAATGCTTGTATAAAAATACTAAGCCATTCTAGGGTTAGCAAAGTTCACCGAAGTTGAAAAGTCATGGGAACAGTTAAAACTTCTTCCTGTCTTCTCCAGCCTCTCTCTACTGGATTATGTTGGGAGCATCAATTTTGTCTCTGCTCACTGTGCAGAGGCATCCATCTTTAAAGGCAAGAGCAACACAAAATGCTCTTCCTTTGCTGAAGAGACTGGCTGTCGAAGGTGATTCTATTTATGAGTCGCAGCCATTTCTTTTCAACCATTACACTTAGATGACTTTAACACTCAAAACATTCCCGCTTTACAGATGAGGCAACTGAGGCTTCAAGGTGTTAAATACCAGCCTAAGGTAATACCTTTACCATATATGAAGTGGTAAAAAAGAGAACTTAAATCCAGATCTGGCTGACTCTTAAAATTAACTTAGCCTGGGGCTTCCTTGGTGGTCTAGTGGTTGAGAATCTGCCTGCTAAAGCAGGAGACACAGGTAGGATATTTGGGAGGATCCCACAAGCCTGGGGCAACTAAGCGCTCAAGCCATAACTATTGAGCCTGTCCACATAGAGCCCACGCTCCGCAACAAGAGAAGCCACCACGTTGAGAAGTCTGCTCATTGCAACTACAGAGTAGCCTGCATGCAGCAACGAAGACTCAATGCAGCCAAAAATAAATAAATCTTAAAAATATTAAAATTGGCTTTTGAAGGATGGAATAATTATTACCTACATGTGGCTCAGATAATATTTATCTACAGGTAAAGAATCCACCTACCAAAGCCAGAGACGCAGGAGACACAGGTTCTATCCATGGGTCGGGAAGATCCCCTGGAGAGGGAAATGGCAACCCACTCCAGTATTCCTGCCTGGAGAATCCCATGGACAAAGGAACCTGGCAGGCTGCAGTCCATGGGGTCACAAAGAGTCGGACATGACTGAGCATGCACATACTTACCCCCATTTACACTGCCACTTCAAAACTGCTTAGTTTTTCCATTATATATTTGTTTAAAACACACACACACTTCTAAAGACCGTATATGGGGAATTACAGAGTAAAAATCCAAATATTTATGTATCATTTCAGAGCGAATGAGTTGGGATAATTAAAATATGTAAACAATGGAAATGTGATGCTATTATTTTTAAGTAATAAAATTTTGATGAGGACATGGGATACTCGCTTATCAACCTGCAAATTACACAAACGAATAGCTACATAGATGATATGGCAATGGTGGGAAGGAGGAGGACAAAGAGAAAGTGATGGTGATAGATTAGCATTTAATTAGCACTGTTATAAATGGTTTACATGTATATGTGTATATATACATACATACATACATACATATATATTTATATATGGGGTTTTTTTTAGCCCTGAGCATTAAACAAACCTATGCTTTAGATCTATTCTTATCCAATTTTACAAACGAGATTCAACAAGGCAAAGAGGCTAGCCCAAGGTCATTCATTTCAGAATGTATGTATGCTAAGTTGCTTCAGTCGTGTTCAATTCTTTGCAACCCTATGAACTGTAGCCCGCCAGGCTCATCTGTCCATGGGATTCTCCAGGCAAGAATACCAGAGTGGGTTGCCGTGCCCTCCTCCAGGGAATCTTCCCAACCCAGAGGTTCAACCTGCTTCTCTTAAGCCTCCTGCATTGGCAGCTGGGCTCTTTACCAGTAGCACCACCTGGGAAGCCCCATTGCAGGACAGTGGAAGCCAAACGTCTCACTCATTGTGAGACCTACACCCTTAACAACCAGGCTGTCCTGCTTGAAGAATCATGATGTTTCCAATACATGTCCCTGCTAGGATGGAAGTAACTACCACGAGGAATAGAGAATTTATTCCTCTTGTTCACACTATGATCTTTAGTGTTTAAAACACAATAGAAACTGGAACATAGTAGAAACCCAGTAATTGTTAAATGACAGATGAAACAAAGTCTCAATCAGCAGAGGATATACAAGCATTTAAAAAGAGTCATGCATTGATGTTTAAAATACTTAACTAAAAGAAATACAGGATAGGGAAAAAAAAACTGACTTAAATACCTGGCTTGTCTTGCTTTAAAAAAAAAAAAATCTGTATTTGTAATCAGCTGGAAGCTGTACAGGAACCAACACTGTGCCATGCCAGCTGAAAGACCATTGTCATTTTGGAAAGCCTTAAAAATAGTATGTCTATCACATATTGTATTTGTTATATGTGTACAGTTCTGACCTTCACATTTTTGAAAGGGACAATGACTGTCTCGAATACACTCAAGAAGGTGAACAGCACAGTAAAGAAAATTAAAACTTTTTCAGAAAGAGTGGGAAATTTTCAGCATGGAAAAGAGGAGACACATAGCAACTGTCTTCCAGTATTGGAGGGAGACGTGCCATGACAAAGAGCCGGGCACTNCGCGGAAGTGGTGTTTACATCTTCCCAACTGTATAGTCCTCCCAGGTAGCTAGTGGTAAAGAATCTGTCTGCTAATGTGGAGACACAAGAATCGCGGGTTCCATCCCTGAGTCGAGAAGATCTCCTGGAGTAGGAAATGGCAACCCACTCCAGTGTTCTTGCTTGAAAGATTCCATGGACAGAAGAGGCTAGCGGGCTACACTCCATACACAGGGCATCAAAGAGTCAGACATGACTGAACGACTAAGCCCAGAAAGTACTGTACATGGCTGACATTCTCCAGTCACCATGTAGCTGCTGGGAGAAAGGGTCAGAAGTTGAGAAGTGAAGGCATTTTCAGCCATACCTGAAAATCACAGAAGGGTTGTGTGAGAAAGCCCTAGAGATATTTCCTCCCTGAAACGGAGGAAATGAAACCCATCCTGAGGCACTGGAAAAGGTGTCCAAGCCCCTTTTCCTCTATTCTTTCATCTGTTAAATGGGGATAACGATACTCTGTGTTTTCCTGCCTCAGAGAAGCATTAGCAGGTCTATTTAAAGGCTCTTCTAAGGAAAGCTGCTGTGTAATTACCAAGAACAGCTATGATAAAGAAACCTAAATACAACATCAAATCAGCTGGAACACGTTCTCCGGGGAGTTTACTTCTCTGGAAAAATTTAAGAAAAGGTGGCCGCTCTCCTCTGGGGACTTTTGGGTACCTTTCTAGCTGGAAGTTTAGGGAAGGCTAGCTGATTTGCAGAAAGTCTCCTTCTGGCCATTGATACAGGATCTTCTTCTGTTTACTTTCCCCCATAGTCTAAGCAGTTTCCTCCTTAAATTTGACTTTCGTGTTTTTTCAGATCTTAACTCAGAAACAATTTTATTCCTGAAAAGAATCTCAATCAAGGCACTTACCTATGAGAAAAAGAGAGAGACAAAGAAAGAAAAAGGGAGGTTATAACGTGGAGGATATGTGTATTTTACAGAGGATAAGCGCTGGGGAATTCCTTGATAATTTATAAAAAAGAGGACTGACGTAATTGATCATTAATGTCAGGCTTTGCTCAAATTCATTTGCCAAAGCATGTAGGTTAGATTAGAGGGGAACAGAAGCTCACAAAGCAAGGACATCACAGTCAAAACAGCTCCAGAGAAAGCCAACCCAGCTGAATCAGGTTACTGGCAGTTTGGTTGAAATGAAGAGATACATATTTTTATATTGGTTGATTAACAATGTTATGTTAGTTTCACATGTACAACAAAGTGATTAAGTTATACATAATACATGTATCTATTCTTTTTCAAATTCTTTTCCTGATTAGGTTGCCACAGAATATTGAGCAGAGTTCCCTGTGCTCTACAGTAGTCCTTATTGGTTATTCATTTTAAATATAGCAGTGTATACATGTTACAGCTCCAGAATCCATAAATCATTGGACTTGATAGAACATTGACTATAGCAGGAAAATGAGAGAAGAGTCAAGATTACTGTAAAATCTGGTGACTTGGATATCATAAGGTTTGGAGACTTCCTTAATGAGGAGCTGGCAGCCAGGAGTGAGAGGGTTGAATTTATGAATGAGATCTAGACCAATACCATTGCAGGAAGCCCAGTGGTTTTTTATATTTTTATTCAACTTGCTTATGCAGTAAATATTCTGACTGCTTATAAACAATGCACCTATAGTATCTGAAAAGGCTTCTAAGCAATAAAAGAAAATGCCAAAATTCCAAAGATGCATTTTCAAATGAGTGCTTCATAAGGTTAAAAAATGATGCATAATAATAATAGTTGCCATTTATCGGTTGATTACTATGTGTTCGGTGCTCATTCATGTCCTATTCTTTGCAGCCTCATGGACTGTAGCCTGCCAGGCTCCTCTATGGAATTTTCCAGATAAGAGTACTGGAGTGAGGTCATTTCCTACTCCAGGGAATCTTCCTGACCCAGAGATCAAACCCATGTCTCCTGAGCCTCCTGTATTGACAGGAGTATTCTTTACCACTAGCACTATCTGGGAAACCCTGGGACTATATAAGTATTTTCCGTATGCAACTCAGATGTCATCTAGTGGCTTTTCAGATCTGCTAAAAATCTGGTAAATTTGTTACAAACCCCTCCAATCCCATGGCCTGTGGAAATTCAAAANATTGACAGGAGTATTCTTTACCACTAGCACTATCTGGGAAACCCTGGGACTATATAAGTATTTTCCGTATGCAACTCAGATGTCATCTAGTGGCTTTTCAGATCTGCTAAAAATCTGGTAAATTTGTTACAAACCCCTCCAATCCCATGGCCTGTGGAAATTCAAAACCTGTCTGTTCTGTGAATCCTGGTGTGTCGGGGGGTGGAGGGGGGGTGCGGAAGTGGTGTTTACATCTTCCCAGTTTTGCCTGCCTCTTAGGTCACTACCATACATCACTACTGTATCACTAGATACGAAATGCCTCCTTGACTCAATGCTTGTATAAAAATACTAAGCCATTCTAGGGTTAGCAAAGTTCACCGAAGTTGAAAAGTCATGGGAACAGTTAAAACTTCTTCCTGTCTTCTCCAGCCTCTCTCTACTGGATTATGTTGGGAGCATCAATTTTGTCTCTGCTCACTGTGCAGAGGCATCCATCTTTAAAGGCAAGAGCAACACAAAATGCTCTTCCTTTGCTGAAGAGACTGGCTGTCGAAGGTGATTCTATTTATGAGTCGCAGCCATTTCTTTTCAACCATTACACTTAGATGACTTTAACACTCAAAACATTCCCGCTTTACAGATGAGGCAACTGAGGCTTCAAGGTGTTAAATACCAGCCTAAGGTAATACCTTTACCATATATGAAGTGGTAAAAAAGAGAACTTAAATCCAGATCTGGCTGACTCTTAAAATTAACTTAGCCTGGGGCTTCCTTGGTGGTCTAGTGGTTGAGAATCTGCCTGCTAAAGCAGGAGACACAGGTAGGATATTTGGGAGGATCCCACAAGCCTGGGGCAACTAAGCGCTCAAGCCATAACTATTGAGCCTGTCCACATAGAGCCCACGCTCCGCAACAAGAGAAGCCACCACGTTGAGAAGTCTGCTCATTGCAACTACAGAGTAGCCTGCATGCAGCAACGAAGACTCAATGCAGCCAAAAATAAATAAATCTTAAAAATATTAAAATTGGCTTTTGAAGGATGGAATAATTATTACCTACATGTGGCTCAGGTAATATTTATCTACAGGTAAAGAATCCACCTACCAAAGCCAGAGACGCAGGAGACACAGGTTCTATCCATGGGTCGGGAAGATCCCCTGGAGAGGGAAATGGCAACCCACTCCAGTATTCCTGCCTGGAGAATCCCATGGACAAAGGAACCTGGCAGGCTGCAGTCCATGGGGTCACAAAGAGTCGGACATGACTGAGCATGCACATACTTACCCCCATTTACACTGCCACTTCAAAACTGCTTAGTTTTTCCATTATATATTTGTTTAAAACACACACACACTTCTAAAGACCGTATATGGGGAATTACAGAGTAAAAATCCAAATATTTATGTATCATTTCAGAGCGAATGAGTTGGGATAATTAAAATATGTAAACAATGGAAATGTGATGCTATTATTTTTAAGTAATAAAATTTTGATGAGGACATGGGATACTCGCTTATCAACCTGCAAATTACACAAACGAATAGCTACATAGATGATATGGCAATGGTGGGAAGGAGGAGGACAAAGAGAAAGTGATGGTGATAGATTAGCATTTAATTAGCACTGTTATAAATGGTTTACATGTATATGTGTATATATACATACATACATACATACATATATATTTATATATGGGGTTTTTTTTAGCCCTGAGCATTAAACAAACCTATGCTTTAGATCTATTCTTATCCAATTTTACAAACGAGATTCAACAGGGCAAAGAGGCTAGCCCAAGGTCATTCATTTCAGAATGTATGTATGCTAAGTTGCTTCAGTCGTGTTCAATTCTTTGCAACCCTATGAACTGTAGCCTGCCAGGCTCGTCTGTCCATGGGATTCTCCAGGCAAGAATACCAGAGTGGGTTGCCGTGCCCTCCTCCAGGGAATCTTCCCAACCCAGAGGTTCAACCTGCTTCTCTTAAGCCTCCTGCATTGGCAGCTGGGCTCTTTACCAGTAGCACCACCTGGGAAGCCCCATTGCAGGACAGTGGAAGCCAAACGTCTCACTCATTGTGAGACCTACACCCTTAACAACCAGGCTGTCCTGCTTGAAGAATCATGATGTTTCCAATACATGTCCCTGCTAGGATGGAAGTAACTACCACGAGGAATAGAGAATTTATTCCTCTTGTTCACACTATGATCTTTAGTGTTTAAAACACAATAGAAACTGGAACATAGTAGAAACCCAGTAATTGTTAAATGACAGATGAAACAAAGTCTCAATCAGCAGAGGATATACAAGCATTTAAAAAGAGTCATGCATTGATGTTTAAAATACTTAACTAAAAGAAATACAGGATAGGGAAAAAAAAACTGACTTAAATACCTGGCTTGTCTTGCTTTAAAAAAAAAAAAATCTGTATTTGTAATCAGCTGGAAGCTGTACAGGAACCAACACTGTGCCATGCCAGCTGAAAGACCATTGTCATTTTGGAAAGCCTTAAAAATAGTATGTCTATCACATATTGTATTTGTTATATGTGTACAGTTCTGACCTTCACATTTTTGAAAGGGACAATGATTGTCTCGAATACACTCAAGAAGGTGAACAGCACAGTAAAGAAAATTAAAACTTTTTCAGAAAGAGTGGGAAATTTTCAGCATGGAAAAGAGGAGACACATAGCAACTGTCTTCCAGTATTGGAGGGAGACGTGCCATGACAAAGAGCCGGGCACTTGCCTTTTTTCTCCGAAAGACTTTTCAGCTCAGCATCAGAAGAAAAAATAGATTTAACACAACTGTCCAATAGCTTTCCACAGTAGCGTGCATTTGAAAAACTTAGATCCATTTCCTTATAAATTTCCAAGTTAATAAGAATGTTTACTTATTAAAAAAAAAACTATTGAAAGGATTTCTACATTATATAGAGAACTGCAGCAAATGAGTGGCCTAAAGTCTGGCTGTGTGTCAGAATCAACCAGAAAACTGTAAATTATAGATTTTTAAGACCTCATCCCACTGAAACATAACCTCTGGAAATTGAGACCTAAGAATTTAACTCAAAAATCTGTTTTTTTAATCCCCTCAGGTGATTCTGATGACTTTCCAGGTTTGGGAATTGCTGAAGAAGACGAATTTAAATATCTCTTTTAATTCTCTGACTTAATGATTCTTCAGAATACTGCAGAACATTTTCTTTAATAAATAGTTGAGAATGATTTGTTATCCGTAAAAATAACTTAGCCTAAATGTAGGTGGGTGGCTCTAAAGTGCCAGCAGACCAACTGACTTCTTAAATTGGTTAAAACTCTTCTTGCAACCTAGTTAATAAAAACTTTTTATATGTATCCTGCGAAGGAAAACTTTACCTGGCCTGTTTCCCAATTATTAAAGTTCCAAATCACTGAAATATAAATAAATGAGACTTTACCATACTTACAACACTAGTATGATGAAAAATTTGTTTATACCAGGAGATTTTAGGTTATTCTTCAATCATTCATCACCAGAACCAAAGTACCTATGCGCGCGAGCACACACGCATACATACACGCACACACGCACAAATGTGACACATGGTAAATGTTGGGTGATTACTGAGCTGGAACAAAGGAGACCTTCAAATTCCATTGCCTTTTTAACCTTATATTTTTCTAAGCAGGAATCTAAGAACCCAAAGGCATCCAAATTGTATTATTAATCATGACATTCTCAGCTCTTTAAGTTTCTCTAATTACTTACCTTTTAAATGTATTACTTTGGTCTAGGAAGTGCAAAGATGAGGAGTGAAAATAAATATTTTTAAAATATTAACAGACTTAAAGAGAACAGATTAAGTTTGGCTAAATTACTTTCCTATGTAAAGAGCTTCTTAAAAGTATACTATGTTGCCATATAAAGGAACTCTATTGCAATATTGTAGATTTTGTCTAATCTAAAATTAAACCTGTAAAGCTCTACTGGAATTGTTTAGAAGAGAATAATTGAAAGCCCCCTCAGCAAGTTAATTCAGATCCTTCTAATTTTACTTTTCTAAATCACAAGGTATCTTTTTTCATGGTGTTTTCAAATTGAAGTTCACACACATCAAATAAATGGCATGATAATCAGAGGTTTCAATATCTGATATGCATTCATTATTATCTGTCATTGTTGTGATTGTCACTATTATAATTGCATACTGTAAAAAGAATGGGAGCTTTTCCACGGGAATTATTCACGTGTATTAGTTTCTAGGAGTAATTGAATAGTTGACATTGCATTTATATCAAAGTAAAATATGTGTTGGTTTTTCTCATTTGTTTTATTCTTAAGAAATAAGAAATGTAGAGTAATCTCTATTAGGTCTTTTTATTTGGCTCTTTACTTAAAGGTTCACAGTTTTATGTCATGTCCAAAGTATATTTTCTTATAACAAAGAAATGGCTCAAAGACAGCCATTATAATTTAATTGATAATTTTCTAAGGACATACAATTATAAGATAACAGCTAGGTACTGAAATCCTCTTAATTAGCTTGTATTTATATATGTGAACTCAACAAGATTCTCAGTGAAAAATACCACTTTTCTTTTTTAACTAATCAGGTTTGGCATAACAAAATAAAGCCCACATTGTACTGTCAATACTAAAGATTGATTTAATAATCATTTACCTTAGAGTTTACATAGAATATTTCACTTCATTGTTTCATATAATCCTCATGCAGCTCAGATATTACACCTCTATTTAATGATAAGAAAACATAGGCTCTAAGAAGCCAAGTAATTGATACAAAGTCGCTCTGCTAAATCACAAAATTAGCCCTAGAATCCAGGTCACCCGGGTCTTAACCAGAATTTGTTAAAATAAAAATTTTTTCAGTGATTTGAATTTTACAAAGATCAGTGACTTGGTAGTTAGAAGATCTAGGTCTGAACACTGTTTCTGCCACTTTATTTGACTCTAAGAGCTTTCTTACTCCCCTGTTGAGTGAACTATACCTAAGACAGTGCCGTCTTGAGAATCGATGGAGAAAAGGCCAAGAAAACCACTCAAACGCATTTGGTTGTTTTATGTGTTCTGTGCTGTGCTGCTTCTCACATGTTGTTGCTTTCTGTATGATTCACCTTCACAAGGTAGAATATTAAACTTTATTTAGAATTAAATACCATTAATATCAGGTTCGGAGAAGGCAATGGCAACCCACTCCAGCACTCTTGCCTGGAAAACCCCATGGGCAGAGGAGCCTGGTGGGCTGCAGTCCATGGGGTCGCTACGAGTCAGACACGACTGAGCGACTTCACTTTCACTTTTCACTTTCCTGCACTGTAGAAGGAAATGGCAACCCACTCCAGTGTTCTTGCCTGGAGGATCCCAGGGACGGAGGAGCCTTGTGGGCCGCCGTCTATGGGGTCGCACAGAGTCGGACACGACTGAAGCGACTTAGCAGCAGCAGCAATATCAAGTTGGAACATGGAGTAACATGAGGTTTAGGAACAAAATACTCCAAGTAGGAAGGCCATAAACTGAATGAATGATGATATAAATGTAACAATCTGAAAGCTTTAGAATGTGTCCTCACTCACCAGGGAGGTCATTGTAATGACCTCAGAGCACTGTTCTCTTACAGAAAACACGCAGCCAATGGGGGGATTTCCTTTCCTTCCGTGTAATTCTTCAGGAGGCCTGGCTGGTTCAGAGACATGTCCTAGTTGATGTGGAGTCTCTCCTAGCTGCTTTGCCAGCTAACCCTTTGAGTCGTGTCTTTATTGGCAGGATGGCAGTTGTTACCGTTTGCCAGCTGATCAGTGGCTTATGTATTGATACTATCAGTCCAGTTTGTAGGGGACAGAAAGGACAAAGACTCTCCATCTTCTTTGGGCATCTTCCTTAGGCATCTTCCTTGGCTCTTTGGGCAGAAATGACAAAGACCCTTGATCCTCTCCTCCTCTGGAGAGATGGTCCATCTCAGGAGGTATTGAAAATCACCAGTGGGACTGGTCCAGGGAAACTGGCCTTATCAGTGAATGAAACACCCTTACTTAGCATCATTTGACCCATGCATTTATCTCCCTTTGTCACTCCTGAAACACATTTTTTAAAGCTGTACATTTATTTAAATATTAAAGCAGAGACCAAATTACCATTTGGTAATTGACTTTGGTCATACCATTCCAGTGAATCCTTGCCTCTATGTCTAATGGGTAGACATTGGTCCATCTACCCCCACTTTTGGGCTTCCCAGCAGATTTAGATGGTGAAGAATCCGCCTGCAATGCGGGAGACCTAGGTTTGATCCCTGGGTTGGGAAGATCCTCTGGAGAAGGGCACGGCAACCCATTCCAGTATTCTTGCCTGGAGAATCCTCCTGGACCGCAGAGCCTGACGGTCTACAGTCCGTGGGGTCTCAAAGAGTCGGCCACGGCTGAGCAGCAAAGCACAAGCACCCCTACTTTCAGTCTAGAGCATGTCCATGTGTCGGATCACAGTCTAAAAATACAGTTGCTGTCATCTTGCACTCACAGAGTGGTTGATTACTTCGGCTAAAACTACAGAACAACAACAAAAAATAGTCTTATATTAGTTCTGTAACCAGACATTTTGGAGATGATACGGCACGTAAATTATGTATTATTTGCAAGTAAAAGAGAGATATGTACTCCACCGAGTTTCCTTAGCCCTTCTAACAGACCTCCCTAATGACTGAAATCCTCACAATATGGAGCTTTTTGCTACTGTTTTTGTTTTCCAACTACTGGTCTATATGATCACCTTCATATAGGTATAGCCTGTATGATGGCCTTCCCTTGTGGCTCAGTTGGTAAAGAATCCGCCTGCATTGTGGGAGCCCTGGGTTCAATCCCTGGGTTGGAAAGATCCCCTGGGGAAGGGAACGGCTACCCACTCCAGTGTTCTGGCCTGGAGAATTCCATGGACTGTATAGTCCATGGGGTTGCAAAGAGTCCTGGACACAACTGAATGACTTTCACTTTCACTACTGTNTGTCCTAGTTGATGTGGAGTCTCTCCTAGCTGCTTTGCCAGCTAACCCTTTGAGTCGTGTCTTTATTGGCAGGATGGCAGTTGTTACCGTTTGCCAGCTGATCAGTGGCTTATGTATTGATACTATCAGTCCAGTTTGTAGGGGACAGAAAGGACAAAGACTCTCCATCTTCTTTGGGCATCTTCCTTAGGCATCTTCCTTGGCTCTTTGGGCAGAAATGACAAAGACCCTTGATCCTCTCCTCCTCTGGAGAGATGGTCCATCTCAGGAGGTATTGAAAATCACCAGTGGGACTGGTCCAGGGAAACTGGCCTTATCAGTGAATGAAACACCCTTACTTAGCATCATTTGACCCATGCATTTATCTCCCTTTGTCACTCCTGAAACACATTTTTTAAAGCTGTACATTTATTTAAATATTAAAGCAGAGACCAAATTACCATTTGGTAATTGACTTTGGTCATACCATTCCAGTGAATCCTTGCCTCTATGTCTAATGGGTAGACATTGGTCCATCTACCCCCACTTTTGGGCTTCCCAGCAGATTTAGATGGTGAAGAATCCGCCTGCAATGCGGGAGACCTAGGTTTGATCCCTGGGTTGGGAAGATCCTCTGGAGAAGGGCACGGCAACCCATTCCAGTATTCTTGCCTGGAGAATCCTCCTGGACCGCAGAGCCTGACGGTCTACAGTCCGTGGGGTCTCAAAGAGTCGGCCACGGCTGAGCAGCAAAGCACAAGCACCCCTACTTTCAGTCTAGAGCATGTCCATGTGTCGGATCACAGTCTAAAAATACAGTTGCTGTCATCTTGCACTCACAGAGTGGTTGATTACTTCGGCTAAAACTACAGAACAACAACAAAAAATAGTCTTATATTAGTTCTGTAACCAGACATTTTGGAGATGATACGGCACGTAAATTATGTATTATTTGCAAGTAAAAGAGAGATATGTACTCCACCGAGTTTCCTTAGCCCTTCTAACAGACCTCCCTAATGACTGAAATCCTCACAATATGGAGCTTTTTGCTACTGTTTTTGTTTTCCAACTACTGGTCTATATGATCACCTTCATATAGGTATAGCCTGTATGATGGCCTTCCCTTGTGGCTCAGTTGGTAAAGAATCCGCCTGCATTGTGGGAGCCCTGGGTTCAATCCCTGGGTTGGAAAGATCCCCTGGGGAAGGGAACGGCTACCCACTCCAGTGTTCTGGCCTGGAGAATTCCATGGACTGTATAGTCCATGGGGTTGCAAAGAGTCCTGGACACAACTGAATGACTTTCACTTTCACTACTGATCTATAAGATATATGAGTATAGTTCCAAAGTACTTCAACATCAAAATAGTTGAGTTTATTTTTGTTTGTGAAAAAATTAATATCATAAGCTGATATCACATTAAATATTCTACAAATACAGCTGCCCCCAGGCATCAGTCCCTGATACGAGTTTCTCCAGAAAGTGTTTTTTTCTGATGAGCCATACATGAAGCATTCAGTGGCACCAGCGTTTCATTAAAGGAATTCTCTTGTTCCCTTCCTTCCCATGGAAATGTCATTAACTGTATTAAGTTAACTCTCTGAATGTTAGGTTCTTAACCAACAAACAGCGCTTCTCCACAAGGGCATACTTCGCCAAGCATCCTTGAATCAGAACAACCGTGATGAACATGTAAGCATAGATTCGGAGCCACACAGTGGGTGGTGATCATATTTAAGAGGAACCCGTTTACATTTATTGACTTACTCCCTCCATCATGGTTGTTTCATTTCTTCCACCACCACCTTCAGCTTTTCAGGTAAATGAGAAGTTCAATTATATGTAAAGCGACTGTTAAATCAGCAGGGCCCTTGTGGGGGTCTGGGCCTCCCCTTCTCCCTCCAATCACAAGTGATCTCAATCCATTACTGTTCCCAGGATCGTACATCCATCAGGTCAAGTGTGCAGGGCAGGGTGCATCTTATAGCTTTTACTGCATATGAGATGTTGCAGGCCTGTTCTCAGGAACTGCCAGGCAGCCTGGGAATCACAGTCACGGTTAATAGCAGCGAATTGCCAGCTCTTGATGGGTGGGTAGTCACTCCTTTCAGTGGTTGCCCCCTGGGGGGAGAAGGTAGAAAAACAGAGGGAGGGAATTAGAGTGACTTTGCACAGTTGAGCAAGTTCATGCCGCTGGATCAGTGGCAAGCATTGGCAGGGCTCCGCTCTGGGGAGGCTCAGAACAACCTCACAGTCTCATTTTTACCAATTGGTGCTGCTGTGTTGCCAGTGGTGCCCGGGGTTGGGGGAAGGGGGAGGAAGAGCTGGGAAGAGCATGAAGGCAGAAGTCTCAGCTAAATTAAACAAAAAGTCCTGTTGGTGCTGGTGAACCCACCCCAGTTAGCCCCTGTGCTACTAATTGTACCAATCTGGTATTTGAAGTTCGCCGGGTGATTAAAGAGTTGGCTCACAAACTCTCTGCATAACCTTAATTTTTTCAAGGTTCTTTGAGTGGAGAATGGTTTATAATAATGATTTTGACTAATACGATTTTTGACATGCAACTTTAATGCTTAACCTTAGTACAACTCCAGAGCATTTCATGTGTACTCAGCTGTAAAGAGTGATGATTTAAAGGGATAATATAAGAAAAAGGTCGTTCTAGAATGAACCTCTAACAAATTGCATAAAAGGAGCTTATTATTCCTTGAGTATGGGGATATGCTGTGCTTCTGATCATTTCTTTGCTTGGTTCAAAAAAAAAATTTGTTGAGAATGAATGGGAAAAGAAACAGGAAAAAAAATGAAATAGAAATCTGCAAGCAGGGAACATTCTTTTGATGGTTATGATTTTGTTGCCACTAAAAAGGCTCTATAATAATGTGGTTATTCATCTCCTCTTTTGTTTTGGGTGAAGAATTCGCTCTAACAAGAAAATGCTGTTATTGGTCGGTGGATTGCCTCCTGGGCCGGACCGGCTCCCCAGCAATCTGGTTCAGTACTACGATGATGAAAAGAAGACCTGGAAAATCCTCACAAGTGAGCGCCTTTCTTTCTTTATTTACCCACCTATTTATCTCAACGTAGAGCTATCTCGATGAATTCGAAAACATGGTTAATCAAATTAGACATTTTATTGATTTGTTACCCTTTGGAAGTCTGAATGTATCACGAGAGGTCTAGAGTGAAAAACTAAATTAACATTGCAGAGGTGGCCAATTGGATAGTGGGAAGAGGCTTAAATGAAAAACTGGCCTAAAATCACTGCACCAAGTTGGTGTGTCTGGTTGTGTTTCTTTCAAGAGAAATTCTTCAGTTATGTTTTTGCTCTTTGAAAAGGGAAAGCTTGCTGAACAGCAGTCAGCTAGTAAATTTCCTCAGGTCCAAATGGTTACTGAGTTCATTGTCTCTGTAATTAACATTCGGTTTGCTTTAGAGGTGTCTTTGCTCATTAACCTTTAGGCTGTGGTTCCCAGTCTTTAGAAAACCACCCCCTTCCCATACTCAACTGCTCCCATGTCCACTGTTTGAATGGACAAAGATACCCCAGTCCTAACCCGACTGCATTAAATTGTGCTTGCAGACTTCCACCCAAGATTCTTCTCCTCCCTTCCTTAAAGGGTGATTGTATTTTACAGCAAACCTCTTGCCTTGGGCACTGAGATTTGGAACTTATTGTTACATCGGTTATGATTCCCAATCTGACTCGGTCATGGAATCAAAAATCATCGTTTCTTGAGTGCAGCAGGCTGTGTGCACCAGTCCCCTCGTGGGTACAGTGGCTGCACTGGTCAATAAAACTAAATTTTAACTGTCAAAATTGCCCAGAGCTGTATAGATAAAATAATAAATGAGTGATTTTGATCCATAAATCAAAGCCATACATTTAAAACCCGCCAAAGTGAAAGTTAGATTTCCTTGTTGCATGTGTCTTTTGAAGCAAGCTGTGTGCACCAGTCCCCTCGTGGGTACAGTGGCTGCACTGGTCAATAAAACTAAATTTTAACTGTCAAAATTGCCCAGAGCTGTATAGATAAAATAATAAATGAGTGATTTTGATCCATAAATCAAAGCCATACATTTAAAACCCGCCAAAGTGAAAGTTAGATTTCCTTGTTGCATGTGTCTTTTGAAGCAGTTATATATTTCAGAAAATTTTTTGAGAAGTCATTTCCTCTCCTCTTACGGAAAGCCCTTTAAAAAAATAGAAAGAGGACAACAGTTTGCCGATAAATGCAGGAGAGGAGTAGAGGCATGTGAGGTGCTGCTTGGAATAATACATTTCGCAGCTGGCTTACTCCAGAAAACCTGCAGACCTGCAGTAGCATTGTCCAGAAACTGCAATGGGAAGGCTCGCTGGACACCTACACACTCTGGTTGTTACGTAATGAGGTAATGGAGGGTAGCTGCCAGATTAGGAAGGAAAAAACAAAAGTAAGTTACAGATACCCTCAAATGATATTCATTCTCTTTTTGACAAAATACTGTTCATAGTAGTTGAAACGTCTGAATGAGTGAGCCTGATGCTGGGAAAGATTGAGGGCAGGAGGAGAAGCAGGTGACCAGGGATGGCTGAATGGCATTATCAACTCAATGGACATGAGTTTGAGCAGACTTGGGAGATAGTGAAGGACAGGGAAGAGGGGCATGCTGCAGTTCATGGGGTGGCAAAGAGGTGGACATGAGTGACCAAGCTATGTTTTTCAAAATGCATCAGAAACTCAAGCCAAAGTAAAACCAAAGAATCAATTTTCTGATACTTGATCAATAGAGAAGGTCTACACAGAATGAGAGGTGGATACCCAGAGGAGGCGAGAGGGAAGAGGAAGGACAAGAGATTCTTGATGAAAGAGGACAGAAACAGAGGCCAGGGGACAGGGAGATATTAGACCCAAACAATAAATGATATTCACTCACAGATACATCTCTTTTCCCAGGTATATCAGGCAGGGTCCAATTATCTAGTGGCTTGAAGGCCTTCATTAAAGGCAAAAAGATTAATTAAAACATTATGAACAACTTTTGAAAAGTCTTATGTTCGTTTCAAGCCTTGTTCAGAAAGAGAGTGCTCATCCAATTTATTGTTCAGCCTGGGAAGCTTAGAGTCTGAAATGGGAATCTGTTAATTCTTCCGGGACAACAGGTAGGACCAGAACATAGGGTCGCTCTACTTCAGTTCCTCATATTGCCTGATTAACTCTTTACTTAGCGAGGTGCAGTAAGAAAGCATGAACTTGAGTTGATCATACCTAGGTTTGAACCCATGTCTGTGACCTTGAGCAAGTCATGTAAATGTCTTGAATAATGGCTTATTCATTCTGTCAGCATCCTTTGAGTATTTTGTAAATAAAATTGTGTTAGTAAATCATCAAGCACACAGCAGGACCTCAAAAAATTGGAAATGTTATTGCTATTGTTGTAACACTACTACCAATATTGGCACACGGACTATATGTACCTTTGTACTTTCGAGGTATCAGTCAACTCAAGCTCTCCAAGCAGAGGGGAGACAAATTACGTTGTAACAGATCCAGTGCTAAATCCACCGCTTTGAAGTAGGGAGACCGTTTTCTCTAGCTTTCCTGTTTTGAACGTAGCCATCTTCAGACTAAAAAGTAAAAGACAAACGGATTCTGTTGACTCCATCAGATTTGAAACTGGAAGGAAATAAAGACATTAATGTATAGAAAAGTTCTAATAGTAATATGTTCTAATAATAAACATGTTCAAAATTCTTGGATCTTTTTTCCTGTACTCAGGAAGGCTCATAACTTTGAAATAAATGTCTACTCTACTGATACTCTTCATTGCACTGGGCTTGCACTTTAAGAAATCAAGTTTATTACCTTCTGGGCTGTGACTACACGGTCCCATGTGAAAGCATATTTTTCAGGTTTATGGGAGAAATATAGACAGTCTATTTGGATGATTTCTGCTGCTGGTTTGTAACTTTTAATTAAGGCATCTTATTTGGCTAAATATGTCAGTTAACGGATCAATTTCCACACTGTTGGGGCCATCTAACCCCATGGGACTGTAGCCCTCCTGGCTCTCATTTCGTGGACTTCTCCAGGTAAGAATACTGGAGTGGGTTGCCATTTCCTCCTCCAGAGATTCTTCCTAATCCAGGGATCGAACCTGCATTTCCTGCATTGCAGCTGAGCCACCAGGGAATTCCCCAGTAATAAGTGAAAAAGTGTTTTCTTACTGTATAAGAAGGAATTGCAGAACTGCTCGTGGTCATTTTTTTTGACCCCGAAGAACTGCTAAGCCAGTTGGCAGGGAGTTGAAATGCCAATTAATGCTTGCAGACAGTTCCTGGTATGGAGTCTGCTTATGTGTTGAATGACTTTCTTCATAAGAACTAACAAATAAGCTAACCAGCGGAAACCTAAACTCTGAGATTACCTAGAGCCTGTGAATCATAGAATCCTTTGCCCACTTGACTTGAGCATTTCTAGCCTGTCTCACAGACATGCTTTTTTTTAGAAGGATGTCATCCCCAGGTGGGTGCACAGATGCCCACTAGTGGGAGTCATACCCCTTACACATGTATAAGAAGAAGAATTAAGAGGAAAGCCAGTCACAACTTTCTTTACCTCTTATTCTGTTGTGTTATTTATGTTTTAGAAACACTATCTGAAGGGGTCCACAAATAACAATAAATTGAATATGGCGGAGGTCAGTGGAAGTGAAAAGGTGGTTCTACCTAACATAAAGAAAACAAAATTCAATAGTCTAGCTAACCAGTCGGGGAAGGCAATGGCACCCCACCCCAGTACTCTTGACTGGAAAATCCAATGGATGGAGGAGCCTGGTGGGCTGCAGTCCATGGGGTCGCTAACGGTCGGACAGACAGAGAGACTTCACTTTCACTTTTCTCTTTCATGCATTGGAGAAGGAAATGACAACCCACTCCAGTATTCTTGCCTGGAGAATCCCAGGGATGGGGGAGCCTGGTAGGCTGCCGTCTATGGGGTCACACAGAGTCGGGCACGACTGAAGTGACTTAGCAGCAGCTAACCAGTGGCTTGGTCTACCCAAACAGCAAAGGGAACACTTATTCTCCCTGAAAAGATAGTTTTGGTAACATGCTAACACAGCCTTCATTTTTATCTTTCTCAAAAAAAGATTATTTTGGTAACATGCTAACACAGCCTTCATTTTTATCTTTCTCTTTGGGAAAAAAAATAATCACTTATATAACATTGTAAAATTAACATTACGAATTGTAACAGAGTTCCCCAGCCTCTATCAGCAACATACTAAGAAATACTCTGTAAAAATGAAGGTTAAGTCCTTTTGTAAGTGTGAAATGTTAAGTATTAAAAGGAACATTGGCATTGTTGTTTCTCTTGACTGTTAATGATGAAAGGGAGGTTGGACTGCACTTTTGTTCATTTTAGTTTACAGTACTGCTTTTCTTGCATTTCTTACTCCTGCACGCAGTCTCCCATTTCATTCTTAACTTATTAGGAAGCGGTACAGGAGACATGAATACTAAAATGGCCAATGCACAAAGCATGCCTCTTGCACTTTGCAGGCCTTAAAATCCTTCCTGTAAAGATCAAGGAAAATGGTCCCTGCGGCTGCTGTGAACTGCTGTAATGTATGACTGACATATCAAAGTTTTCACAAAGCCCTCGTGTAGAAGCAGTTTGCCTTCCTTCTCACGAGATGGTACGGAGGGGCTGTCAACTCTTTGGGTTCCCCACTGACCATTGTCTTTACTTGTGGGTAAAGTGTTTCCCTGAAATTGACCTTGTTTTGCTGACATTTCAGATAAGAGGTTCTACTTACTCGGAGCTTCTTCTTGTTCCCTTGAGCAATTCCAGGAAAAGGGATTTCAAAATATAGACTTCCCTCTCCACGTGCTGATAATGATTCCCCTTCAGTAAGGTTAGAAGGAAAATTAGAAGAGCTGAGTTAGAAAGGTGTGTTCCTCTTTTTGGCCGCTTTTAGATCCCTCTGTTAGCAGGCGGGAGAACCGCCTTTGTTCCTCTTCCTCTCAGTTTACAACTCTGCTCTCTACTTGGTAGTGCAAGGATTTGGGAACTTGTATTTTTTCAGTCATAGAAAATAAAGGGAATCATTGTACAGAGGTTTCCTGGGCTTCCTGTCTGGTTTGTGGAGGACCTTGAACTGGATCCTATCCATGCAGGAATATTTTGGGGGCTGGGTGTCATCAATTTCTTTTAGGAGAGTTGCAGAGATGAGAGGCTGGTGGATGCTTGATTTAAAAACTATATTTTTTTTCCATAAATGTTGAAGAAAGGATACTGAGAAAACATATCTTGCATCAGACATTGAACTTCAATTCCAAAAGATAAATGTAGATTTGTTATTTAGCCAATATTTGAGCAATGGAGAATGGTTTAATTGCTGGTTATTCAGAGAATAATAAACCTGCACATCGACAGTTTAATCGGACTCCTTTCTTCGGCTTTTGTTCTTTGAGGATATTAGAGAGGTGGAGATGGCAAGTTAGTGGAAAATAATCCCTTCTTATGATGATTTGCTTTGAAAGAAATAAAAAGTAAATTTAATTGAGGGTTCTATACCTTTAGGTTTCCTTTACTCGTGTTATCTTTATTACCCATAACCCAACCCCACAACTTGTTTAGCTTAACTTCTAGACAGCTAGGTAGAGTCTGTGGATAGTGCATGTTGCAGTGCAGGAGAACCTCAGAAAAGAACTAGGTACTTCCAGAACTACCCTAAATGCCTGGGAAGCATTTAAACTTAACTGCAGACCTTATTCCTTGATGAAGCAAGCAATTATTGAATACCCAATCTGTGCTAGGTGGTAAGGTAGAAGGTGATCAAATCTCCTCTCAAGAGCCCAAGGAGGCAATGAAAGCAAGACTGTGCTGAGGAATAAACAGGAGAAGCTGGGCTTACAGGGGAGCCCAGAAGGTACCTTTCATCTAAACATAGGAGGTTAGGAAGGCTTCCGTAAAAGTGACCTTCTGTAAAACTGAGAAAAATGCGTAGGAATTATTGATGTAAAGAGGTGGATGATCGGGACTTCCCTGGTGGTCCAGTGGCTAAGACTCAGAGCTCTCAATGCAGAGGGCTCGGGTTCAATCCCAAGTCAGGCAACTAGACCCCATATGTGGCAACTAGAAAGATCCTGCATGCTGTGACTAAAGAGCCCCCAGTACTGCGCTAAGACCAAATAAATAAATGAATAAACAAATATTTTTAACAAGAAATGAATGATAAAGTATTTTAGTAAGAGGGCCCCATACTGGGAGTGGCAAAAAGCAAGAGAGAGTTGGTGCCTTCTAGAAACTGAAATGAATTTGTCTATCTATAGGAGAGCCTGAGGTTGAGGAAGTATGTGGTGGGCCTGGAGAGTTAACCAAGAACCATATTATACAGAGCCATTTCAAGGAATTGCTAAGATAGGCTCAGGAATAAGAACCGAGAGGAGAGATACGCCTCTCATTTTTGTTTTTGTTGTTAGTGAAAACACAGTGATCTAAACACAGTGATTTAAAGTGCTACTTTAAAAAAAGTAGCATGGCAGTTGTTCTCTATTAGCTTGGAATTTTGAATTTCAGTTCACTGAGTAACGGTGTCCAGGACTTTGGACAAAGAAAAAGGAGAGAGAGTTCTGTTTGGACTTTTAAAATATGTTAGCATCTAATTTTATCTTCAATGAGCTCAATTCTAATTTGGGATCCATGGCTGCACATTGCTATAGATCTTGAATTATTTGCTACTGTGTATTCATGCACCAGTGCATTAGTGGATTTTTCATAGATTTTTAAAAAATATATATGTGTCATGGTCACTCCAAATACTATATTTCAAGTAAGTTGGGTGCCTAGAAAAACCAGTTGGCTTTATTTCCGGTTTATATATACCTCCCTTGAATATAGCAGTTGCTTTTTCTCCAGAGGACAGAATGGGAACCAATAATTCTGATGATGCCTTCTTTACACATCAGCTGCGGTATTTGCTACTGAATCTGGCGTGAAGGAGGTATGAGTGATACAGACTGCTCAGATTTGCTCTGTGTCAATCCTAGGCAAATTGCAGACAAAGTCTAGCAAACCACTGAAAGTGAGCCCTGAAAAATTAAATGATCTTCTCACTCAACCCTCTCATTTTGCACATTAATTTCATTCATTCAGCAAATATAGTTGATACCTTCTGTGTAGCAGATACTGCTCTACATGCAGAAAAAAACAATGCTGAGTCAAAGCAAATAGCATCATGTCTTCACCAAACCTAGAGTTTACTGGAGGAATCAGCATTAATAAATAATCCCATTAGGGTGCTGGAGATCGACAGGTACACACTGCTATATTTAAAATGGATAACCAGCAAGGGTATACTGTATATCATAGGGAACTCTGCTCAATGTTATGTGGCAGCCTGGATGGGAGGGGGGTTTGGAGGAGAATGGATACACGTATATGTATGACTGAGTCATTTTGCTATACACCTGAAACTATCACAACATTGTCAGTCAGCTATACTCCAATTTAAAACAAAAAGTAAACTAGATAAATAATCTCAGATAGCAGTATATAATAACAAAATGTGATGGTGCTCTGAAGGAAGGGTATAAAATATATAAGATGATGGAATGGAGAGATCAGATCTAGTGTAGGAGTCATGAATGATATCACCAAAGAAGGTGACACGTGAGCTGAGAACAGAAGAAATTTCATTCTGAATCAAAAGTGTGTCTTCTTCAAATGGCCAATAGACATATGAAAAGATGTTCAAAAACCACTAATTATCAGAGAAATGCAAATCAAAACTACATCACACTGGTCAGAATGGCCATGATTAAAACGTCCACAAAGAATAAACGCTGGGGAGAACATGAAGAAAAGAGAAATTTCCTACACTGGTGGTGAGAATTTGGTAGCCAGCTGCCCAGGTGATGTGAGAGACAATTCCCCCAGGTTAAGAAAATCCCATAGACAGAGGAGCCTGTCAGGGTACAGTCCATGGAGTCACAAAAAGTCAGACACAAGTTAACCACTAAAACATTTAAGACCTTGCCGAAAGAAGGTGCTTGGCTAAACTCAGAGCGAGGGAAAGAAACACATGTCGTGGGGCTAAAGAGATTAGCAGAAACCAGATCCTGTAGGCACTTTCTACAGCACGTTCACGTTGGCTTTCACTTTAAATGACTGACGGAGCAGAGGTGTTGCACCCAGAGTCACATGATGATTTGGTGGTAGGATGAGGAACAGAACACTGGTCTCTGAGTTTTCATCAGACAGGGCTGCCTCAGGCCCACACCGATCTATCTCACCAACAGGTGCTATTAGTCAAGACTCCAAACAGATGAATGGGATTTAATCTGTGCTGACCCATTGCACCCATGAACGTCTAAATGGATCCGAGGCACTGGGATTAGTTCCATGTTCAGAGAGTAGAACTGTTGCAGGTTAATTGAATGAATCCCCTACTCCTAGAGGTCAAGAATATAATCTTGGTTTGTGGACTAATCTGCAAATTAGGAGGTGCAAGTGATGAAATTTGCATGTAAGGTTACTGACAAGCCATAATTCTATGAAGAAAGATTTCTTGACAGCTTAAATCTGTCTCGGTAGCAGTATCAAAAATGAAACCACACACTCACACACACACACACACACACACATACCTGTGCACGCATGCAGAGCCACATCTTTCAGGACAGACAGATCTAAATGGAAATACACCCCCTGCTTCCCCTCTGATCATTGTCACCCACAATGTAGATATAATTATACTTACTTCTTAGATTTACTGTGAGAGTTAAATAAAAATAATATAAATTCTGGGCTCAGTATCTGGAATATAGTTGTCCCCTGATACATTTTTATTCTATTTGACTCCATTTTGTATTGTTTTACAACTAGACAGAAGTGAATCTTCTGCTCTTATGATCCAAGATTTGAGAAAGAAGACATGCTTTTCTTTTTGTAACAGTTATACATTTTCTTTTATTTTTTAATCTAATTACATATATTTCTTAATTTTTTTTGAAGTATAGTTGATTTACAATGTTAATTTCTACTGTATAGCAAAGTAACTTTGTTATATGGTATATATAATATATATGTATATCATTTTCAATTATGGTTTATTATGGGATATTGAATATAGTTCCCTGGGCTATACACTAGGACTTTGCTTTTTGGCCATCCTATTTATAATAGCTTGCATCTGCTAACTGCAAACTCACAATCCCACCCCCACCCCCAACCCACCACTCTCCTCCTCCTTAGCAACAACAAGTCAGTTCTCTACTTTCTCTACTTTTGTTGAGTCTGATTTCTGTTTGGTAAATCTGTTAATTTGTGTCATATTTTAGATTCCACATATAAGTGATATCATACGGTATTTGCTTTCTCTTTCTGACTTAACTTCACTTAGTATAATTTCTAGGTCCATCCACATTGCTGCAAATGACATTATTTCATTCCTTTCAATGGCTAAGTAATATCCCATTGTATATATGTCACATCTTTATTCAGTCATCTGTTGATGGACATTTAGGTTGATTCCATGTCTTGGCTATTATAAATAGTACTGGTATGAACATAGAGGTGCACGTCTTTTTAAATTATAGTTTTCCTGGGTATATGTTCAGAGTGGGATTGCTGAATCATAGGGAAATTCTACTTTTAGTTTTTAGGAGCCTCCATGCTGTTTTCCATAGTGGCTGCAGCAACCAAATTCTCACCAACAGTGTAGGAAATTTCTCTTTTCTTCATGTTCTCCCCAGTGTTTATTCTTTGTAGATGTCTTAATCATGGCCATTCTGAACAGTGTGATGTAGTTTTGATTTGCATTTATCTGATAATTAGTGGTTTTGAACATCTTTTCATATGTCTGTTGGCCATTTGAAGAAGACACACTTTTGATTTAGAATGAAATTTCTATTTCTAGCCTGAAGATCTGTGTGTCAATCAGGACAGGCTAGATTATGTTGTGGTAACAAACAACCCTAAAATCTTAAATCAACAAGTTTATTTCTCACTCATGCTACATGCTAGCACATGTTGGCAGAGGGCATCATTCAGGGATCCAGCTTACAAGGCTCCATCTTAACATGTAACAAGCATCAGTGCAGCAGGGGCAAGAATGAGCTGCAAGCATCTTGCACTGGCAATTAAAAATGACATTTGTCATTTCAGCTCAGTCACAGGGTTTATTTGAGGCACCTGTTGATCTTCCCTGGTGGCTCAAATGGTAAAGAAAGAATCTACCTGCAAAGCAGGAGATCTGGGTTCGATCCCTGGGTCGGAAAGATTTCCTGGAGAAGGGAACGGAAACCCATGCCAGTATTCTTGTCTGGAGAATCCCCTGAACAGAGGAGCCTGGCGGCTTATAGTCCATGGGGTCACAAGGAGTTGGACATGACTGAGCGACTAACACTTTCACACTTTCACTTGATCTGGAAACCGAATAAAGAGACAAATTTCCTGGCTCCCTCGCACATAATGCACAGTGATGGATTAGGCACAATTCGCACTTTAGCAACCCCACCAAATAGGCATTTGGAAAGGTGACTATCCAAAGGTATGTTCCTTGATGAGAAGTGAAGTCGCTCAGTTGTGTCCGACTCTTTGTGACCCCGTGGACTGTAGCCTGCCAGGCTCCTCTGTCCATGGGATTCTCCAGGCAAGAATACTGGAGTGGGTTAACATTTCCTTCTCCAGGGGATCTTCCCGACCCAGGGATTGAACCCGGGTCTCCTGCATTGGAGGCAGACGCTTTAACCTCTGAGCCACCAGGAAAGCCTTGATGAGAGTCCTCCCTAATTCTGCTCACCATCCTTTGTTCTCCGTGGCCATGGCTCCACCATATGGGAGATTCTTCCTTATCTGAAGTCAACCTGAGTGTTGTGTACTTCCTAGGAGTGGAAGAATTTTCTAAGTACATTTCTTGTCTAAGAGATGTAGCAGATGATGGTTATTTTAAATCACTAATGGTCACAGCCTCTTGTAGTCCAAACTGGTGAGTCTTTGGTTAATTCATCCTCTAAATAAACTCAGCTGTCTTCTTATATTTCCATCTACTCCATGGCCAATGACCATATGCACTTTTCTGATACACTTCTTATAGTGCTTTTTCCTTTTTTTCCTTATCCCCATTTCTCTCTCTCATCTCACTTTCTTTTCTCTTCCTAAAACTCTATATATTTGGATATCTACCTGGCTTTACTGAGAAAGTTCCCTTTTTCCTCTTTTCCCTGAGTTAGAAGAGTTTACTGGATGTCTTACCCTTCACTGAAACTTTCTTCTAAGACACTCTAAAGTAGTAAAATTACAGTGAAAGCCACACTTTTTTTTTTTTTAGTTTGGAGCAGAGGAAGGTTTATTGCAAGGCCAAGCAAAGAAAACGGGTGGCTTGGGCTCAGGAACTCTGAACTCTAAAGCCATACTTTTAATTTTTTTGTCAGTAACAGCTTTTTAAAATTTTTATTGGAGTATAGTTGGGGTACAGTAAAGCATGTCAGTTATACGTACACCTACATCTCCTCTTTTTTAGATTCTTTTCCCATGGAGGCCATTAGAGTTCTCTGTGCTAAACTGTAGGTTCTTTTTAGTTCGCTGTTTTATCTATAGTACTATGTATATGTCAGTTTCTCAGTTTGTACCTCCTCCCCTTACCCTCTGGTAACCACAGATTTGTTTTCTATATCGGTAACTCTATTTATATTTTGTAGTAAGTTCATTTGTACCTTTTTTTTAGATTCCACATATAAATGATCTCATGTGATATTTGTTTTTCTCTGTCTGACTTACGTGTCTCAGTATGGCAATCTCTAGATCCATCCAGTTGCTGCAAATGGCATAATTTTGTTCTCTTTTTTTCATGACTGAGTGGTACTCTGTTGTATAGATGTACCACATCTTCCTTATCCATTCCTCTACTGATAGACAGAAGCTGAGTTTGAATTTATGTCTTTTGCTCAAAATTCTTTCCAATTTCACCATTTCCCAGATGGGTCTGAAAAGCATTGCCTCTTCTAGCGTTGCACACTCCTGGTTTTCAAGACTGTTTCTTTCAATCCTACTTATAAATATGCAGACTTTTTTGGTGAGATCATCTCTTCTTTGTAGATCTAGCCAAGTGCAGCCAACAGCAACCAATACACACTATCGACATTTTTGATATCTCTCATATCTGTTTTTTAACCTCTTCTCTTGGAGGTGGATGTTTATTAAGTAACACATGAGCCACCCAAGTAATAGCAAACAACAATTTTTTGATATGTTATATTTTAATTAAAATTTTTAAAATTAATTAATTCGTTTTAACTGGAGGATAATTACTCTACAATATTGTGGTGGGTTTTGCCGCACATCAACGTGAATCAGCCACAGGTGCACTCATGTCCCTGCATCCTGAGCCCCCACCCACTTCCCTCCCCACCCCATCCCTCTGGGTTGTCCCAGAGCACTGGCTTTGAGGGTCCACAAAGTGGTTTCCCATACCATAACGTGCATTTCCGTCTTTCCACCTTCCAGGGTCAGTTTCCTTGTCATCAGCTCCTGGGTCCTCTTAGTACCAATGCATGTATCTTTTAGAGGCTAGGCTAGGTTAGACAGTAATAACGATCCCTAAACCCTAGTGGCTTCTATAAGTAAAGATTTCTTTCTTTTCATATCACATGTCTGTGATAAATTACTTAGGTCTCTGTTCCATTTCTTCTCATTCCGGTACTCATATTGATGGAAATTCCACTACTATTTGGCTTATTATGGTTGCCAAGGCAGGGGAGAGAAAAATTTCATACTGACTCTTTAAGGTTCTTAAGTCACACTGACTCTTTAAGAGTTAACACATTTTATTGGCAAAAGCAAATCACCTGGCCACACCTAACTTCAAAGTAGGTAGAGAAATGAAATCCTCCCAAGCCCTCAAATAAAGAATAACCAAAAATTTGTTTAATAGCCTGAGTGGTTACAACAGTGCATTTTTATGTTCAACAAATATTTGGTTCCGTCTTCTTCAAGCAAAGTATTCTCATTTCTCCTATGAGCAGTTATCTGTCAAAAGTCACAGCTGCTCCATGCATCTTTCTATCTCTTCCTGCATCAATGTGACTTTTATTGTTGGGACAGATCTTTATTCATAGAAGATTACAAACCTGTATATTATAGGAAAAAATTTTAAATACACTCCAAATATTAGTTTAAGGCATTTGAAAGGGAATTTTTCTAATTTTGACTTCCCACAAATAGTTTAAGTATGTCTGAGTTTATGTAATTTTTACTATTTCTTGTGTTTATTATATGCCAACTAATATACACCTATATAGTTTATGCAAAACAGATATAAATATAAATCATAGAGATACACATAATTCCCATAGGACAGAATGGTTTTTATCATCAATCGAGATGATAAAAAGGAACTGAAAAGACTTTTAAACTTACAACAAAACAATGAAAAGAAACCTGGGGGGAGTGTTATATGCAAGTAACTCTGTCAGAATAAACGAGTAACTAAGGAAAGTGCAAAAGAGCACACTATTCCTTTTCAGACTCACAACATAACCCTGGTGGCATCAAGGAGCTAAATCTATATTTTGTGCATATCTGGTCAGTTAGAATTTGTGGTTTTGTGTAGCATATATAAAACGACTCCATGACGGGGGAATGATCACTCTGTGCCATGCTGTAATACTTATTCGTGAGATTGCTTTTGATGAAGCAAACAGTTGTGCTTCCCAGAAGATATCTTAAAGGCCTGACCATATTAGCTGGCATTAAAGATGGCTTTGTAAAAGCAGAATATTGAGCAGATACTTTCCGATCTCTGTGTCTGGATGTCAAGGCAAACTACTACTTCTTTCAGTGTATACTATTAATACTACTGACAGGCCGTATTTTGGTCATTAAGTCTTAATTTCTTTAAAGAAAAGATTTTAAGATTGAATTCTAGTTATTTAGCTAGAACAATTATCATTGTGAGTTTCAAAGACAAAAATCTTGCCACATTTTTATGTTGAGAACTGCAAAGCACTTTCAGAAAATCCTACTGCTAAGGCAATGATGTATCACTTTCACTTTCATTATATGTTTTTAATCAGAGCGTGACTTCACACTAGACAAAGCGATGCTTTATGCATGGTCTCATTTGTTTTTGCTAAAATCTTTTGACATGATTAATTTTACTTTAATGCTTTTGTCTTGTTGTAATGGTAAGGATGATGGGTATAAACCAGCCAAAAATACATGCTTTTCTATTATAACGCCTCTGAGCATTAAAAATATCTTAGATGAAAGGGGAAAAAAAATCACAGGAGACTTGTTGGACTGGAATTAAATTTCTTGCTACCTGAACACGGACTATATGAGATTTTAAAGAAATGATTCAGTCATTGTTTTTAGTTTTATTTTTGGTATTTTTATAGCAATTTATTCATCTGTATGATTAGATCTGAAGAGGAGGAGAGAGATTGTGCAGCTCACGTATTTCTTGATCTCATTTGTCGCTGTGTAGCATTTACCTCCTTCACAGTATTGAGGGACCAAAAAATTAACCAATTCCGTGTGAGGCGTGTCTCAACCAGATGCAGGTAAAGTTAGCCATACTCTTCTATAGTGATGTTTGGCATTGGATATAGGCTAGTTTTCTCTGGTACTAATTTGCAGTCTACAAAAATTGAATAAAATATCCTTTGTCCAAGTTACAGAAAAGCAGGGATGTGTTCTTGCCTGGAGAATCTCAGGGACGGGGGAGCCTTATGGGCTGCCATCTATGGGGTCGCACAGAGTCGGACACGACTGAAGCGACTTAGCAGCACCAGCAGCAGCAACAGGTGACTTTAAGAAGCAAACAATAGACCATTCAACAAGAGAGAGATCCTGTAAGCAGTTGGCCGAGTATCAGTCACCCATCTTCAGTTTTCCTTTTGTCCTTCATAAATGATGGGGTTGCCTACCTCTATTACAAGAGTATGACACTTTCCTTTTTCTACACAACCTGTCCGCTTGTTGTATTTGCCTCCTAAATAAATCCTATTACAGTGCCAGTGTCATCTAGTGCTGTGTAATGCAAGTGTATGCGGTGATGGAAATGTTCAGCAGCTGCACAATCCAATATGGCAGCCAGGAGCCCTGTGTGGCTATGGAGCATGTTAACCGTGGCTGATACAACTGAGAAACTGAATTTCTAATTTTATTTCATTTTGATGAATTTAAGTTTAGATAGCCCTTTGTGACAAATGGCTTCTGTATCAACAGCACAGCTCTGGATAAAGCTGTATGATGTGGTCACCGTCACTTAGGAGAGCTGTCTGCCACCCCAGCTCTACGAGCCCAAAGCTGTTCCCCTCCAAGCAAGGTTAAAAAGAGGTGACCCCATGAAATAATTCAAAGAACACCCAATGAGCCACCTGTGGGTTCTCTTCTAGGTGCTGTGACTTCACCTTATTCTCTCCTACAAGTCCCTGCTTTTTCATAGAGGTTACCTGCTGTATTCATTTCCTGGGGCTGCTGTAACAAAGTACCCAAAACTGGATGGCTTGAAACAATAAACACATTCTCTCACAGGTCTGGAGACGAGAAGTCCAAAATCTAAGTGTCCAGCCATGCTAGGGGAAAATGCTTCCTCGCGTTTTCGCAGTTTCCAGTGGCTCCTGGCCGTCCTTGGTATCCTTTGGTTTAGGGGAAAATGCTTCCTCACATTTTCGCAGTTTCCGGTGGCTCCTGGCCGTACTTGGTATCCTTTGGTTTAGGGGGAAATGCTTCCTCCGGTTTTCGCAGTTTCTGGTGGCTCCTGGCTGTCCTTGGTATCCTTTGCTTTGCAGCTTCACCACCCACTTCAGTCTGTGCTTGGTCTTTACCTGGCCTTCTCCCCCCATGCCTCTCCTCCGTGTCTGTGTCTAAATCTTCCTCTTCTTTTTCTTATAAAGACATCTGTCACTGGCTTTAGGGTTCACCCTAATCTGGTATGACCTCATCTTAACTTGATTACATCTGCCAAAACTCTATTTCCAAATAAGGTTAGAATTTAAGCATATCTTTTGGGGAGACACAGTTCAGCTCACTGTGGTTGACAAGTGACACATATCAGGAGAACACATAAGAAAGCGAAGAACTATTAAACACTTGCTGTGTGCAAGGCACACGTTCTAGGCACTTCACTTGCCTTATTTGTTTGAGTCTCACAACAGCACTTTATGGTTTTAGGCGCTGTGATTATTTCTACTTCAGAAGAAGAAATGGAGGTACAGAGACATTAAGCCATTTGCTCAAGGTCACGCAGATGGTAAATGGCAGAGCCAAAATGTGTACCCAAATAAAGCTCCAGAGCCTGTACCCTCTTCTCTTTCTCATTACAGTAGTAATGACCGAGTGCAAACTGTAAAAAGAGTTAAAGGTGAAGCAAGACTAGACCTCTGCATTTTATACAGGATAAAATGGAATATTCTCTGCCCAAGCAGCATATATTAATATCCTAAATATGTATGTTTGTTTCTTGAGATTTCCACTGCCCCCTTTGTTGTTAATTGAAGACTGAAGAGAAAATGTGATACATATTGGGTTATTTCTAGGTGAAAATTATTTTAGAAAGAGGTGATTTATACTTCCTGGGGTCTTATAATTCCTTCACTTGCAAAAATTATAATTATAAGGCCTGTGTGTCAAAATACAGTTTCCTAAAGAGAGGAAGGCTCTGCAGTTTGCCCTCTCAGCGTGGTGGTCTGATTTATCTTGTACTAATGACAGTGAGGTATTCCTCAGCCTGGCTGCATTGGTAAATCTCAGATCTTTGTTTCCTGTTCATTCATAAATTTGCTTGAAGTTTTTCTTTACCGAAATCATTAACTTTACCAAATATCAGTAGCTGTTCTTGTGTGTGCATAAAATTTCCTAGGATTAAATTACTTCTTCCATGTTACAGTTTGCATTTAAAAAACAAAATGATAAGGCATCCTTTTTTGTCTTTATTATTGTCAAAAACCCAAATCATTTTCCCCACCTGCATGATAACCAAAAGATACATGTGCAGATGAATTAAGGAGACGTGTAATGGTTATTTGCCTTCAATCTTATTAGTCAATTTGCAAGGTTTGATATCCTATATTGTGTTTGTTACAAATACATGTAAATAGATTTCTTGATCTAATTCAGAAAGTAATCAACAATAGTTCTCATAATTTATATGTATCTTTAACATGCAGTTCACTTGCTAATCTCAGCATTGGGCATTCATCTTCCATGCCTTGTTCCAGCTGGTTTCAGCTCTGAACTGAAAAGCTTGAGTGGACATGGGTACAAGATGAAGCCAGAAAAAAAAAAAAAATGAAGCCAGAAGTGTGGCACTATCCAGTACTTTCACTGGAGGGAATAACCTTTCTTAACCTCTGGAAAATTTAAAAATTTTCCACATTCTGTTTTATTATTTTATCTTTTAACTGAAACTTTTTATTTCGCCTTTTTTTCCATGGAATTAACCATATTACCTTTTCTGAGATCAACATCCTTTTGAACATGAAACATTTGTTAATGATTTCTGTTCCCTAGGAGAAATGTTAAACCTCTGGAAAATTTTAAAATTTTCCACATTCTGTTTTATTATTTTATCTTTTAACTGAAACTTTTTATTTCGCCTTTTTTTCCATGGAATTAACCATATTACCTTTTCTGAGATCAACATCCTTTTGAACATGAAACATTTGTTAATGATTTCTGTTCCCTAGGAGAAATGTTTTCATCTGTTTTTTTTTTTAATTTTTATTAAAATATGTGAGGAACTGACTTATTGGAAAAGACCCTGATGCTGGGAAAGACTGAGGGCAGGAGGAGAAGGTGTCTACAGAGGAAGAGATGGTTGGATAGCATCACCAACTCAATGGACATGAGTTTGAGCAAACTCCAGGAGACAGTGAAGGACCGGGAAACCTGACATGCTACAGTCNCCACCGCTCCTCGGGTTGCTCCTCCTGGCCGCCCGCCCTGGCCTCAGGCGTGGGTGACTCCTCAAAGTCACTGCCCCTGGCCTCGGGCACGAGGTGGCTCCTCCCAGCTGCTGCCCCTGGCCTTGGGCTCCTGGTGGCTCCTCAGGGTCACTGTCCATGGCCTCGGGAGTGAGGTGGCTTCTCCCGGCCGCCCCTGACCATGGATGCGGGGTGTCTCCTCTGGGCCGCCCCTGACCTCAGATGCGGCATAGCTCCTCCTGGCCGCCACCCCTGACTTTGGATGCGGGGTGTCTCCTTCTGGCTGCCGCTGGCCTCGAACGCGGGGTAGCTCCTCCTGACCAACGCCTTGACCTCAGACGCGGGGTGTCTTCTCCCGGCTGCCACTGACGTCGGACTCAGGGTAGCTCCTCTCGGCCGTTCCTACGCCTTTGCAGCCTGGCACTCTAGGCCGCTGCCGCTGACCTCGGACGTGGGGTAGCGCCTCTCGGCCCCACGTGCTCCGGCCGGCTCTCGCAGCCGGTGTCTAATATATGTTGCTGTTGTTCAGTCATTAAGTCCTGTCCAACTCTTTGCAACCTCATGGACTGCAGCACACCAGGCTTCCCTGTCCTTTACTATCTTCTAGAGTGTGCTCAAACTCATGGCCATTTGTCAATGATGCCATCCAACCGTCTCATCCTTGGTCGCCCCCTCCTCCTCCTACCTTCAATCTTTCCCAGTATCAGAGTCTTTTCCAGTGAGTTGGCTCTTCACATCAGGTGGCCATCTCCCAGCTGCTGCCCCTGGCCTTGGGCTCCTGGTGGCTCCTCAGGGTCACTGTCCATGGCCTCGGGAGCGAGGTGGCTTCTCCCGGCCGCCCCTGACCACGGACGCGGGGTGTCTCCTCTGGGCCGCCCCTGACCTCGGATGCGGCATAGCTCCTCCCGGCCGCCACCCCTGACTTTGGACATGGGGTGTCTCCTTCTGGCTGCCGCTGGCCTCGAACACGGGGTAGCTCCTCCTGGCCAACGCCTTGACCTCGGACACGGGGTGTCTCCTCCCGGCTGCCACTGATGTTGGACGCAGGGTAGCTCCTCTCTGCCGTTCCTATGCCTTTGCAGCCTGGCACTCTAGGCCGCTGCCGCTGACCTCGGACGTGGGGTAGCGCCTCTCAGCCCCACGTGCGCCGGCCGGCTCTCGCAACCGGTGTCTAATATATGTTGTTGTTGTTCAGTCATTAAGTCCTGTCCAACTCTTTGCAACCTCATGGACTGCAGCACATCAGGCTTCCCTATCCTTTACTATCTTCTAGAGTGTGCTCGAACTCATGGCCATTTGTCAATGATGCCATCCAACCGTCTCATCCTTGGTCGCCCCCTCCTTCTCCTACCTTCAATCTTTCCCAGTATCAGAGTCTTTTCCAGTGAGTTGGCTCTTCACATCAGGTGGCCAAAGTAGTGGAGTTTCAGCTTTAGCATTAAGTCCTTCCAATGAGTATTCAGGGTTGATTTCCTTTCGGATTGACTGGTTTGATCTCCTTGCTGTCCAGAGGACTCTCAAGAGTCTTCTCCAGCGCTGCAGTTCGAGAGCATCAATTCTTCGGTGCTCAACTCACATCTGTACATGACTACTGGAAAAACCGTAACTCTGAATATACAAACCTTTGTCAACAAAGTGATGTCTCTGCTTTTTAATATACTGTCTAGGTTAGCCATAGCTTTTCTTCCAAGAAGCAAGCCTCTTTTAATTTCATGGTTGCAGTCACCATCCACAGTGATTTTGGAGCCCAGGAAACAAAATCTGTTACTGTTTCCACTTTTTTCCTATGATCTTGGTTTATGAATATCGAGTTTTAAGTCAGGTTTTTTCACCCTCATCAAGAGGCTCTTTAGTTCCTCTTCTCTGACTGCCATCAGAATGGTATCATCTACATATCTGAGGTTGTTGATAGTTCTCCTGGCTATCTTTATTCCAGCTTGTGATTCATCAAGCCCAGCATTTCACATGATGTTCTTTGTATATAAGTTAAATAAACAGGGTGACAATATTCAGCCTTGATGACTCTTTTGTCAATTTTGAACCAGTTTGTTTTTCCATGTCCACTTCTAACTGTTGCTTCTTGATCTGCATACAGGTTTCTCAGGAGACAGATGAGGTGGTCTGATATTCCCATCTGTTTAAGAATTTTCCACAGTTTGTTGTGATCAACACAGTCAAAGGCTTTGACATGGTCAATGAAAGAGAAATAGATGTTTTTCTGGAATTCCCTTGCTTTTTCTATGATGTTGGCAATTCATCTCTGGTTCCTCTGCCTTTCCTCTGCCTTTTTGGAATCTGGCTTATACATGTGAAAGTTCTCGGTCACGTACTGCTGAAGGCTAGCTTGAAGGATTTTGAGTATTACCTTGCTAACATGTGAAATGAGCACAACTGTACGGTAGTTTGAACATTCTTTGGCATTGCCTTTATTTGGAATTGGAATGAAAACAGATTTTTTTCCAGGCCTGTGGCCACTGCTGAGCTTTCCAAATTTGCTGGCATGTTGAGTGCAACACTTTCACAGCATCATCTTTTAAAATTTGAAATAGTTCAGCTGGAATTCCATCACCTCCTCTAGCTTTGCTCTTAGGAATGCTTCCTAAGGCCCACTTGACTTCACACTCCAGGATGTCTGTCTCTAGGTGAGTGACCACACCATCGTGGTTATCTGGGTCATTAAGAACTTTTTTTGTGCAGTTCTTCTGTATATTCTTGCCATCTCTTCTGCTTCAGTTAGGACCTTGCCATTTCTGTCCTTTGTTGAGCCCATCTTTGCATGAAATGTTCCCTTGGGATCTCTAATTTTCTTGAAGAGATCTTTAGTCTTTCCCATTCTATGATTTTCCTCTATTTCTTTGCATTGTGCTCTTTAAAAGGCTTTCTTATCTCTCCTTTCTATTCTCTGGGACTCTACATTCAGTTGGGTATGTCTTTTCCTTTCTCCTTTGCCTTTTGCTTCTCTTCTTTTCTCAGCTATTTGTAAGGCCTCCTCAGACAACCACTTTGCCTTCTTGCATTTCTTTTTTGGGGCGATAGTTTTGGTCACCACCTCTTGTACGATGTTCGGAACCTCCATCTATAGTTCTTCAGGCACTCTATCTATCAGATCTAATCCCTTGAATCTATTTGTCACCTCCACTGTATAATCATAAAGGGATATGATTTAGGTTATATCTGAATGACGTGGTAGTTTTCCCTACTTTCTTTAGTTTAAGCCTGAATTTGGCAATAAGACGCTGATGATCTGAGCCACAGTCAGCTCCTGGTCTTGTTTTTGCTGACTGTATAGTGCTTATTCATCTTCGGCTGCAAAGAATATAGTCAATCTGATTTCAGTACTGACCATCTGGTGATGTCCATGTGTGATATATGTTAGGTAAAAACTAAATGAAATCTCTTATCCTCACGGAACACATGTTAAGCTAGTTTCAACCACACAAGGATCATCAGCATACATCTTGATAACACGGGGACTTGTCTCACTTCATCCTGCTGCTGCTGCTCCTGCTGCTGCTGCTGCTGCTAAGTCGCTTCAGTCATGTCTGACTCTGTGTCGGACCAGGCTCCGCCATCCCTGGGATTCTCCAGGCAAGAACACCGGAGTGGGTTGCCATTTCCTTTTCCAATGCATTAAAGTGAAAAATGAAAGTGAAGTCGCTCAGTTGTGCCCGACTCTTAGCGACCCCAAGGACTGCAGCCTACCAGGCTCCTCCATCCATGGGATTTTCTAGGCAAGAGTACTGGAGTGGGGTGCCATTGCCTTCTCCGTGTCACTTCATCCTAGTCACAGTCAAATGTGCATCTTTTGGGGACCATACATTTCTACCCCCAAAAAAGCAAAACTATATGTTAAAGTCCATTCTCTATCAAGTTCATGCTCTAACAGTTTCATGCTTTTGTCAACTAGTTACCACAAGTGAAGGAATTTTGCTTGTTTGGAGTTTTTTGTCCTTCATAAAATTAAACAATGTAAGAATGTTTGAAGGAAGAACTAAGGAAAGGGGACAATAAAAGAACTAACTTTTATAGTTTGTCTGTAATGAGCCTGGTGCATTCTGTAAGTTATCCAATTTAATTGAATTCTTCCAATAGCCCTACAAGGTAGATATTATAATTCACATCTTACTGATGAAGAAAACCACGACTTCTAAACTACACAGTTAAATGATATCAAACCTAGATCTGTATGACAATTTACAGATTGCACATAAGTCTCCAAGATTGAACCTAGGAGCTAAAGCCACATGCATATTGCATGGTTAGTCTACCATAACTAAATTGCATTGCTTTCTGCATCTGAAATTTAAAAGTATTGGTTGCAAGTTACAGAAATCCAATGCAATATAACTTAGTGATTTGTTATCAAGTTAACAAAGGTTTATCAGGTGGTCTCTATGTGCAAGATATTTTTTCAAAGCACTAGGGATTCAGTGATGAGCGAGGCATTAATGCAGCCAGGAGCCTAACATTTTAGTATGTTGCCTGTCTATGCAGCTAATATATTTAGTACCGAAATACTTTATAAACAAAAGATCTAATGATAAACCTTTCCAAGTGCTATTGAGAATACTACAAGAGGGTAAAAGGGTGATGAATGACAGAGGAGGCCTTTTTTAATGGTTGCCTGGGAGAGTCTCCCTTTCTAGGGACACTGAATGAAGTGAAGGAGTGAGCCATGGGAATACATGAAGGAAAATATATATAAGGCAGAGCAAACAGCAAGAGCAAAGTCCTCAACCAGGAATGTGTTGGAGGCATAGGGAAAATTCCCAAGGAGATCAGTATGGCTGGAGCACCAGTGGGGAAGGAGACAGTGATAGAAAAGTCAGTTGAAGGTGGCAAACAGCCTGGCCTTATGGTTCTTGTAGGTCATTTCAAAAGCTTCAAAGTTTACTCAGAGGTCAGTGGCAAGTAAGGAAAAGACTGACCAGAAATAAATGTCCTATCTGACTTGGTTTTTGAAGGATCATTCTGAGAGCCCTGTGAAGGTTAAAACCAAAGGGGTAAAGGAGACTGTTAGAAGGCTTTTTAAAAGGCCAGTGGGGAAAGGAATTTATAGACCACTTAAACAGGAGAAGAGAGCTGCTCTGACCTTATGGATAACTCAGAAACAAAATGTCAAAGTTTGGTCTCATTTCTCCTCGCTCTGGTTTGCTTCTCCATTTTCACAAGCAACTCCAGGATCTGTGGCCAGAAAGGAAAGATTTCTTCTTGTTAGAGCCAGGGTGAAATCCCCACTGAGGGGCCTGGCTAGATCATGGGGCCATCTTGAGACTGACCAGTCACTCACTGTGTCCACCTCTGTGTTTATGGCCCAGGGGATGGGATGCTCTAAGGATGCCTGGAAGGAGCAGCAGGATAAAGAAGTATTCATTTTCTGTCTTTTTTTTTTTTTTTTTTTTTGATAAGGCAAAGCACCCTGTGAACACAGCAGAAGGATGGAATGGCTAGGGAGAGATTAAAGATGGTGTATCACTACCTGATGGAGGAAAGCCCCAGGGACTTCTCCCTTCTCTGGATTTCTCTGCCACAAAGCTCCTGGACCACTGTGCACTCCTTACAGATGGTCTCCTATGTCTCTGTATTAGTGTTTCAAATAATATAGCAACTGCAAACTTCCCAAGAAAATAAAGAGGGCCATAATGTAAAATGCTATGATAAATCTAGTACCTAAAATGAGACTGTGCTGGGTTTGCACATTGATTCTGACCACACTTCCCCAGAGCCCAGAAGCAGTCGTGTCATACATATATATCTGCAGTTTATTGAGAGAACTTCACATATGGGGCTAACCAAAAACAACTTTTTTTCCCAACCACTGATTTTTTAAAACCTCTGTATTGGATGTCTCATCTCTCCCTGTGGCTACAGGAAAAGTTCTTAAAGCAACCCCAGGTGTCCTGGGTAGTCAATCAAAACCTTGTTCTCTAAATACACTTGAAGTTTCTCTTGTCTCCTGTGGGTCCCCAAGTTGTGATTTATTAGGAGGACTAACAGAATCAGCATATAGTCATACTTGTAGCTCTGAGTTATTGCAGGGGGGGAATAGAAGGCAGAATCAGCAATAAGAAAGGATGCATGGGGCAAAGTCCAGAGGAAACCAGGCTTTTCGCAGTGGAGACACACGGGTTGCACCCATTCTTTCCAGCATACAATCATGACAACACCTGTGAAACGTTATCTACTGGAGAAGCTCTTTAGAGGCTGAGTGCCCAAAGCTTTTACTGGGGGCTGGTCAGGTAGACATATGCCTAGCACATACCGAAATTCCATACTCCCAGAAGAAAAACAGCATAAATCTCACTGTTTGTACAATTTGGGCACAGACAGCCACTCTTCGTTAGCTAAGGTAGTGAACTGCTTTTGAAATCTAAGTTCCCTAATGTTAGCCAAAGTCCAACCTTTCTAGGAAAGGCCAGTCTTTTCCAAGGATAGCCGTTTCAGGCCTGCTGTGTTAAATCTTTCCTGCACACTGAGGCTGACATGAAGGTGAGAAAGACTGACTCACCCTTGGATGGAAATCAACCATGCAAGTAGTCTGGTTCAACCAGAGATACAGCAGAAGGGGAGGAAGACAGAGGAAAGCTCTTATTTGCCTGGTGTTTTTAGAACCTGACCTTCAAGAGGTAAATGCTGCAAAGCTGACTTTGTTTTCCCATGAGCTATCTTTATAGACACTGTTGTACACCTCTTTCTTATGTTTAAAATTTTTTTTTAATTTAAAAAACTTTTATTTATTTTTCTTCTATTACGATCATTATTACTTTCTGGCTGTAATGCCATGCAGCATGCAGGATCTTATTTCTCTGACCAGGGATGGACCCTGCCCCACTATGTTGGAGGTGCAGAGTCTTAACCAGTGGACCTGCAGGGAATTCCCAGTTGTGAACCTGTTGAAGGCGTCCCACTGTCTACCACATGGCTTCCGTTAGGGTCACCTTGCACTAGCAATTAATCTTCTTGGTTGGGAAACCTTTCATGGCAGTTCTAGCCAAGCAGGCCCACAGCTCAGCCCACAGGGAGGTACTGGGTGCTATTTTTTCCACCAAATCCAGAAATATGCACTACTCATGCCTCCACCCTCTTCCTCAACACTCCAAGTACTGATGGCTTCTGCCAGCTTTGTACTTCAGACTTCTCCTTGTCCCCAGAAACCCCTAGAAGACACAGGAACAACTGGCCCAAAGTACTTCCACCAGCCTTTGCTTTGTCTCTGGGGAGCAGGATAGGAGAATTATGTTCTTCTGTGGATGGAAAATGCCCAGTGGTTCCACAAGCACTCTGTTTAAAAAAATCCCTACTCACTAATAGTCTTCTGTGTCATTGTGTATACATAGGCAAAATGTATGTATGTGCACAAAATCATACCCCCACCAGGACCCAGCTTAGGAACCACTTTTAGAAACTCCTGCATCAGTGGCCTGAGATAGGTCTTTTATTTTTTTTAACACAAAGCTGTCATTTATCTAACAACAACTCTCTGCCAGACACTGACCTACAAAGTGCTGCTTTTCACAGAAAGGGAAGGAAATAATTTACCCCAACAGTCCTAGTTTTATGATTTATCTGAAGTCTCACTTTCTCCCTGAGGTTATAGTTATTTCCATCCCATTTCTTCCTTTGCTCTTCTCCTAGAACATGTGTGTCTTACTTCTCTATTTACACATTCTCTTTTTTTCTGCACTGTGAGCTCTGAAATACAGGAATGGCATCCCAGAGTGTAGCACAATAACNGGCTCCGCCATCCCTGGGATTCTCCAGGCAAGAACACCGGAGTGGGTTGCCATTTCCTTTTCCAATGCATTAAAGTGAAAAATGAAAGTGAAGTCGCTCAGTTGTGCCCGACTCTTAGCGACCCCAAGGACTGCAGCCTACCAGGCTCCTCCATCCATGGGATTTTCTAGGCAAGAGTACTGGAGTGGGGTGCCATTGCCTTCTCCGTGTCACTTCATCCTAGTCACAGTCAAATGTGCATCTTTTGGGGACCATACATTTCTACCCCCAAAAAAGCAAAACTATATGTTAAAGTCCATTCTCTATCAAGTTCATGCTCTAACAGTTTCATGCTTTTGTCAACTAGTTACCACAAGTGAAGGAATTTTGCTTGTTTGGAGTTTTTTGTCCTTCATAAAATTAAACAATGTAAGAATGTTTGAAGGAAGAACTAAGGAAAGGGGACAATAAAAGAACTAACTTTTATAGTTTGTCTGTAATGAGCCTGGTGCATTCTGTAAGTTATCCAATTTAATTGAATTCTTCCAATAGCCCTACAAGGTAGATATTATAATTCACATCTTACTGATGAAGAAAACCACGACTTCTAAACTACACAGTTAAATGATATCAAACCTAGATCTGTATGACAATTTACAGATTGCACATAAGTCTCCAAGATTGAACCTAGGAGCTAAAGTCACATGCATATTGCATGGTTAGTCTACCATAACTAAATTGCATTGCTTTCTGCATCTGAAATTTAAAAGTATTGGTTGCAAGTTACAGAAATCCAATGCAATATAACTTAGTGATTTGTTATCAAGTTAACAAAGGTTTATCAGGTGGTCTCTATGTGCAAGATATTTTTTCAAAGCACTAGGGATTCAGTGATGAGCGAGGCATTAATGCAGCCAGGAGCCTAACATTTTAGTATGTTGCCTGTCTATGCAGCTAATATATTTAGTACCGAAATACTTTATAAACAAAAGATCTAATGATAAACCTTTCCAAGTGCTATTGAGAATACTACAAGAGGGTAAAAGGGTGATGAATGACAGAGGAGGCCTTTTTTAATGGTTGCCTGGGAGAGTCTCCCTTTCTAGGGACACTGAATGAAGTGAAGGAGTGAGCCATGGGAATACATGAAGGAAAATATATATAAGGCAGAGCAAACAGCAAGAGCAAAGTCCTCAACCAGGAATGTGTTGGAGGCATAGGGGAAATTCCCAAGGAGATCAGTATGGCTGGAGCACCAGTGGGGAAGGAGACAGTGATAGAAAAGTCAGTTGAAGGTGGCAAACAGCCTGGCCTTATGGTTCTTGTAGGTCATTTCAAAAGCTTCAAAGTTTACTCAGAGGTCAGTGGCAAGTAAGGAAAAGACTGACCAGAAATAAATGTCCTATCTGACTTGGTTTTTGAAGGATCATTCTGAGAGCCCTGTGAAGGTTAAAACCAAAGGGGTAAAGGAGACTGTTAGAAGGCTTTTTAAAAGGCCAGTGGGGAAAGGAATTTATAGACCACTTAAACAGGAGAAGAGAGCTGCTCTGACCTTATGGATAACTCAGAAACAAAATGTCAAAGTTTGGTCTCATTTCTCCTCGCTCTGGTTTGCTTCTCCATTTTCACAAGCAACTCCAGGATCTGTGGCCAGAAAGGAAAGATTTCTTCTTGTTAGAGCCAGGGTGAAATCCCCACTGAGGGGCCTGGCTAGATCATGGGGCCATCTTGAGACTGACCAGTCACTCACTGTGTCCACCTCTGTGTTTATGGCCCAGGGGATGGGATGCTCTAAGGATGCCTGGAAGGAGCAGCAGGATAAAGAAGTATTCATTTTCTGTCTTTTTTTTTTTTTTTTTTAAGATAAGGCAAAGCACCCTGTGAACACAGCAGAAGGATGGAATGGCTAGGGAGAGATTAAAGATGGTGTATCACTACCTGATGGAGGAAAGCCCCAGGGACTTCTCCCTTCTCTGGATTTCTCTGCCACAAAGCTCCTGGACCACTGTGCACTCCTTACAGATGGTCTCCTATGTCTCTGTATTAGTGTTTCAAATAATATAGCAACTGCAAACTTCCCAAGAAAATAAAGAGGGCCATAATGTAAAATGCTATGATAAATCTAGTACCTAAAATGAGACTGTGCTGGGTTTTTTTTTTTTTTTTTTTTTAAGATAAGGCAAAGCACCCTGTGAACACAGCAGAAGGATGGAATGGCTAGGGAGAGATTAAAGATGGTGTATCACTACCTGATGGAGGAAAGCCCCAGGGACTTCTCCCTTCTCTGGATTTCTCTGCCACAAAGCTCCTGGACCACTGTGCACTCCTTACAGATGGTCTCCTATGTCTCTGTATTAGTGTTTCAAATAATATAGCAACTGCAAACTTCCCAAGAAAATAAAGAGGGCCATAATGTAAAATGCTATGATAAATCTAGTACCTAAAATGAGACTGTGCTGGGTTGCACATTGATTCTGACCACACTTCCCCAGAGCCCAGAAGCAGTCGTGTCATACATATATATCTGCAGTTTATTGAGAGAACTTCACATATGGGGCTAACCAAAAACAACTTTTTTTCCCAACCACTGATTTTTTAAAACCTCTGTATTGGATGTCTCATCTCTCCCTGTGGCTACAGGAAAAGTTCTTAAAGCAACCCCAGGTGTCCTGGGTAGTCAATCAAAACCTTGTTCTCTAAATACACTTGAAGTTTCTCTTGTCTCCTGTGGGTCCCCAAGTTGTGATTTATTAGGAGGACTAACAGAATCAGCATATAGTCATACTTGTAGCTCTGAGTTATTGCAGGGGGGGAATAGAAGGCAGAATCAGCAATAAGAAAGGATGCATGGGGCAAAGTCCAGAGGAAACCAGGCTTTTCGCAGTGGAGACACACGGGTTGCACCCATTCTTTCCAGCATACAATCATGACAACACCTGTGAAACGTTATCTACTGGAGAAGCTCTTTAGAGGCTGAGTGCCCAAAGCTTTTACTGGGGGCTGGTCAGGTAGACATATGCCTAGCACATACCGAAATTCCATACTCCCAGAAGAAAAACAGCATAAATCTCACTGTTTGTACAATTTGGGCACAGACAGCCACTCTTCGTTAGCTAAGGTAGTGAACTGCTTTTGAAATCTAAGTTCCCTAATGTTAGCCAAAGTCCAACCTTTCTAGGAAAGGCCAGTCTTTTCCAAGGATAGCCGTTTCAGGCCTGCTGTGTTAAATCTTTCCTGCACACTGAGGCTGACATGAAGGTGAGAAAGACTGACTCACCCTTGGATGGAAATCAACCATGCAAGTAGTCTGGTTCAACCAGAGATACAGCAGAAGGGGAGGAAGACAGAGGAAAGCTCTTATTTGCCTGGTGTTTTTAGAACCTGACCTTCAAGAGGTAAATGCTGCAAAGCTGACTTTGTTTTCCCATGAGCTATCTTTATAGACACTGTTGTACACCTCTTTCTTATGTTTAAAATTTTTTTTTAATTTAAAAAACTTTTATTTATTTTTCTTCTATTACGATCATTATTACTTTCTGGCTGTAATGCCATGCAGCATGCAGGATCTTATTTCTCTGACCAGGGATGGACCCTGCCCCACTATGTTGGAGGTGCAGAGTCTTAACCAGTGGACCTGCAGGGAATTCCCAGTTGTGAACCTGTTGAAGGCGTCCCACTGTCTACCACATGGCTTCCGTTAGGGTCACCTTGCACTAGCAATTAATCTTCTTGGTTGGGAAACCTTTCATGGCAGTTCTAGCCAAGCAGGCCCACAGCTCAGCCCACAGGGAGGTACTGGGTGCTATTTTTTCCACCAAATCCAGAAATATGCACTACTCATGCCTCCACCCTCTTCCTCAACACTCCAAGTACTGATGGCTTCTGCCAGCTTTGTACTTCAGACTTCTCCTTGTCCCCAGAAACCCCTAGAAGACACAGGAACAACTGGCCCAAAGTACTTCCACCAGCCTTTGCTTTGTTTCTGGGGAGCAGGATAGGAGAATTCTGTTCTTCTGTGGATGGAAAATGCCCAGTGGTTCCACAAGCACTCTGTTTAAAAAAATCCCTACTCACTAATAGTCTTCTGTGTCATTGTGTATACATAGGCAAAATGTATGTATGTGCACAAAATCATACCCCCACCAGGACCCAGCTTAGGAACCACTTTTAGAAACTCCTGCATCAGTGGCCTGAGATAGGTCTTTTATTTTTTTTAACACAAAGCTGTCATTTATCTAACAACAACTCTCTGCCAGACACTGACCTACAAAGTGCTGCTTTTCACAGAAAGGGAAGGAAATAATTTACCCCAACAGTCCTAGTTTTATGATTTATCTGAAGTCTCACTTTCTCCCTGAGGTTATAGTTATTTCCATCCCATTTCTTCCTTTGCTCTTCTCCTAGAACATGTGTGTCTTACTTCTCTATTTACACATTCTCTTTTTTTCTGCACTGTGAGCTCTGAAATACAGGAATGGCATCCCAGAGTGTAGCACAATAATTCCTCAATACATATTTTTGAATGAAATAAGTGAATGAAAGAGCTGCTATCTCCTAAGTTTTATAGTGAACTACCAGAGTTCACTTTCCAATAATGAATGTGTATGATCTACATCAGAAAATACTTCCTTACAAATTCTCATTATATGTACCATATCCACTTCCTTCCTCTTGTCATCAATAACTTGGGATAACAATAGAGCCATCACCTAAGAGAATTTAAGCTGTTGCACAATCATTTTTGCTGTCCTGTTGCCATATCATCTACAGTATAAATAGCCCTGGCTCCTTTGACCTTCATCAAGTATTTGCACAAGCTTAAATAATATAAGCTGCTCTATGGCTTTAATTCATTTATAGAGTTGAATATATTTTTAATGAGTCTTTTTGGGTGTAGACCAATGAAAAGTGCAATTTCTCAGTCCTCCAGAAAGACAAAATCAGGAAGACACTTATTGGCACTTAGGAAGAGGGAGACATCAAAGCACTAGCATGTTTCACTAGCATGCCTCTGAAAACACGCTTTAGAAATGCAGGGGGGAAAAGACTATAATGAAGGTATTGCAGTGCTCATTCCCAGGTCTTCACAGGTGGCTCAATGGTAAAGAGTAGGTCTGCCAATGCAGAAGACATAGGAGACTCGGGTTCAATCCCTGGGTCGGGAAGATCCCCTGGAGGAGGAAATGGCAACCCACTCCAGTGTTCTTGCCTGGGAAACCCCATGGATAGAGGAGCCTGTCAGGATACAGTCCATGGGCTTGCAAAGAGTCCAACACAAGTGAGTGACTGCGCACATATGCACACAGAGTTCATTCCCAAAGCTGTTTTACTTTCCAAAAGTGAAAATAAAACTATTCTAAGTTCTAACTAACATATCAAGAACTATTCAAAATACAGTAGTTAATATTGTAATGATAGAGTCATAGTTTGAAAAGTAAATTTTGGTTGAATAGTTAAGAGAAGGCTGATTTTTTGAGACTTCTCAGTCTAGCTGCTTATTAGCACTTCCTTCCATTTTAGCACTCAGAACTAAAACTGTAAATCAACAAAGATTTATTGAAAAACCTTTGACCTTGGCACAGTTAGGCTTATCATAGTTCCTAGAGAAATATGTCACAGTCTTTGAAGAACTTACAAACTTCCTTCGTTTAACATGTGTATTGGGTGTAGGGTGACATCCTCCTAGACAACATAAAATCCTGGTCTAAGGCATTTATCTTTCTCCTTTTCTTCTTTTTAATTCTTTCACTTCCTCCCTCCTTCATATCTTTCGGGATTCATACATTTTTTATACCTGCCAAAGAAGTAATTGCCACATTCTCTCATAATATTCATGCTTTTGTGCTACTAATATTTATTGATTCACTAACATTTCTAATTTCTGCAATAGGCATAAAAGCTCTAGCAATGCTTGAGGCTGTATTATCCCATGTACTGGACACTAGGGTGGCCATAAAGCTATAGAGATGACACAGTCCAGCCTCAAGGAGCTCACAGATCTGAGTGACACACACAAGATGTTTTTAAAAATTATTTTATTATTTTATATTAATTTTTATTGGAGTATAGTTGCTTTATAGTGTTGTGTTACTTTCTGCTGTACAGTGAAGTGAATTGGCTATATGTATACAAATATTCGAAAAGACTCTGATGCTGGGAGGGATTGGGGGCAGGAGGAGAAGGGGACGACAGAGGATGAGATGGCTGGATGGCATCACCGACTTGATGGACGTGAGTTTGAGTGAACTCCAGGAGATGGTGATGGACAGGGAGGCCTGGCGTGCTGCGATTCATGGGGTCGCAGAGTCAGACACGACTGAGCGACTGAACTGAACTGAACTGATACAGATATTCCCTCTTTTTGGGGTTTCCTCCCCATCAGTCACCACAGAGCACTGATTAGAGCTCCCCATACTATGCAGTAGGTTCTCGTTAGTGATCTATTTTATATATAGTATCAATGGTGTATATATGTCAATCCCACTCTCCCAATTCCCAGTCTCTCACCTTCCCTTTCCCCTCTCTGTGTCTATACCTTCATTCTCCAGTCTGTTTCGATTTCTGTTTTGCAAATAAGTTCATCTGTTTCATTTTTTAGATTCCACATATATGTGTTAATGTATGATTTTTTTTTTTCTCTTTCTGACTTCACTCTGTATAACAAACTCTAGGTCCATCCATGTCTCTAATACACTGTTTAATGACTCGGCAAATGTAGGATAAAGTCATGCGTTTACAACAGTGGCACAGAGGAGAGGGTCACAAAGTAACACTCAGGAAAACTCTCCCTCAGATATATTTTTGAATTATGAAAGAGAAACAGACTCTTTTGATTCTTGTATAGTCTCCAAAGTCTAACACATGGGCCCTTATTTTCAGATTTATATATCTCGAACTCACGTAAACAAGTTTGTCTACAGTGAGACTATGGGAACCCGAATCTGTGTGTGCAGAACTGATTGGGAGTGAGGGAGAAGGTGTTGGCCATCTTTGGATTAATTCAGAACCTCCACCAACTCATCACAGGATTCAGATCATGTGAATTTCTTATGGGATTTAATTTTCCAGACAGACCATCCATAATTAAATCATCCCCCAATACACAAAACATGTCCATTTATTGGTAGTGTGCAGGGTTCAGTGGTAAAGAATCCACCTGCCAATGCAGGAGATGTGGGTGTGATCCCTGGATCAGGAAGATCTCCTGGAGAAGGAAATGGCAACCCACTCCAGTATTCTTGCCTGGGAAATCCCATGGACAGAGGAGCTTAGTGGGCTGCAGTCCATGGAGTAGCAAAGAGTCAGACACAACTTAGAGACTAAATAATAAAGAAGGGCTAATACAATCCAAATACAATAGAAAAAAGTAACAGAGCCTTTTTCATGTGTTATTTATTCAATAATATTTATCAGGCATGTGCTCCATTTAATACAAGAGTTTGAATGTGTTTCTGATTCTGTCTCCAGAGAAGCACTGGCTAAGTTCCTAGATCTTTGCAGAAAGACAGGATGGTAGGATTAAACTAGTAAATTTTAAAAGATTTATGTTTCTTGGTTATACCTACTATAAAAAGAAAAAAATGTAAAAAAAAAATTCTATAATCCAATGGCAAGAAATACTCATTCAGTGTCATTAAAATGAGGCATCTTTCTTTCAGGTTATATTTTTTATCAACAGCATGTAACTGCTATGTGAATTTGCTTCAAAGCATAAATATTGCACAAATATATATTCTAGCAATGCCATACTTCCAAAATATCATTTATTTTGCCAATTAAGATAATTTCATAGAACACTTTGGGAACAGAAATCACATACTTAGAGGCAACTTATGATATCAAGAAATCAAAAACCAACAGAGAAATGCATAAAATACAAATGGATTTGAAATATATGGAAAATGCTCTTTCATATTTAAACAAATGGAAATTTACATTTTAACTAGACAGCAATTGTTCACTTACCATGTTGGAAAAGGTACAGCTGTTAAAAGGGGTACCATACAATGACATCCATCAACAAGTAAGACACCCATCCTTTGGCTTAGAAATTTCACTTGGAAGAATTAATCCTACAAATAAAGCATCTGCTTGCAATGTGGGAGACCCAGGTTCGATTCCTGGGTCGGGAAGATCCCCTGGAGAAGGAAATGGCAATCCACTCCAGCACTCTTGCCTGGAAAATCCCATTTACGGAGGAACCTGATAGGCTACAGTCCATGGGGTTGCAAAGAGTCGGACACCACTGAGAGACTTCACTTTATGCATGTTGGGTACCCACGTGGACACTCAGCAGAGAACTGCTTGTGATAAGAGCAGCAAACTTCACCATGCCCCTACTCTCCAGCCCTCTCACCCCTTCTCATCCAACCTCCATCTTCTCTCACCTGGACCACAGAAGGAGCATCCTGCCTCATCTTCTTTTCCCTCGTTCACTCTCACACCATCATAAGAGCCAGAGCAATGTTTTTAAAACATAGATAACATCCTGCTGCTGCTAGAACCTCTCCAGTGCCTTTCCACCATGCTAAAAATAAAATCAACACCACTAATCTGGCTTGTAAAGACCCACCTACCCCACCTCTGCCTGCCCCTGATATCTCCCATGCCTCTCTGGCCCTCACCCTCAGTGTATTTAGACACGGAGGCTTTCTCAAGGTTACTCAGGCACATCCAGCTCATTAATGCTCTAGAATCTCTGCCTGGACCCCCTCCCCTTAGATTTCTCACAATGACCCCTTCTCACCTTTCAAGATTCACCTTCCATGACAGTCTGCAGAGTGGCCTTCCCTGATGACCCCAGGTCGAGCCACGGCCAGGCACTCACTTTCTAACACTTGGTCCCTTTAGCTTTCCTCTTTACACTATCCATCCTCACCTGGCTGTGTTCCTGTGCATTCCATCGTGTATTTGTGCAGATTCTTCTGCTCCTGTCAGTGAAGTTCCGGAGAGCAGGGGCACCGTCAGCTTCATTCGTTGCTATATTATCAGCAACCAGAGAAGTGCCTGCACATAATAAATGTTTAGTAAATATTCGTTGAGTGAGCGAATCAGAAGGGGATGGAACACATCCCAGGATATCCCTCAGATGGAGCACAGTGTGGCTTTTGAATGGGATGGTAGGCAATCCAAGGGTTATCCTCTGACCAAGGCTGCACCATTGCACAGATCTGGCCATGGTCTCCCTCCCAGACCTTATCCCAGATCCCCTGTCCTTGGTCTTCTTGCTGTACTTGCTGTGCCTCCAGGGCCCAGGTATTTATTCTTCCTGCATCTATACCTGCATCCACACCTGTGCCTCCAGGGCCCGGGTATTTGTTATTCCTGCATCTATACCTGCATCCACCCCATGTGGCTGCCTTGCTCATTCTGTCAGGTCTCTGCTCAGAAGTCATCTGCTCAGAAAGAGCCTCCCTGACCACTGTCAAAATTCCTCACTCTCTCCCTCCTCTGAAGAGGAGGACCCCGCTTTATTCTTCTTCACTGTTGTCGTTATTTTTCAGCCGCTAGGTCCTGTCTGACACTTTTGATACCCCATGGACTGTAGCCCGCCAGGCTCCTCTGTCCGTGGGATTTCCCAGGCGAGCATACTGGAGTCAGTTGCTATTTCCTCCTCCAGGGGATCTCCCCAACCCAGGGATAGAACTCTCATTTCCTGCATTTGCAGCAGATTATTTACCATCTGAGCCACCAGGGAAACCCACTTTTATTCAGCACACTTTTCTTTTGAAATAGAAGTGCCTATTTATTTGTGTCCATGTTGGTTACATGCTTTCCCTGACCACAGTATTCCTTGATACTGTTTGTCATGACCTCCCCAACAAGTAGAGCATTGCCTGGCATAGGGTAGCAGCCAAACAGATCTTTGATTGGTGGGGAATTAATAAATGAATGTATTCATGAGTGCAAAAAAAGCAAAGTAACAAATAGTATGCCCATAGAATGCTATTCCAATTGTATTCAAGAAAATGACCCATATATATAACTTTTCTGGAAGAAAAATCCAAGAAAACATCAGGGCTGGCCTCTGTAGGAGGGAACTGAAAGGTTGAGAGGGATTTGAGGAAAACTTATTCTTCCTGCAGATCATTATTTTTTACAAGACTCTACTTTTACAAAACATGGGCAGTAATTACTTTTTCCAAAAATTATGTCATATTTGATGGTTTTTCAAGTTTATGTATTTGAAGCCAAAAGGAAATCAAAGTGCTCATAAATGTTACTTGAAATGATAAACATTCAGTAACCACATCTTTAGTCATCCTATAAACTTGGCATAGCCTTATGCAGTCTTTTGTTTGGACGTTCATGCAAATCTGTGGTTTGCAAAGGATACCTACTGTTTGAAGAGGCATATGTTCCTTAGATATAAAATATGAGAGAAAACAGAGATGTGGATCTCTAGCAGATTAAGATCTTCATAAAGGCAGCAAGATCCCTGTACATTTTATATGCCAGGAAAAGGGCCTCTGGGCCCAAGGTACTTTGAATCTGCTTGCAAGGTTGAAATATGCCCTTTTTGTTCAAAAGATAAAAACCCTCCGCCAATAGACTCTCCCCATCCTTGCCTGGCTGATTCGGTCAGTGTTTTTCTGGCTCCATCAAAAAACATTTATCTTACTTTCAGAAAATCCACTCTTTGAATATGTGGATTTATAGGGAAAAAATATAAAGGAGTGTCAACTTGCTTTAATTAAGGATCCTTTTAAATATGAAAATAATAAATATTTAAAATATGATTTGATACCAAAAAATTATACAGAACTTTCAGGAACACCATCATTGAACACACAGGTACTCGGTAATTACTTGCTGGTTGGATGAACATACCTATTGAAAATCAGTAGAGTGAAATGGATGAGAGCGTGGGTTGGGATCCAGATAGCCCTGTGTTTGGATTCTATCTCTGCCATTCATTAGCTGAGTCTGACCTTCAACAAGTGACTTAACCTCTCAAGGCCTCAGTATTTCTTACAGAAATAAAGGGAATCACTAATGCTACCCTTGTAGTTAGCTGTATTAAATGAAAGCTATAGGCAAATAAAATATATATTTTATCATGTCTTACATTTTACTGTGTATTATAATATGTATTATTTCCTTCATGTTATTTCTGCCTGAATAGGAGCCAGTAATAACAAAACATAAGTTTTGTTATGTTTTCAGAAATATAATGTAGGTAATTATATATAAATATTGGCTTCCCTGGTGGCTTAGTGGTAAAGAATCTGTTTGTCAGTGCAGGAGATGTGGGTTCAATCCCTGGGTTGGGAAGATCCCCGGAGGAGGAAATGGCACCCCACTCCAGTAATCTTGCCAGAAAGGTCCTGTGGACAGAGGAGTCTGGTGGGCTACGGTCCATGGGGCTGCAGAGTCGGACATGACTGAGCACACACACACACACATATAAATATAATTATATATACATATACAGATAGAGAACCCGCACAATGCCTGGCACACAGCAAACGTTTGGTTAATGGTGGTCCCTGCTGTGAAAAGTAACACAAAATACTCTTGAGAGTTTGACTCTTCATTTTCACATCCACAAAGACCAACTCTGTGAATAACATCCCAGGACATTTCATTGCACTGTACAAGAAAAGGGTAAAAGGGTTTGTGTTACTGAGATTTTTATGGCCTTAAAATTATGAGAAAACAATTAACAAGTATGTAAGTGAATTGTGGCAAGGATTCAACTTGTAACAATGACAAACATCTATTCAGTGTGTGCTGATCAGTCATTCTGCAGAGTAAATAGTCTGACTTAATATCCTCTCCAAGTTTATGTTATAGAATCATCTGCTTCCTACTTTCTTAATCAAAAATATTAAATGCAAATGGTTTATGAAATTTTCCAGACTAGACTAGAATAGCAGGGGTCTGGAGTGAGAAAGCAAAAATGATATAAACTGCTTCACATTTAGAGGCTGAATGAACCCCTCAGATGACCAGAGGTTTCTTCTTTTTCAGTTTTCTGGCTGTTTTTCTCTTTCCTTATAGCGTTTTGAGTTTGTTTAATGAAGTTGAGACTTCTCACAAAGGGCCTTATAAACACGTGTTATTAGATTTTAAATCTGATTTGAAAGTGCCTCTCTCCTACTCCCTGTGAGTAAAGTGACCTTTTTAAATGGAGGGAAGTGGGTTTAGATGACAGTAATGATAAATGCGGTCATGTTCACTCAATAAAATAAGGCCCAGTGCATTTGAGGATAAATCAGTGAAATGTACAGCCCCACCTGTCTGTCTCCATCATTCATTTCCACTGTCACTTTCACAGTGGCTGATGGATCACAGTCGCTGTAAAATTAGACAGCCTTTAATCTCATTTCATCCTGATTAGCTTCTCTTTACCCTTTCCCTCTAACTCACTGACTGACACGCTAAAAACTCACACCGGGCTGTATGTGAACAGGGAGTACAAACTTCTCTTATGATACCTGCTTGGCAGGGCGAGGCCAGTGTCCACCCCTAGAGAAATGTGGAAGGAAGTGGGCACGTCTTTCTTATTATTTAAGATAATCAATAATTGCCATACCCGGTGTCATTTTAAAAAGATGTTTTGTCTTGCTCACTGCTTTCTTTATTTTGCTTTCCTTCGGGCTTAATCAGAAGTCAAAGCAATGAGATCTTCTGTAAAACTCAAACATTGATTTCATGGCAACATTTTTCTAATAGATTTGGAGTTTTACATTGATAATCATCTCAAAGGATTTTCTGTGTGTATGTACAGTTTCTTGATTCACAACGATAATTCAGGAATGAAGATGCTGAAAGAGCCAAGAAATATAGCATGCAAGGTTTTAAAACAAGAGTAAAAAAATGGGTAGATAAATGAGAATAGCTTCAAGTAGCCTTTATATGAGCATTTCAAAGACCTTGTCTTCTCGTATTTTGAAGGATTCAGTAGTTGAGTGCAATAATTTCATTTGTTTGCACAAAGCTTAACAATAGGGGTAATCAAATGAGAAAGAAGCTTAAGAATAAATCACATATTATTTCCTTCACTTAATTTCTGCCTAAATGGGAGCAAGTAAATGAAAAGAACAAAACACAACTAGTGTTCTATTTTCAGAGTCTGTGCTTTATTATTAATATAAAGCTGGACTTCCAGTGAAAATGAAGATAATACCATTTTTATTATTTATAAAATGTGGGTATTGAATTGACCTAATTAATTTCATTTGTTTGCACAAAGCTTAACAATAGGGGTAATCAAATGAGAAAGAAGCTTAAGAATAAATCACATATTATTTCCTTCACTTAATTTCTGCCTAAATGGGAGCAAGTAAATGAAAAGAACAAAACACAACTAGTGTTCTATTTTCAGAGTCTGTGCTTTATTATTAATATAAAGCTGGACTTCCAGTGAAAATGAAGATAATACCATTTTTATTATTTATAAAATGTGGGCATTGAATTGACCTAAAATTTAAAATAAATATTGGAAGAGTGGTAGTCATAAAGTAAGTTGGTTATAGTCAGTTCTTTTTTTTTTTCCCTTGGCTGCTCAGGGTCTTAGTTGCAACATGCGAGCATACAGGATCTAGTTCCCTGACCAGAGATCAGGGAACTAGATCTGAGATATGTATCATCTCAGATCCCCTGCATGGGAACTGTGGAGTCTTAATCACTGGACCACCAGGGAGGTCCCAGTGGCCTCTGTTCTTACTCCTTATGTTTCATATGAATAGATGCATCCAGGTGAAACAATCTGTGCTGAGTTTACTCTGACCAGATGACATTATGATAAACCACAGTACCAGATTGTTCACAACACACACAGTATACATAATATATGAGTAGCATAGTTTTGTGCTTGGTATTTTGGAAGCAGCATCATAATGCAAACAGTGATAAATTTAATTTAAGAAAAGAAAAAAAGGTGTTTAATGTATAACCAGTCACCCAATTTTATTTGCTCCACAAACTCAACATACACTTTGCCCTGATGGACTCTGAGGAGTGGAGCCTGCGGGAGCTGTGTGGTTGAAAATGTTTTCCAAAGAGATAACTGAAGGTTGAGGGGGCAGAAGGACATTCTCTAGATGACTCCCTAAATCACTTGACTTAATTCACGGGCCACAAAAATCCAGGGCACACCCAATTTTTACTCAATCCCAGAAATCCAAGATTTCCATACCGATGCCATCTCCCTTGTGGCTGTTAGTTCAGAACCAGTGAATATTCATAGTAAAACTGAATACCTAAGAAAAATAATGAAAAACTCCTAAAATCCTTTAATAAGAGGCTTAAGCTATCTGATTTGCTCTTTCTGGAGCTGTGTTATAAGGATTCAAAGCTCTACCAGTTTCTCCTTATTTTTGTATACATATCTTAGCCAGCATAAGTACATTCTAAGAAAAATAGAAAATATTAAAAACAAAGTGAAATGAGAGATATGTATCATCTCAGATAAATTGGGTTATAAGATAGGCTCGTTCTGTCTCTCTCTCTCTCTCTCCCTCTCTCTCTCTCTCTCTCTCTGTCTCCCTATCTTCTCTCACCACTGGCAAGAGAGTACAGAGTACGAGCTGGCCCTGACTCATATTGATTTCCCACTGCACTGGTTTCTTAAGTGCTCTGTTGATCCGTGTCAAGCAATAAGTTCCCTGGCTGAACATGCATATCACCTCCCCATTTGTCCTCACCTAGATTTAAGGTGCCCATATGATGAGCTGAACAAGGACATCATTTTTCCTACTGGTGTCACTGGGCCCAAACCACACTGCCCGTGGTGTGACAGCTAATGCCGTGTACGTTTACATTCACCATGTGATATAATAATAGCAGAGATGAACGCAGCACTGCACATACGGGCTAACAGGGGTGTCCTATTCTGGTCGTGTGTGTCTCCCCAACAAACATGTGCATGAGGACAGATCCAGGGCAACCTGGCTTTGGTGGGTTTTCTGAATCACATTCCCCTTCTTCACAGGCACCGCATTCGGGGCAGAGCAGGGCAAGACGAGGGGAATGGATATTTGTGACATTCCTGACAGTTTTTATCTTTGTTCCAGAAGAGCTCTTAAGCAGATAGATAGAAAATGTGTGATTGTGCTGCTAATGACATTGTACAGGAAATTAAGCGTATACATTTGGAGAAGGCATTAAATCAGCAGGACCTTAATTTAAAAACTTAAAACTGTATGGAAATTCAGCTTGCTCATTGCTGTGGAATAGAAAACAGCCAAGCACCCTGAGTCTGTTTATGGAAAGATTGCCAGCAAGCCAAGTTTGGGCAGAGCAGCTTAATGGCTCCGAGTGGATGCTGGGGGATTTCTTCCAAGACGGAAACCCCAGCTCTGACCGTTTGGGAGTGTCACTCATGGTTTTAGACTGCGATCCCCATCATCAGGCAGGTGAGCAGAACTTAAGAATTGAAAGCAGTGCGACACGTTGTTCTTGACTGATCTGTGGAATAATATTATGCAAAATTCATCCAAAGGGGTGGGGTTGGCAGTTGCTGGAAACACACTGCTGAGCCCTGTGGACTGGGGGTGTCCCGCTCTGCTGTCTGTGTGCTTGTCTTCCTTCTGACTTAGTCTCATGTTTTGTGCATTTTGGTGAAAGCACATAACTTGTGAACCAGGGTATCAAGTCCTAAGATGAAAATTTTCATATGTCCTTTTTTTTTTTCCTTCTCAATTCTAGTCATGCCCTACAACAGTGCCCATCACTGCGTTGTGGAGGTGGAAAACTTCCTGTTTGTGTTGGGCGGAGAGGACCAATGGAACCCTAATGGTAACTATTGAACCACTTAGTAGTAGATGCTCAAAAAGTATGTGATGAGAGGCACTGGTGGCAATCCATCTTGTAATTACCGTGGAAAACACATTTCTGTGCAGCAGGCACAAATGAAGTAGTCGGTGATGGGGGCTGACAATTGGAGGGAGGGTCAACCGTTGAGCCGGCAGAGGACCGTACGCAGCAGTGCGTTCACTCAAGGACTGTCTGGGGATTTGGCTTCGCCGTGACGCCCAGCCCCCTCTCCTTATCCATCCCCTGAGGAATGCCCCCAGCATAAGCCCAGACTCCCTGGAGGCAGGTAGCAAGTGGCAGCTATGAAAAATTCTCACCACCTTCTCCACCAGTTTTCTCCCATTTTATCAGGATAATAACACACAGTCTCAATAAGTAAACATCATTTGCCGTCGTGCTAAAGGTAACCTTAGCTGAAGTTCCTCTGCAGCCTTTATTACTTAAAGCCTATTCGGGCTACAGCATCTTTTGCAAGGGTTTCATCCACAGATTATCCACCATCTTCCCTGTTGATGCAATTACTTTGTAATGGTGTCAAAAAGAGAAACGAAACATTTGAATACCCTTCCCAAACCCAACACGGGGAGAACACTACGCCTTGCAGCGCCTTGCAGCACAGGCGCAAGTGTCAAGATATTTTTGGAAACCTTGCAGGTGAAGGAGGGGTTGCCGTTGTAGCCTTCTCAGTAACAGAGATCGTTATTACTGAGAAACCGTAAAACAGCTTGCAGGTACACATTTTTACTTTAAAACCCCAGAACAGCCAGCCGAAACTACATATAGTGCATATATTTTATGGGGAATGTTCTCTTTCAGCATCTGCACCAAGGCAAATTATAGAAAATTGTTACATCTGTTCATTCTAGAAAATCTTAAAGGAAAACAGCCCAGGCTACCCTCCAAGAATATTTCTTTGAAGAGAAAGGGACAGTCTTTCTCAAGATCTGCCTTGTTGGCTCATTACCTTTCAGTGTTAGAAAGACAGTTTCTGGGCTTTGGGGAGAAACAGATTTGGATCAGGAACAAAAATGTTATTCATTATATCTTCTCTGACTTTTCTTTGCAATGACGGATTCCATATGTTACCAAAAACAAACAAACAAACAAAAAAGCCCTGGTAGATATATAATCCACTGTGAACTCTCCTGTTTAACCTCTTCTTCCCTGGAAGTGATTTGAACAGAGTCGAACGTTTGTAAGAGGAAAGAGTGCGCAGGCAGCAGGTTTATCTAAGGAAGAACGTGCAGAACTCTTTCTTGAAAGCCAGATGAAAATTAACACATGACAAGGGAAGGCTGAAAAGTTTTGTTCCTGATGACGCTAGTGACAGACTGCTTTGTAATATTCTAATATAAATGCCTATATTCTGTTGTGCCCCAACTTACAGAGAACCAATTTACATTTGTCACTTACCAATATTAACCCCCCCAGAAAAACTGCCTATGGGAGATTTCCTTTCCTTTCTTCTTTCTTCCCCTCTACCACTGGCTAAAGACCACCACTCCTTGCCCCCACTTTATCTATCACTCAAGTGATAGACAACAATCATGTCTGGTGACCGGACATCATAAGAAAAAAAGAGAGAGAGAAATGAAAGAGTTACAAGAAAATGGAAAAGATGAGAAGAAACTAATGAAGTGAAGAGTAATCCAGAATTCCATTGCCTGTGGCCACCCCCTCAGGCATCTAAGTAGGGCCAGTGAAAGGCACACGGAGGAAATAACTGTCTTCATTTTGTCTCACTTTCCTTACTCTACCTCACTCCTTCCTTCTGAGATTTATTATCCCCTCTGCACATCCTTTGCCAATTTCAGAACATCTTTCTTCTTTTTATCTCCTCATCCTTCATCCTAGCCTCTTTTCCATACCACCGACTTTGCCTCTGAAAACTCTTTCTTCAGTTCCCATCAAAATCACACGAGTGGTTAGCTCAGCCTTTTCTCTGAGTGACGGTCACTACCATTTACCACCAATAAGCAAAGCCGATTGCTGATTTCTACCACCAGTGCTCAGCATGTGCAGGTCCTACGCCCCATTGTCTTCCTCCAAATGGAAATTCTAAACCAAGCATCACAGAGAAACATTCTTATTCGTGGTGGGTGTATTCTACATTCCTCTTAAAAACATTCATCTTTGGATATATTTGGGAATTAATCTTGGAACGTGACTATCAAGAATGACTTTTTCTACAGGGCTGCTGATGCTGCTGCTAAGTCGCTTCAGTCGTGTCCGACTCTGTGTGACCCCATAGATGGCAGCCCATGAGGCTCCTCCGTCCCTGGGATTCTCCAGGCAAGAATACTGGAGTGGGTTACCATTTCGTTCTCCAATGCAGGAAAATGAAAAGTGAAAGTGAAGTCGCTCAGTCATGTCCGACTTGTAGCGACCCCATGGACTGCAGCCTACCAGGCTCCTCTGCCCATGGGGTTTTCCAGGCAAGAGTACTACAGGGAAATGATTGTAAATTCTACAAAAACGTAGCTCTTTCTGTAATCCCCAACTCTTTCTGTAATCCCCAACTCTTTCTGTAATCCCCAAGCAAACCTTGATTTACCACCCAACCAGGTGATCCAAACCCTCCCATGCAATCCTTGGAACTCATGATTGCACATCAACAATATCCCTGTAATCCTTAAAGTGAAAGTGAAGTCGCTCAGTCGTGTCCGATTCTTTGTGACCTGTGGTCTGTAGCCCACCAAGCTCCTCCGTCCATGGGATTCTCCAGGCAAGAATACTGGAGTGGGTTACCATTTCCTTCTCCAGGGGATCTTCCAAACCCAGGGATCGAACCCAGGTCTCCCACATTGCAGACAGACGCTTTAACCTCTGCACCACCAGGGAAGCCCCTGTAATCCTTAAACTCTCCCCTAACCTCTCCCCTAAATGTCCCTTCAGCTTCTTTTCTAATCAAAGTCTGACTGTTCTCTGAGAGGACTGTTAGCCCAGCCACTCTCTCCAATGGGGACTGTGTTCTGTTCCCCACCTTTGCCCTTATTCTTCATATTATTGGAGGCAGGTAGCTTTTCTGTTTCTTTATTCACTCTCACATGCTTTAAACTCACCGCTTTAAAGAGTGTCTTCAGATTTTACTTCCTGCTGCCCTTGTATGTAGCAGCTCCCCAGTATTATCATGGAAACACCACCTCCTTCACTTTTTCATTGTCCATCATCCCTTCATGTCCATGCATGCTAAGTCACTTCAGTCATGTCCAGCTCTTTGAGATGGACTGTAGCCCGCCAGGCTCCTCTGTCCATGGAATTATCCAAGCAAGAATACTGGAATGGGTAGCCATTCCCTTCTCCAGGGGATCTTCCCACCTAGGGATCAAACCCAGGTCTCCTGCATGGCAGGCAGATTCTTTACCATCTGAGCCACCAGGGAAGCTGCTTGTGCCCATACTTCCGTCCTCACTGAGCTTATAGTCCATTGCCCCTCCTAACAGTCACATTAGTGCACAAACCTGCAGCCCTTGTGTCCACCTCTCCTATTATTCTGCCTGGTAAAGCCCTGGTCCTTGTTCAGCCCAACTCTTTCCATCTCTCTTCTCCCCTTGAGCAACTAAATGGAGACATAGAAAATCATACAGCCATGCTGGCTACTCGCCAACACTACTAAATTTCCCTGGTCAATACGCTCTTCCACCCTCTGGGTTAATTGTTTCACACCTTCTCTTCCCTCAGATACTTCTTTCTCCAAAACCTCCCTCCTCACTCTCAGCGGATAGCCTTGCTTTGTAGTCCAATGAGAATAGAAGCAATCAAACAGTAAAATCTTCGTCTTGCTACTACCAAATCCATTGCTACCCAGATTTTTTTTTTTTTAATATTTTTGGATGTGAACTATCTTAAAAGTCTTTACTGGATTTGTTACATTATTGCTTCTATTTTATGTTTTGGTTCTTTGACCTCGAGTCATGTGGGGTCCCAACTTGCCGACCAGGGATCGACCCACCACCCCCTAAATTGGAAGATGAATCTTAATCATGGGACCACCAGAGAAGTCCCCTACCCACATATTTTAGATGAATATATCCATCTTATCGGGTTTCCCTGGTGGCTCAGACAGTAAAGAATCAGCCTGCAATGTGGGAGACCTCGGTTCAATTCCCTGGAGAAAGAAATGGCAACCCACTCCAGTATTCTTGCTTGGATAACACCATGGGCAGAGGAGCCTGGCATCCATGAAGTTGCAAAGAGTCAGACATGACTTAGCACAGCATAGCAGCAGCAGTCCCTCCTATTATTATTTCTGCTCCAACCTAAAGTCTACTCCTCATTTCCTTTTGCCTCCTCAAGGACTTTGGAATACTTCTGAATTTAAAACCATAACCAACAACCAAATAAAAACTTCTCCTGATGCTGCATTCCAGCTGTAATCTTCAGGTTTTTATGCCAAAAGCCCTAAAAGCTTTGCCTAGCCTCTTGCCTCTGCTTTCTTATATCTTAGTCTCTCCTGAGGAGTCCCCACTTAGGCTTTCATCCCCTCCTGTCCGCTGTATAAACAAGGCTTGTCCTGGTCACTGCCATGTTTCCAAATCCTGTGGTCACTTCTCCATTCCTCACTCCTCTGTCTGACATGGCTTCCAAACTCCCACCACGCTTTACTTCTGACAGTTCCTTTCCTTTGCTGATTCTTCTTCTTCTCCCCGAGAGCTCATTTCCAGGACTCTTTATCTTCCATTTCCATACCCTCTCACTAAAGATTTTCATCCTGTTCTATGATTTTAAACAATAACTCAGTCTCAGTTAGCCAGTGGCCTATGAGCCACTTTCACTTTGAGATCCTGTAGGATTCTGCAGATTAAGTCAAAAACAAAATTCATGGCTCCTCTCCCTAACCCTCAACTATTCCTGCCTGGTCTTCCCCACCCCAGCAAACTGCATGACCTTCCAGCCAGTTGTTGTTGTTATTGTTGTTGTCGTTGTTGTTGTTTAGTTGCTAAGTCACGTCCCACTCTTTTTGCAAACCCATGGGCTACAGCCCACCAGGCTCTTCCATCCATGGGATTTCCCAGGCAAGAATGCCTGGAGTTCATTGCCATTTCCTTCCCCAGGGGATAGTCCCAGATCAGTCATTAAACCTATGTCTCCTACACTGGCAGGCAGATTCTTTGCCACTGAGCCACCAGACAAGCCCCCCTGACCAGTTACTATGGCTAAAATTCTGGCAGTCATCTTTAATTATACACCTTTTCTTACACCAATGCTCAGTCTATCAGAAAATTTTATTGGCTGTGCCCAAACAGTAGATCCCAAACATGGCCATATCTTGCATCCACCTTCATTCAAGCCAGCTCTTGCCTGGACTATTGTGATGGCCTCCTGACAGGTCCCCCACTTCCAGAGCAGCCCTTCTACGGTCTGTCTGTTACGCAGCAGCCAGAATGGGCACAGTAAGAGAGAAGTGAAGCCATGTTCCTCGTTGGCTCAAAACCTTCCAGTGGCTTCCTAATGTTCTTAGAAGAAAAGACAAAAATCAGCATCAGGCCACAAGGCACACTGTGTCCAGACCTTCATATACTTCTGACTTCTGTCCAAGTAGCCCCAGCAGTCTTGCTGGTTTTGAACCCATGGCCAGCCCAGGAAGAGGTTATGCTCACTTTCCTTACTGTCTGAGACTCTAATTCTGCAGATATTTGCATGACTTTCAGAGTGTATCTGTGAACAGGTGCCCATAGTACTGTAACTGAGTTTCCCTTTATCGATCCCCGCTTCATTTTTCTTTATAACATTCATCTTCACTTGATGAATTTACAAGTTTACAAGTTTGTATTTATTTCCTTGTAAGTACTGGAACTTTGTCTGTTTTGTTTACCAATATAGTCCCAGGACCTAGAATAGATAAGACACATAGTGGGTGCTCAGTGTGTATTTGTGCAATTAATAATTGTGTGGTGTATTCATGCCTGTGTGAGTGCATGTACACACACACACACACACACACCTGTCTCTTATACACATCTAGATGTGTATAAGAGACAGCNGTGGGTGCTCAGTGTGTATTTGTGCAATTAATAATTGTGTGGTGTATTCATGCCTGTGTGAGTGCATGTACACACACACACACACACACACTTCTATCTGTTTATTCCTGCAGTGAACGTTAGTACCTATATTTCAATGGTTAGTTCCACATGTATAACAAAAAACAGACTTTTAGAGTTAAGACCTCAGGCATTTTAGATTATTATCATCTCAAATGGTACAAAGGAAATGTAACCCACTTTTTGCTTGTATTTCTTGCTTTGGTGTCAATTTGTATGTACAGTAAGGTTCATTTTGACACATTGGAGACATTACTATCCTTCTTAGGCTCAACAGAGGAAATAACCTGGTTATTAAATAACCAGCTCTGAGGACTCATGTTTCACATTTCAGCAAACGTACCTGCTACAGCAACTGTGTGCTCCCCAAATGCAAAAGCAGAACTTACTTGACAGACATTGGCTACAACTGATTTTGTATGCAAACTCTTATTGTAGTGAGTGCTATCATTTCCATGGAGACAGAGTGGTCTCTACCGCTGCTAGAATTCTTGAATCACTTTAAAAAAATTAAAAAGACCTTAACCAGAGATATCATTCAAGGTAGGCTCTGGGACTGATTATGATTAGATAATGACTTCATGTTTTTAAAATGCAAATACAGAAACACAGAAATTTTACTCTAACTTTGGGATAAAACTAGTTTGATAAACATATCTGCTCTTATTATTATGGTTGACTTATGTTTATTATTACTTTCACTTCACTATTTTTATTCTAACTCATCCCCCTCCAAAAAAACGTAGAGGAGAAAAGAAGAAAAAGGAGAAAAATATTTAAAGTGGCACATAGATTTTTGTTCTGACTCCTCATTCTCATACCATGTTAGATAGTCCCTCTACTTTCATCTGTTTGTTAAACCAGAGGACAGGGGCATCTTATAAAACCCTATTCAATGTGCAAAACAACAAAGGAATCTAAGTTTAAGTGTCTCAAATATATCTTTACAGGAAAACACAGTACAAATTTTGTCAGCCGATATGACCCCCGATTTAATAGCTGGATACAACTTCCGCCCATGCAAGAACGGTAAGTGTTTATCTCTTGTGTCTGAACCATTTGTGGCTGCTTTACCTGAAGGAAGGATACTGAATGATTTTCCATGATAAGGTATGTTCAGCAAAGCCAATGAATGACACTGGAGGCAAAATACAAAACCTGGCCTGGCCAACTTTGATTAACTGCCTCATTAACTCGCTGGAGAAAAATAATAGGTCAAGTATTTGTTCCAATGTAGGAAGAAAGAATTTATATAACTTTTATTCCTTGGTTTTTTTTTTCACATTAAAATTTACTTTTTTATTGAAGTATAGTTGCTATGTAATATTATATAAGTGTACAATATAAAAAGTGACAATTTTTAAAGGTTACACTCCATTTGTAGTTTTAAAATATTGGCTTTGTTCCCTGTGTTGTATAATCGATCTTGGTAACTTATTTTAGACTTAATAATTTGTACTGCTTTATACTCTACCCTGTCTTGCCCCTCCCCACTTCCCTCTGCCAATTGGTAACCACTGGTTTGTTCTCTGTATCTGTGAGTCTGCTGCGTTTTTTTTATATTCACTAGTCTGTGGCATTTGTTGGATTCCGCATATACGTGATGTCACATGGTATTTATCTTTGACTTTTTCCCCTCAGCATAATGCCCATCCATGGCTTGTCTTCCTTTTCCATGTTGCACTAGTTTTTTTGACAAGCGGAGCTACAATTTCATGGCTATGCCACTCTTCTCAGTTGTAATTTATTCAAATCTTATCACTGAAATATAGAACACCATTCTCACAATGTATGTATTTTGATGCAGATATTTCAATATTCAAGTTTCCAAGTCTCACTACCTCAAATTCCTTATGTTTACTGCCTCAAGCATCTCCCCCAAAGACGTTTAATAATAGGTGATTTGCTATTTAATGAAAAGTCAGTTTTGCAAGGTGTCCTCTCATTTTTAATGTATGCAGTGTTTATCTCACCAAAGTTTTCTAACATCAAAGTACAATATATATATGCAAATTCACATACTAAATCTTGAACACTTGGTTCTTTTCAAATAATATCTCAACATCCTCATGAGCAAATTTTTTGATACAATAGTAACAATCAGCTGCAACCTATTTTCTCTTCTCAACTGAACTAAGAAATAATTTTTGTTCTTATTCCTTCATAACCTTAACATCTCCTTTTTTAAACATTCAGTCAGATTACACTGTTGTTCTGTCACTAAGTCATGTTCAACTCTTTGCAACCCCATGGGCTGGAGCACACCTGGTTCTTCTGTCTTTCACTATCTCCACTATCTTTGAATTTTCTCAAATTCATGCCCATTGAGTCAATGATGCTGTCCCACCATCTCATCTTGTGCCACCTGCTTCTCCTTTCGCCTTCAGTCTTTCCCAGAATCAGAGTCTTTTTCAGTGAGTCAGCTGTTTGCATCAGGTGGCCAAAGTATTGGAGTTTCAGCTTCAGCATCAGTGCTTCCAATGAATATTCAGGACTGATTTCCTTTAGGATGGACTGGCTTGATCTCCTTGCAGTCCAAGGGACTCTCAGGAGTCTTCTCCAGCACCACAGATTACACTGAGATCAAGTTAAATCCTTTATCATGAATTCCAAGTGAAAAAAATTTCAGATCATACCATTCACTCAAAAAAGTACATTACTGCCAAAAGAGAGTAAGAAGCTCTGCTATAAACTTAGTGTCTAATCTCGCATTCCATATGGAGTCTTCTCCAGCACCACAGATTACACTGAGATCAAGTTAAATCCTTTATCATGAATTCCAAGTGAAAAAAATTTCAGATCATACCATTCACTCAAAAAAGTACATTACTGCCAAAAGAGAGTAAGAAGCTCTGCTATAAACTTAGTGTCTAATCTCGCATTCCATATAAGGATATTGAAACTCTCTTTCAAGGGACTAAAAGTTATACACTGAAAACGACATTTCAGTCATTTTCAAGGCACCATATAGTCTAAGGACCACAGAGAGGAATGCCTAATTCAAAGGTACCTGAAGGGATTATTTTGGCTCAGTTAATATCTTAACAAATTTCTCAATCCTCCTGTTGTGTATACATGTATATATAAAAGCTTCCTGAGAGAAGAGCTTCTTTCCTGGAGAAAGCTTCTTTCTCCAACATACCTAATTTCTCTCCTTTTGGGGTTATTTTCTGGTTGCTATTATTGTTAGCTGCATCACTTTAACCTTTGATCCAAACTATTCCAAAAGTTTTATTTAAAAAAAATTTAAATATACATCAAAACATGTTTGAGATGTCAGCATCTCATCACCATGGTCTCCTTTGCTGGGGGCTGTTCACCACAATAATTAACCTTCACGCCTTGGGTTTGGGAGGCATAACTCACGTCGCGGTCAATTATCTCACTGTAGAGCCCCTAAGGATGAGAAGTATTGCTACAAAACCTAATTAGTAATTTTTTAAAATGTGTATTGTTTACTTGATATTCTATAATGACTTCCTCGGAGGCACTATAGCCTATCAGGGCAGGGTCCTACTTAGACAATTTTTAGCAGCTCATTGACCTGATAAAAAGACCTGCCATGGTCTGTTGGCGCCCGGCAGCCACCGTTGACAGGATGGACTGTTTAACGTTTCTTTCCAAGTCATTATGGTATATCATGTCAGGTCCCTAGTAAAAGAAGTTTTTTTTTAGATTTCGAACAATCAACTCGATAGACCAAATAAAGAGCTCCTTCCAAAGCTGAATGGGAAAAGGCAGATCTCACAAATGCCCAGTCAATCTTCTAGCTCCATATCTCCTATGGGTTGGTTGACCTGGGCAGCAATCCATAACTTAAAATGAAATTCTTCTGTCATTGCCAAGCTTCCGTTCACCCGAGCAAGTACAGTTAGCTGCCAGTGTGGTTTAATTGGTGATTAAACAAAGAAGGGGAAAAAATTGAAAATATATGAGATACTCTTCAGATTAGAAAAGAGATTTCTTGAGATATTTAATTGAGTTAGTTCTGCATTGTATAGGAGAAGGCAATGGCAACCCACTCCAGTACTCTTGCCTGGAAAATCCCATGGATGGAGGAGCCTGCAGTCCATGGGGTCGCACAGAGTCGGACACGACTGAAGCGAGTAAGCAGCATCAGCAGCTGCATTGTGTAGATCATGAATCAGACTCACCAGATGTTCACCACCTCCCTCCTTCCCTTGTGTTCGGGTGCTCAGGCCTTTCAGTCATGTCCGGCTCCTTGCAGCCCCACGGACTGTAACCTGCCAGGCTCCTCTGTCCATGAGATTTTCCCAGCAAGAATACTGAAGTGCGCTGCTAAGCTCTCCTCCAGGATATCTTCCCGACCCAGGGGTTGAACCTGTGTCTCCTGTATCTCCTACATTGCAGGAGGGTTCTTTACTGCTGAGCCACCTGGGAATCCCCCTCATACCCTCAGCTGCTGCCAAACTGCTGAGAAGCTGTTACTATGCTGAGAAGTTACCAAACTGATTAAGAATAATGGAAACACATTGCAAGTCACCTCTAGGATCACCCACTCTTACAGAGCTGGCTGGGCAAATTCCTCAGGTATCTTGCCTAATCAGAGCTTCCGAAAGAGTATAATGAAAGTGCAGAACACCCTCCCAGTTCATCAAGGAAATGGGCACATGACCTCCAGGCTTACTCAACCATAGGTCAACTCATGAATTGTATGTCTGCTACCTATGAGGTTGCCAACAGAAGGGGTTAGACAAAAGTGCAAAGATAAATGTAAAGCTCAAGAGTTGTTTTGGTCTCCAACTTAGGATTTGATTCTTCAGTAAGAAGAGGGCAAAAATGAACGATTGGATCAATAAAAATGCTTTGGTGATTTCAATTATGTTTTCCCAAAAAAAGTAGACATTTTAGGTGTTATTCTTATGGAAATATTACCTGGAGAAGCCCAGGGACGGAGGACCCTGGTGGGCTGCCGTCTATGGGGTCGCACAGAGTCAGACACGACTGAAGCGACTTAGCAGCAGCAGCAGCAGCAGCAGCTAGTCTAGGAAACAAAAAGGAAAAAGAAAAAAGAGAGGGCGGGGAAGGAAGGAAGGATAAAGGGAGGGAGGGAAGGAGGAAAACCACTTGGGGAGCACCAATAACAAAGCTTGTTTCAGAGTAAGTGAAAAGCAAGAAGCATGTACATCAAAGAAGTTTCCAAATTTAAATACTTTGTTTCTAGCAGCCTTACAAGAAACAATGAGAAACTGTTTGACAAAATCTGTTGTTTTTAACCTGATGGTAAAAGTCAAAAGTTGAAACAGAGATAGCAAAAGAAAGTGTTAGTGGCTCAGTCATGTCTGACTCTGCAACTCCATGGACTAAAGCCCGCCAGGCTCGTCTGTCCAAGGGATTCTCCAGACAAAAGTATTGGAGTGGGTTGCCACTGCCTATTCCAGGAGATCTTCCCGACTGAGGGGTCAAACCCACATCTCCTATGTCCTCTGCACTGCAAATGGATTCTTTACCCAGTGAGCCAGCAGGGAAGCCCTCTCAGTATGACTCTTGAGGATATGAACTGACCACCTTAAGCTTCAGAAAGGGCTTGTAAAAATCTGCACTATACACAGGTTCAAAGTATATTTGTAGAGTGCATCGATAGTCATTTTAAACATCTCAATTCATTGAATATCATCTCTGGCATTGGGACAGGAGCTCTAGAGGGGTGGAGAAGGGAGAGAAAAACAACTTGAAATACAGATAGTGTCATTCCATTATAAAATCTTCAATAAGCTTCCTTTTGCCCCCAAATAAAGTAGCCTAATCAGGTATGCTCTTCATGTGGGGAGGAGGGGCAGGAAGCATTCCCAGGAGAGACCTGGTGTGGTAAAATTTTAGCCTCAAGCAAATGTTCACAGTTGTTGATAGACCATTAACTATCCAGGGCTTCTATAATGCATTTCATGAATTCTCACTTGGGGCATGCAAGGGAATAAGTCAGAGACTCAGAACCTTAGCTATTAAAATTTCTACATAAAAATGCACTTTTCATCAGGAAGTGACACCTACTGATGTTTTTTCCCCCATTCAGAACCTAACAGTGACACTGTGTGGATAAAGCTAGGAGTACACACGGAACGTCACATTAGGAATGTCGGGGATAGAAAGACAGTTCTGACAGCTCCCTCGGGTGAAGAGAGGGAGGAAGGAGCAGGATCAGAAAGAGGGAGAAAATTAAACTGTAGACAAGATAAAAGGAGTTCACACTGCCAGACACTGCCAGAAGATCTTTCTCTGATTCTCCACTACCTAAACGTAACTTAATAGAGAGTTTCATGCTTGTTATGACTAGCATTTTTTCTCTTCTAGACCAGAATATAGCACATATAATACAAAGGAGAACTTAGAATATAGTATATTGCAACTAACATGGTCCAAATTATGGAACTGGCCCACTGAAGATGGTTTATTAGTAAAATTAGTAACTTAATTGTTTCAGAGGTTCCAAAACTTGTAATAGAATCATACAGAAGAGGGGTATTGACCAACCCTGTGTCAGTGATGCAAAGAAATATCTGTTACTTTAGTACAAATTTTCATAGACATGTCAGTCTTTTCAACGAAATATTTTAACTTGAGAAGGTAAAAGCACTAGTAAAGCAGCCTTGACCCATTATATTCAATAAGAGAGCACTTGAAATCTGGCTAGAGAAATGGAGAAACTAGGGGTCTACCTATGTGCACTTAATTTTGCTATTGTTTTTAAACCTAGTTTTATGTTTAGATGAGTTTTTATGTCCTTATACCAAGAAATTTCAAATTTTTAGGTTTTAAATTCCCTTAATAATCTGATTAAAAATTCCCCTCAAAATCTTTTTCTCCAAACATATGCCTCCAAAAAAATGCACATTCACAACATATATGTACACATATTTATAATATATTGGAGAGGGAAACGGCAACCCACTCCAGTATGGTTGCCTGTGAAATACCATGGAGGAGACTGGTGGGCTACAGTCCATGGGGTCACAAAGAGTCAGACATAACTTACAACTAAACAAAAGCATTATGTGTGTGTGTGTGCATATTCACTATATATATATATATATATATAATTTTATTTGAAAGACTTTTTTACAATTTCAGAGCTTCACATACCCCTCAGAAGACATGGGCCCAGGTTAGCAGCAAACTTTATTTAGTGAAATCTATCTCACCTGTTCTTCGTTCTCCTTCGTAACATTCTCTCTCTTTCCATTATTGCTCTCTTCATCATCTTTCTGAGTTTCTTTCTGAGCACACATTTCTGTCAAAACCATCAAGAAAATATAGAAAAAAAATAGCCAAAATACTACTCTCAAATAAACAATGATGCTAACAAGTCCAGGACTATCCAGAAGAACTGAACTTTATATTCCAGCACTCCCATTTCTGCATATACAGTGTGTCCAAAGGGACCGAAATCAAGATCTTAAAGAGACACCCGCACTGCCATGCTCATGGCACCATTACTCACAAATGCCAAGATATGGAAACAAACTGTCTGTTGACAGACAAGTAAAGAAAATGTGGTGCATATATAAATATGCAAGTATGTGCTCGTGTCCAGCTCTTTGTGATCCCATGGACTGTAGCCCTCCAAGCTCCTCTGTCCATGGAATTTTCCTGGCAAGAATACCAAAGTGGGTTGCCATTTCCTCCTTCGGGGGATCTTTCCAACCTAGGGGTCAAACCCAGGTCTCTTGCATCTCCTGCATTGGCAGGCAGACCCTTTATCACTGTACTACCTGGGAAGCCTACACACACAAACATATACTGGACTATTATTCTGCCACAGAAAAGAAGGAAATTCTGCCATTTATATGACAAACATAGATGAGACTGAAGGTGATTACACTAAGTGAAATAAGCCAGACTGAGAAAGACAAATACCGTATATCACTTCTACGTAGAATCGTATTTTAAAAGTCAAAGGTATGGAAATAGAGATTAAAATGGTGGCTGCCAGGGGATAGGGGTGAGGGAAACAGGGAGAAATTGATGAAAGGATGGAAACTTTCAACTGCAAGATGAGTAAGTTTTGAGGATCTAATTACAGCATGATAACTATAGTTAATAATACTTATGGTTTACTTGAAATTTGCTAAGAGAGTAGATCTTGTGTTCTCACCAAACAAAAATAGAGGTTAATATGTGAGTTGAAGAAGTGTTAATTAATTTGATTGTGAAAGTCATTTTACAATGTATGCATGTACCAAATCATCACACTGTACCCTTTATATTTATTATAGTTTTGTCAATTACATCTCAATAAAACTGGGGAAAAAACTGAATACATCGCCTTCTATAACATATGCCATATGTATATGGGCTTCCCCGATGGCTCAGCCATAAAGAATCCTCCTGCAATGCAGGAGACACAGGAGATGCGAATTTGATCCCTGGGTTAGGAAGATCCCCTGGAGGAGGCAATGGCAACCCACTCCAGTATTCTTGCCAGAAAAATCCATGAACTATAGCCTGGCAGGCTACAGTTCGTAGGGTGGCAAAGAGTTGACATGACCTCACGACTAAGTGTGCATGTATATGGTATGAAATTGTGTTTAAAAATTAAAGAATTTAGTCATCACTGAAAATGCTATTAGAAGCTTATATGCAAACATCACAATGGCTGATTTTTTTTTTAAATTTTTATCCAGACAATGTCAACTGACAGTTCATGAGAGTGAACAAAATGTTGACACTATGACACGCACTTTACAATATGTCATATGGCCAGGCAATCTGATTCCAGAGTCCTAACTGTTCAAGATGCTATATACTGCTTCCCAGAGGTCTTGACACTTTATAAGCACAGCTTGGAAAATCTTCAAACAATATAAGTTTACCTGATTCAAAACCTCTAGGATTCTTTATTTTGCTATTGACTTTGCCCAAGAGTCTTGGCATCAATTTTTATAAAATTTTATAAATAATTTTTATAAATTTTTATAATGACAATTCACCAAACATAAGTTATGTTCTCTGAGGGGCTTGTGCATGCATCCTCAGTTGTATCCAACTCCTTGTGACCCCATACATAACCTTGCAGGCTCCTCTGTTCATGAGATTTCCCAGGCAAGAATACGGGAGCAGGTTGCCATTTCCTCCCCCAGGAGATCTTCCCGACCCAGAGATCAAACCTGAGTCTCCTGAGTTTCCTGCATTGGTAGGCAGATTCTTTACCACTGAGCCACCTGGAAAGCCTCTGAAGGGCTTGACACTTTACAATTATTCTTTTCCAGTGTTGACCCACATGTTATCCTTGTGAAATATATTATCCCAGTAGCATCAATGAGAAAAAAAGAAGCTAAAGATTAAAGTCTTGCTTAAGATTGCAACCTTGTCATCCTAACTCTAACTTTTTGAGTCCTCTTCTGACTTCTTTTCTCCCTCAGCTCTTTATATATTATTAGTTGCTAAGCTTTACATCTTCCTTTACTATATCTTGCATCACCACTTTCCATGTCTTCTACTAGAACTCTATTTCAGGTCCTCAATCTCTCACTCCTAGATTGTATTCTCCCTCAGAAAGGCCTTCCTGTCTCCAATCCTTTCAATACAACTTGCATGTCTTTTGCCTTTGAGGGAAGGTGGGATAATTTAATAAATAGTCTTTCTTGAAAAGAGATTTAAAGATATCCTATGGCTTTGTAAGAACATCAAAAGCTACACAGATGAAATTCTTAAGAGCAAAATTTCAACACTATATTCATTCTGAAGTTTTTCTACTTGCAGTCTTACTGGGGGAAAAAAGAAAAAAAAAGATAATTAAAGAAAAATTTTGATGATGTAGTTCTCTTATAAATTGGGAACAATGACCCTTGAAGGACCATAAAGAAAGTGAATGTCAAGATAATTTATTATTGTTACATTATCTACCTCATTTTTCACCTTGTCTTACTGAGCTGTGATATCTTTACAAGGTACCAAATATCCCAAACATTAGTGAACACTTGAATAGTGTATAAAGGCAAGATAAAAAGAGCTGAAACAAAGAGCTGTAAATTTCTCCTCTACTGTGATTTTAGTGTCAATAATGTTAACCAGGATGGGCATTACGGATGATTACTATTCAAGGTCTCTGATTTAGCAAAGAGTCTTATGTGTAATGTCCAAAGCTCTGTACCCTTTCTGGGGCTTCCCTGATGGTTCAGCAGGTAACGAATCTGCCTGCAATGCAGAAGACACAGGAGATAGGGTTCTATCCCTGAGTCAAAAGATCCCCTGGAGAATCCCAGAAATGGCAACCCACTCCAGTATTCTTGCCTGGAGAATCCCATGGACAGAGGAGCCTGGTGGGCTACAGCCCAAAAGGTCACAAAGAGTCAGACATGCCTGAGTCACTGAGCACACAGCACCCTTTTCTGAAGCAGGGTACTCCCACTTTCCCACTGATTGGGCTACTTTGTATTTACAAAGGGGTGTTTCTTTGTTTCGTTTTGTTTCTTCTTTGTAGAAGAGCCAGTTTCTATGCATGCCGGTTGGACAAACATTTATATGTGATTGGTGGACGGAATGAAACTGGTTACTTGTCCAGCGTGGAGTGCTACAACCTGGAAACAAATGAATGGCGTTACGTGTCTTCTTTGCCACAGCCTCTGGCAGCTCATGCAGGAGCAGTGCACAATGGGAAAATATACATTTCAGGCAAGTCATTCCTCCACTTTCTGCTACAAAGTTCAGTTGCAAGGCACTTGCTTGACTTACGTGTCTATGTTTCATTCACAGGGGGTGTACACAACGGAGAGTATGTCCCGTGGCTATACTGCTATGACCCGGTCATGGATGTCTGGGCTCGAAAACAAGATATGAACACAAAACGCGCTATCCACACTTTGGCTGTAATGAATGATCGCTTATATGCAATTGGAGGAAATCATCTGAAAGGTCCTCTTTTTTTAAATCACAATAACATTTGCATCTCGTGTTTCTTGCTAAGGGGGTTTCTCGTTAGATAATCATAGTTAACCAAGTATAAAACATGTTGACCAAATAAAATCTACTCTTTGCAAATTAGCAGTACCCTTGGGCAAGCACTTATTTGGCTCTCCTGCAGATAGGATTATTTTGAAGTTACCACACACATTAAAGAAATGAATAATGATGTCTACAGAAAATAAAAAACAAGAGCATTAATAACTGAAAAGCACAAACAATTGGTTGTAACAATGAATTCAGTAAAATAAATTATCCCTTATCACCAAATTATAGTAATGGATTTTTTCCAGAAAATTGTTTTTGTAATCATCATAAAGAACTTTTTTTTTTTAAATTTAGAGCTGCACAAAGAAATGAATGTGATTTTTCTTAAAGAAAACAGAATTTTCATGTCTAAATTTAGAATTACTTCTTTGAAGAGTTGAATATCAAACCATCTATGATTCTCAACTTCTTTCCATTTGCTTATTTAATAAATAACATAGTATTTTTAGAACCATATATGGCTCTTTGGGGAAGGCAATGGCACCCCACCCCAGTACTCTTGTCTGGAAAATCCAATGGACAGAGTAGCCTGGTGGGCTGCAGTCCATGGGGTCGCTACGAGTCGGACAGACTGGGCGACTTCACTTTCACTTTTCTCTTTCATGCACTGGAGAAGGAAATGGCAGCCCACTCCAGTATTCTTGCCTGGAGAATCCCAGGGATGGGGAAGCCTGGTGGGCTGCCGTCTATGGGGTCACACAGAGTCGGACACGACTGAAGTGACTTAGCAGCAGCAGCATATGGCTCTTTTCCCTCCTTATTATGTATATGGCAGCAAGTTTTTTGTAGTTTGTGTGCATGTGTATAGCACTAAATTTTACATGAAGGCAAAGAGAGCTGTGATATTGAGAACATTGTGGAATCACTTTGAGCTTCAGTTTTTTCACCTGTAAATGAAGAAGCCGGTCAAGTTGGTCTCTAAAATCTCCTCCAGCTCTGACCTTCCATGATTCTTGAAACTGAATGAAATGAAATACAGGCCATCTGGGCATGGCACATAAGGCCATTCTATGCATTTATTTTCCAATCATATACCCATATATGGGATTCTTCAGTGGTTCAGATGGTAAAGAGTTTGCCTGCAATGCGGGAGACCTGAGTTCGATCCCTGGATCAGAAAGATCCCCTGGAGACGGGAATGGCAACCCACTCCAGTACTCCTGCCTGGAAAATCCCATGGACGGAGGAGCCTGGTGAGCTACAGTCCATGAGGTCACAAAGAGTTGGACATGACTAAGCAACTTCACCTTTGTTCATGCATTTGTTTTCCAATCATATACCCTTCTTAAACCACAGGTTAGATACGGACATTTTCTCTGTTATTTAGCAATACATATCTACCCCTAAATGTAATAAGTACTGGATAAGTGTCATTTTTAAGTAAGTATTTTCAAGTTTATAATAGTTAAAGCACATCATCACAGGTGTTTACATAATCAGACTGTTTTAAAAAAGTAAAAGATTTTGAGAGAATTGAATATTCACTTAAGAAAAGCAATAAAGTTCAGTTTGTAAAAGTGTGACTTTTGAAGCTTATTCATTTGGTTTCAAATCTCAGCCTAGCTACAGGCTATGTGACTTATTTAGGTTAAAATTCCATCTGTTCCTCAGCTTCTCATCTATAAAATGAATATAATGTAGAAATATCTATAGGGTGGTTGAGAGGATTAAATGAGTTCCTTCATATAAAACACTAAGAAAAGAACCAGATTATTATAAGCAGTCTATAAAATGCTTGCTTTAACTATTATTATTTTAAAGCTTTTTCAGTTCAGTTCAGATCAGTCGCTCAGTTGTGTCCGACTCTTTGCAACCCAATGACCCACAGCACGCCCGACCTCCCTGTCCATCACCAACTCCCGGAGTCAACCCAAACCCATGTCCATTGAGTCGGTGATGCCATCCAACCATCTAATCCTCTGTCATCCCCTTCTCCTCCTGCCCTCAATCTTTCCCAGCATCAGGGTCTTTTCAAATGAGTCAGCTCTTCACATCAGGTGGCCAAAGTATTGGCTTCAGCATCAGTCCTTCCAATGAATATTCAGGACTAATTTCCTTTAGGATGGACTGGTTGTATCTCCTTGCAGTCCAGGGGCTCTCAAGAGTCTTCTCCAACACCACAGTTCAAAAGCATCAATTCTTTGGCACTCAGCTTTCTTTATAGTCCAAATCTCACATCCATACATGACCACTGGAAAAACCATAGCCTTGACTAGACGGACCTTTGTTGACAAAGTAATGTCTCTACTTTTCAATATACTGTCTAGTTTGGTCATAACTTTCCTTCCAAGGAGTAAGCATCTTTTAATTTCATGGCTGCAGTCACCATCTGCTGTGATTTTGGAGCCCAGAAAAATAAAATCAGCCACTGTTTCCACTGTTTCCCCATCTATTTCCCATGAAGTGATGGGACCAGATGCCATGATCTTCANTCCCCTTCTCCTCCTGCCCTCAATCTTTCCCAGCATCAGGGTCTTTTCAAATGAGTCAGCTCTTCACATCAGGTGGCCAAAGTATTGGCTTCAGCATCAGTCCTTCCAATGAATATTCAGGACTAATTTCCTTTAGGATGGACTGGTTGTATCTCCTTGCAGTCCAGGGGCTCTCAAGAGTCTTCTCCAACACCACAGTTCAAAAGCATCAATTCTTTGGCACTCAGCTTTCTTTATAGTCCAAATCTCACATCCATACATGACCACTGGAAAAACCATAGCCTTGACTAGACGGACCTTTGTTGACAAAGTAATGTCTCTACTTTTCAATATACTGTCTAGTTTGGTCATAACTTTCCTTCCAAGGAGTAAGCATCTTTTAATTTCATGGCTGCAGTCACCATCTGCTGTGATTTTGGAGCCCAGAAAAATAAAATCAGCCACTGTTTCCACTGTTTCCCCATCTATTTCCCATGAAGTGATGGGACCAGATGCCATGATCTTCATTTTCTGAATGTTAAGCTTTAAGCCAACTTTTTCACTCTCCTCTTTCACCTTCATCAAGAGGCTCTTTAGTTCTTCTTCACTTTCTGCCATAAGGGTGGTGTCTTGTGCGTATCTGAGGTTATTGATATTTCTCCTGGCAATCTTGATTCCAGCCAGTGTTTCTTCCAGCCCAGCGTTTCTCATGATGTACTCTGAATATAAGTTAAATAAGCAGAGTGACAATATACAGCCTTGACATACTCCTTTTCCTATTTGGAACCAGTCTGTTTTTCCATGTCCAGTTCTAACTGTTGCTTCCTGACCCGCATATAGGTTTCTCAAGAGGCAGGTCAGGTGGTCTGGTATTCCCATCTCTTTCAGAATTTTCCACAGCTTATTGTGATCCACACAGTCAAAGGCTTTGGCATAGTCAATAAAGCAGAAATTGATATTTTCCTGGAACTCTTGCTTTTTCGATGATCCAGTGGATGTTGCAATTTGATCTCTGGTTCCTCTGCCTTTTCTAAAACCAGCTTGAACATCTGGAAGTTCACGGTTCACGTATTGCTAAAGCTTTTTAATAAGATTTAAATAAATCTTTGCTGACACTCCAAGGTAAATCAACCTTTGCCAATGACATCTAGCCAGGCATTTTTGCTTTAAATTAATCCAAAACATCAAGGGTCGGGGTTTGGGAGGATTTTTTATTCGTTTGCTTGTTAGGTCTTTCTGACAACTCCTGATTTCACCCGTAAATTTATACATACATCCTCAAAGGTATAGCTGTCTATTTCTTGGCTCTGGGCTCTGGTCATTTATTTTAAAAGAAGCCCTAGCCTTACATTGGAATCCCAAGAGCTTATTCTTTGATGATTCCATTTTGCTATGTCACTTAGGTTTCTCCCATCTCGATGTAATGCTGGTGGAATGCTATGACCCTAAAGGTGACCAGTGGAATATTCTCCAGACACCCATTTTAGAGGGTCGCAGTGGTCCTGGCTGTGCAGTGCTTGATGACAGCATTTACCTGGTGGGAGGCTACAGCTGGAGTATGGTATGTGTCTACATTTACCTCCTCATCCTCCTTTTTGCTTGTGCTTACTTTTCATGTCCCTCCAAATGTGTTACCACCCACACAAATGCCTTTTAAGAGTATCATGTTTATATGCACGCAGGAAATTACTTTAAGCAGCAAAATAGAATCAGTGTGGTTGCTGTAGAGCTGGCTTGCTATCTGGTCAACTGTATCACAAAATGCAGTAGATCTCTGCCTCTCTCCCATCCTCATGCTTTTCACCTAAGTCGGGCTGAAGCGGTTTTACAGATGTCTGTTAAATCTGTTTAGAAAGGTCTGAAAAGTTTCTGACCCGCAAAGCATATAAAATAGAAAATAATTGTTCAGTTATCCACAAATTCTATTTAGGATTATGTAATTTGTCATTGCTTTCCACTTTGCCCCCCTCTTTACCATAAAAATCTCCAAACATACACAAAAACTGAGAGCTCAGTGGGCCCTCATTAGTACACCATCCAACTTCAACAATCAGTGCTTTGCAATGCTTTATCTCTCCTCCTTCTAAAAATATTTGGTTGAAGCAGTTTGAAGCAAATTCTAGACATATTATTTCAACCTAAATGTTCCAGTATTTCTTTTTTAAAAACACTTGTTTATATAAACAGACTATCACTATTACACCCAATAAAATCAACAGTAATTCCTTTATATCCTATCCATTTTCAAGTTTATCCCATTCATCTGGAAAAAAAAAATTCTGCTTTTCAAATTGACGTGTTCAAATTAGGATTCAAAAGGCCTCACTTATATTTTGCTATTATATCTCATACATCCCCCACGATCTGGAGAGTTACATCTGCCCCTCATTCTGTCCCATATCGTTGACTTGTTGAAACAGCAAGGTCAGTTATCTTATAGAATATCCAACATTCTGGTACTGGCTAAGTACCAGATTGGCTAATGATTTCCTTGTGTTGACATTTAAAAACAGTCTCCTGTCTCCATAATTCCTATAGACTGTTATCGGTAAGGACCTGAGTTCAGCTTTAAAAAAAATTTTTTTTAATTTATTTTATTAATAGCAATAATATATGGGAGGGGGGCTATGTAATTCAAATGACATATCAGAAGACACATAAGTCTAATGGTCTATACAGCCACTTTTGAAATGATGACTGTATTTTCCTATGTGTATATATGTTGGTTTTATAAGATTAATTTGGGGTTTTAATAATATTAATTAGCCTCATTTCTTTTGCATCCAACAAGATTGTTATTTAAAGTTTTGAAGAGCCTTAAAAAGTTATAGTCTTGTGGAACCAAACTGTATTGACATGTATCACTAGATATTCATCTACATCTTTATTTGCTGGCATACATTGCTAGCTGCAAACGTATGTATGTTTGGAACCAGAAAATGATTATGTTGGTTGGGATTTTGGGGTTTTTTCTTTGCCTATGGTAAAAAACAAGGTTGCTTTGGTTAAGAAAGGGAAATATACAAGCACTAGCTGCTGAGGTTGACAAAGGAAAGATCAAAGACTTTTTTTATTTCTCATGTGGCCCCTTAAAAACAAGTCAACATGTGAAGAAGTTGACAAACCTTCATTTCCAGTTTTATTTTAAACTGGTTTTGAACCCTCTGCCTCTGATTTTTTGTAGTAGTAAGATAAAAAATGGAAAAGTGAGGTGATAATTTAAAATCCAATTTGCTTCAATTATTTGAATATTTAAGATAATTACTTCTTTTTCTAAACTTAAACAAGGGATAATTTCCAACTTGGGGTAAGTTATCATAGAATATTTAAGATAAATTTTCCTTTTTTAAAACTTAAACCAGAAGGATAATTTCCAACATGGGCTAAGTTATCTTAAAGGATTTGTAAACCATCCCAATGTAGATGTGATAAATAAGGTTGCCATGGCGCTTCTCTGAACAGCCTTCCCTAAGGCTCTCTGCTCTCCATTGCAGGGAGCCTACAAGTCATCCACAATATGCTATTGTCCAGAAAAAGGCAGCTGGACAGAACTTGAAGGAGATGTGGCAGAACCGCTGGCAGGGCCAGCCTGTGCAACAGTTATCCTGCCCGCCTGCGTACCTTACAACAAATAACACCAGGAAACCCCGGAACGACACATTCTAGGAAGCAGTGACAGGTGACATCCCTATTGTAGCCAGAACAATGCATTCTAATGGTACATCTGCCGAAACCCACTTTAGTGTCTGATGATTTACAAGAAGCTACAAAAGGAAAAGACCTGTTCTTGAACAGAAACTCTGTCTGTAACTCGGATCACATCAAACTTCCTGCGGTGATAGACTCTTCCATTTCAGACTGGTTTTAACTTGTCTCAGCTTTACGAAATCCCCCCACGTGGATCTCGACTTTCAACAGGAGAAAGAAAATACAGAGGAGTGCCCCCCGAGAGACCTGAGATCAGTATTGTGCATTGTAGTTTACCTGCATGTGGTCTATGTTGAAGTTTTGGGGATATTGTGTTCATGAATGATTCCAAATTTGACCCACCCAAACACTTATACTACATTACAGAAATGGCCACTGATTCTATATTCCTAACCTGTGGCAGCTTCACAGATTCCGTAGGCGACACAATTATAGAAAATCATGTAAGACTAAAGGGAAATGTTTTTGCTTCCATAGAACTTCATTTTATATACCTTCTGCCCCTTATAGCACCTCGTGGGAACGAAGAAGGAAAAGATATTGGCTCTTGTAGCAACTTCTTTCTGCCCTGTCGGTTCCAGGCTAGCCAGAGTCATAAATTCTGTGTCCTCAGTTTTTATCCAAAAGATTAAAACAAAATGCACTATTCAGTTTATAGAGGCTCAGGCTTTCTCATTTGGGGCAGCATATAAGGAGCGAACAGGGCCTTCCGCCTGCCAGTGCAGGAGGCTTCAGTTCAGTTCAGTTCAGTTCAGTCACTCAATTGTGTCCGACTCTTTGCGACCCCATAAATCACAGCACACTAGGCCTCCCTGTTCATCACCATCTCCCAGAATTCACTCAGACTCACATCCATCGAGTCCGTGATGCCATCCAGCCATCTCATCCTCGGTCGTCCCCTTCTCCTCCTGCCCCCAATCCCTCCCAGCATCAGAGTCTTTTCCAATGAGTCAACTCTTCGCATGAGGTGGCCAAAGTACTGGAGTTTCAGCTTTAGCATCATTCCTTCCAAAGAACACCCAGGGTTGATCTCCTTCAGAATGGACTGGTTGGATCTCCTTGCAGTCCAAGGGTCTCTCAAGAGTCTTCTCCAACACCACAGTTCAAAAGCATCAACTCTTCGGCACTCAGCCTTCTTCACAGTCCAACTCTAACATCCATACGTGACCACAGGAAAAACCATAGCCTTGACTAGACGGACCTTAGTTGGCAAAGTAATGTCTCTGCTTTTGAATATACTATC
>SJYX01004026.1:0-94716 GCA_006410675.1 Oreotragus oreotragus
AGCACGGATGGCTTATAAAATAATTTTTCTGAATAAAACCGGACACAAAAGATTATATACAAATTCAGTTTATATGAAACCCTAGAAAAGACTAATCTTTTAAAAAACCTTTTATTTTCTGTTGGTGTATAGCTGGTTAACAGGGCTTCTCAGGTGCCTCCGATGGTAAAGAATCTGCCTGCAATGCTGGAGACCCAGGGTCAATCCTCGGATCAGGAAGATCCCCTGGAGGAGGAAATGGCAACCCACTCAAGTGTTCTTGCCTGGAAAATCCCGTGGACAGAGGAGCCTGGCAGACTATAGTCCCTGGGGTCACAAGAGAGTCAGACACGACGTAGTGACTAACAACAGCAAAACCCAGTGAATAATGTTGTTTTAGTTTCAGGTGGACGGCAAAGGGACGCAGCCATACGTATGCATGTACCCAGTCTCCCCTAAAAAAGTGAGTTAGCTTTTTTAAAGCATAAAAATGGTACCTGGTACACAGTAAAAACCCATATTACTATGTGGTCCTCATGTCTGAGTGATTCTCATCTTTTAGAGGTTTTCTAGTCCATTCCTGGAGCAGTCTTGTAAGTCATCAGTTCCATTAATCGTCTCTGTAAATTTTACAAAAACAAAGTTTAAAAGCTTGAGCATAAGCGTTTCCCCTGGAATACCAGAATTGTTGGTATTTTATTACTTCTCCATGGACCTTTGAATAGCCAACAATGGCTTTGAAAATAATTGGGAAGACGTGCAGCGTCTGTCGGTCTCCATATTGAAGTTTCTGTTGTGTTTTTGTTTCCATGTGAACTTTATTTTTTTTCTGAAGTTTATAAGCCTTTTGCTCCATGGTGAGATTCAGCAACAAGTTTCCGTTCCAAAGAACAATATTTGTCCTACTTGAAAAATCAACCTGGTTTCCATTTTCTTTACAAAGAAGTTGCTCAATGCTTTATGCTTCCAGACTTGGATTTAGCTTGATGCTTTCACAAACGTAATTTTTTCATCTTTGGTCATTTTTGAAAAATTTCTTAAAAGCTGCCAATATAACACATTGTTCGCCTTTGGGTTTTGTTTTGTTTTCTTTTTCTTTTTCTTTTTTTTTTTGATGTTTTTATTTTTTGTTTTGTTGATGCTAAGTTGCCTCTAGTTGATCTCAGTTTGAAATAAAGATGTTAGGTGTTGAAATGTTAGGAATTCATTAGAAATATAGCTCTGATCTATAGAGCAGGATCCTAGACTGCAGAAAGTATTTCTTCCTTGTAGAAAAAACCGTTGATTCTCCTTTCCTTAAAGTGTTGAAGTATAAGGCAGTGGTTAAGAACACAAAATCCTGGCTCTTGGATTTCCACTTGAGTCACTTTGAACTTGTCACATAGCTTGCCTAAGCCTCAAATTGCCCAGTTTTGAAATGGAGACACTTGAGTTTTAGGGACCAGATGAGACCTTGTAATTCTTATAAGGACTAGCAAGTGTTCATTGTAATGCTGAACAAATACAAAGGCACCAAAATCCATGATTGCTATTTTGCAGATGTCCAACTTGAGAGTTTCCATGAGGAACTCTATCTGGCTGTTGAAGTTTTTTGGAAAATAAAATGTGACCCTCTTGAATAGAAGAGATTTTGTGTGAAAGTATCTATTAAGTGACCCAAGGTACTTATTGAAGTCACTGTGGTGTGGAAGAAAGTGAAGAAGGAACGTTGAAATAAGAATTCAGGGGACTTCCTTGGCAGTCCAGTGGTTAAGATTCTGTGCTCCTGATGTTGGGGGCACCCATCTGATTCCTGGTCAGGGAACTAGATCCCCATGTGCCACAGTATGGTGTAGCCACAAAATAAAAATTAAAAAAAAAAAATTCAAATATAGAACCTTCACCTTAAAAAAAATGTTATTTTATCATTTTCTTGACCACTTTCACAGTCAGTCAAATGAATCTGGGATATGTTTATGCAAGTTATGCAAAGACTGCAGAAAACTAGTATTAGCCTAAAGTAGTGTCCAGAGCCTCTGCTACATATCAAGGTTGTGATGAGGGAGAATTCAGATCACAGAGAATACTTTAGAATGTCTTTCCTCTGTAAATATTTTTAAAAGCCCATATATCTTTTTAATTATTTCTTTGCTAGCTTAAGTTGAAAGTGTAGGGAGTCTGGCAGTGGAATTCAGGCTAAAACCCGGAGACCGAAGGTGATGCCGCAGGCGGTGAGCACTCCATGTGTAAAGTCTCTTCCCTCCTCTCCCCAAAGCCCTGAGCTGCTTTAAGCCCTGTGGTGATGGCAGGCTGCCAGCTCTGGGGGGAAATCTGCAGTTTTCATTTGAAATCAGAGGATGGAATTTAGGCACTTCTTAATCTTGCACTAAACACTTTGACTATCTAGTTACACGCACATCACACTAAGGCACACACACCTCTCTTTAATTCGGGCAGCACCAGTGCTGAGCCCAGGGTCTGTTTTTCCTCAGCTCCATTGGATCTCTCTGTGTGGATTTGTTTCTGAACAACAGCATCTCTATGCAAAGTGCACAAAAAGAGTCTTTAGCTAACCAGGATTTGAAAAATAAATCACCAGTTCATGAACATCATTTTACAAGTGCTTTTTAAGTCCCAGGGATATAAGAACTCATCTGTGCAGTACAAGGGACAAAGGTCTCAGGTGAGTATTCTTTGTATGTTGAGATAGAGTATGTGGGTGATGTTTCAGAAATCAAACTTGGAAGCTGCTACAGAAGTGATTGTCTCTTTACTTGTGATCCATAAGACTGTTGTATTTCCAAAAATAAAATTACTTTTGAATTACCAAGAAAAGATGCAAAAATTATGCTATGGCCAATGAAAAAAANACTTGGAAGCTGCTACAGAAGTGATTGTCTCTTTACTTGTGATCCATAAGACTGTTGTATTTCCAAAAATAAAATTACTTTTGAATTACCAAGAAAAGATGCAAAAATTATGCTATGGCCAATGAAAAAAAAATTTTAATTATTTTGGTGGGTTCCAATTTTATATGTGTGTGTGTGTGTGTGTGTGTACATATAAACTGTGCTAAATTTTGCTAAAGATTGTTTGGGAGCCATGTTAGTATCAGAAATCCTTTTAATATCCTAACAGTTTAAAGCATTTAAAAATTCCTCCAGGATGGGAGGGAGTTTGGAGGAGAATGGATACATATACGTGTGTGGTGTGTTCCTTCACTGTTCACCTAAAACTGTTACCACATTGTTAATTGGCTACACCCCAGTACAAAATAAAAAGCTCAACAAAAGAAATAAATAAAAATTCCTCCAGGAGATGAAACAAAATGTATGTGATGATTTGATTCTGAAAGAATAAAGATCATTACAATCTGTCAATTCTCGAGCTTAAAAATATGAATAAAATAGTAAATTTTTAATCACTTAGGTCAGAGAACAATTTAATGTGCTGTAGGTAATGGAAAGATCACCAAACTTGGAATCAGGCCTCCAGCTCTCTAGCTGTGTGCCTTGGGCAGGTTATTTGATCCCTGTTTCGGCATCCTCAGAATCTTTGAGCGGGGCTGAGCTTAGGGCCCCAGCCCTTGAAGGAAGGAGTCCTGGGTGGGCAGGGTTGGACCAGGGAGTGGGGAGATTTCAGGACACTCAACTGGGATGTAAGTCAGGGTGCCTAGGGATGAAGAGATGGCCAGTGTGGTCCAGGACAAGCTTCCTCATATTTCAAAATCTTGCCCAAGGCTGGCCCTAGAAGGGAGGAGCCTTCTGCAATAGTTCTGCTTGGTCATTTAGAATTCAGATGACCCCAGCAGGAGTTGTCAGCTCTTTCTGTACCAGTGGAGGCCAGTGTGACTTCTCCACCCATTGAAACATCTGTTTACTCTGGCTGGCCTCAGTGGGGGGAGATTGACAGAGACAGCTCCGATCGTCAAAGGGAAAATGCTGTGTTTTGTTTTCTAATACCAAAGACGCTTTTTTAGGGTGAAGAATCTAAAATGTCATCACATTGTTACCACTCAAGAAAGTAGTTCTCTGAACTTAGGGTTACCAAGGAGGAAGGATTGGGGAGGGGATAGTTGGGGAGTTGGGGATTGACATGGATGCACTGCTATGTTTAAAACGAATAACGAACAAGGACCTACTGTGTAGCACAGGAAACTCTGCTCAGTGTTATGCGGCAGCTTGGATGGGGGTGAGGGGGAGCGGGGAGTTTGGAGGAAAATGGATACATGTATAAGTGTCCCTTTGCTATCCACCTGAAATTATCACAGTATTGTTAACTGGGTATACCCCAATATAATATAAAAAGTTAAAAAAAAGTAGTTCTAGTCCTATTTGACAGACGGGGAGAATCCGCTTCTTATGAAACTCTGAAGACATTTTGTTCTTCTGGTGGGCTACTGATGCTTTTTCTCTTTTTTATTTTTAGTTATTATTTTATTTTTTAGCAAATGTTGGCAGGTCAGTTGTGAACTACCTTGTGTTACTATCAATTTTTAAAGATAGTTGATAGTTAAGGAAGTTGTTGGCTTACTAATGGTTTGACTCCATAATCTGACTATATATTATTCAAATACCCTATTCCAGCTAATTGAAATGTTCCATTATAATAGTTCCAAATACATATATAAGAAAACAGAGTATGCTCAAGGAAAAAGAAGACTAATTTATAGTGAACACGATATGGAGAAACGTAACAAAATCCAATTATTCAAAGCCAGGCGATACAGAAAGTTCTAAAGCTCCTCATTTATCCTCTTAAAGCAGTTGTGCAGATGATGTATGTTTGGGCAGGGTTAGGGTTTATGTCCAAGTCTCGAGTTTACCTGCCACTTTAAGAGACTAAGTGGCTTCACCCATTGTCGTTTGTTGTCATTTAATCACTAAGTGTCGTCTATTTTGCGACCCCATGGACTGTAGCCTGACAGGCTCCTCTGTCCATGGGATTTCCCAAGCAAGAATACTGGAGTGGGTTGCCATTTCCTTCTCCAGGGGATCTTCCCGACCCNTGTCATTTAATCACTAAGTGTCGTCTATTTTGCGACCCCATGGACTGTAGCCTGACAGGCTCCTCTGTCCATGGGATTTCCCAAGCAAGAATACTGGAGTGGGTTGCCATTTCCTTCTCCAGGGGATCTTCCCGACCCAAAGATCAAACCTGGGTCTCCCCTGTCTCCTGCTTGGCAGGTGGAGTCTTTACTGCTGGGTCACCAGGGAAGCCTGTCACCCATAAATGCTCACATCTAGAAATGATTGGAAAACCGTTTAATCTGATTACGGTTGTTAAGCTCAGTCTCTGAAAAGAAATTTAAGTTTTTTTTTCAGGGAGAGTCATAATTCATACAGTTTATGCACTTAACATTTATCTCTTTCTCACAGCTAGTACATGCAAAGGCAAATTTCAGAGTAACATCAGGCGAGAGTGATTGTGTTCATCGCCTTCACACCTCTTTCTTTGTTCTTATGTCCTTCACAACTAAAGTGTAACTGTCCTCAACTGATGCCATTTGGGGGTGCTCCATGGACTGGCCCGATGTCAACATTCTGGTCTCGCTACCAGACAATAGTGATGCAAGTTGTTGGTGCTGGGGGCCCCTGGGTGAATGATACCGGAGAACTCCTTGTACTTTTTTTCAGCAACTTCTTATGGATTTATACATCTTTCAAAATTAAAAAAAAATTATTTAACCTAACTCTCCTCTAGAATATTTTCCTGAGGTCTCTAATGCCTAGGCAAGTATTCCAATTAGATGCTTTGGCTCCAGAAGTGACATTCTATGACGTTTTGTGGGTAACAGACAATTACCTTGTAAAGGTAGATGCTCCGTAAATGACTTTGAGGTCCACGGTCTCTAATCACCCTGCTAATGGGGAAGAGAGAGACTTGGTGAAGAAGTCTGCTACTTACTCAGGTCATGCCCTTTGGCCCCACCTACTTGCCCAACCAAATGGGCCAGTCCCTGGGCTCTTTTAACTACCAGGAGCAGTAATGTTGAGTGCTGGCTGACTCTACGAGCGCCTAGTATGTGCCAGGCTCCATCATGCCTTACACTTATTAAGTTGCTTAAACCTCAGAACACCCCAGGACAGCAGGAAAATGAAGCAGTTTTAAATGTAACAAGTTTAAACAGTCATTAAATAATGTCCCTACTTTCCAAAGAGTTCACTCTATTAGGAATCTTAATGAAAGGCAATGGATCCTCTCAGCTAAACAAACAAACAGAAAAATTTCCTTTTGATTTATAATGCAAACAAAAGAAAACTTTGAAATTGTCTAATCATCCTTCCCTTCTGAGAATAAATACTGGCAATTATCCATGACCCCTGCTTGTTGCTAATTCCTGCTATGTTTAGCATTGAAAGAGCCAAATTTTAGATCACAAGTTTTAGTAAATAGCTCAGGGTGAGAATAATATTTATTATCGGCAGTGAGCAGCTTTGTATTGTTTCAGATTGGTGGTGTGTGGGGGTGGGTGCAGAAGGTTAGAACCAAATTCCAATATCATAATGAATCATGGTGTAATGTGCCTGCCAGCAGGAACCTTCCAGATGTTTCAAAGTTAGGAGGAGGACTGTATTCCCTACCTGTGCTCGGGTCTGCCCAAGCAAGCGGACCCACCTCCCTCTGTCTCTCCCATTATAGGGCAGCTGGTACCCACCATTTATTGGGAAGATGTGAAGAGAGCGGAAGCCTCATTCTGGCTCAGCTACTAACTAGCTCATTGATTCTTTTTTTAAATGTTTTATTGATGTGTTGTTGACTTACAGTGTTGTGTTAGTTTCTGATGTAGATCAAGGATTCTTAAAACATGTTCCCAAGACGAGCAGCATCAACACCACCTGCTGACTTGTTAGATATTCTCAGGCCCTACCCCAGACCCAAGCTGGACACAACTGAGCGACTAAGCATACACATACCCCAGAACCACAGAATCAGAAACGCTGGCAGCAGAATCAGCGATCTATGCTATGCTTCACTGGTCTGGCAGTTGCTTTATCTTGGCACATCAATGTTTTCGTGTTCTTCAGATAATTCCTCAGAAGTGGAATTGCTGGGTCATATGGTAGTTCAATTTTTAGTTGCTTTGAGAAACCTCTGTGCTGTTTTCTACAGCACCTGTACCAATGTACAGTCCCATCACATTGTACAAGGGTTCCCTTCTCACCACATTCTCACTGTCATCTGTTATCTTTTTGATGATAGCCATTCTGACATGCGTCAGGTGGTATCTTACTGTGGTTCTGATTTGCATTTCCCTAGCAATCATGCATTGGAGAATGGCACCCCACTCCAGTACTCTTACCTGGGAAGTCCCATGGACAGAGGACCCTGGTAGGCTGCAGTCCATGGGGTCGCAAAGAGTTGGACGCAACTGAGTGACTTCACTTTCACTTTTCACTTTCACGCATTGGAGAAGGAAATGGCAACCCACTCCAGTGTTCTTGCCTGGAGAATCCCAGGGACGGGGGAGCCTGGTGGGCTGCCGTATATGGGATCACACAGAGTCGGACACGACTGAAGCGATTTAGCAGCAGCAGCAGCAGCAACAATCTTGAGCATATTTTCATGTACCTGTTGGCCACCTGTTGCCATTTCCAAAGCAAAACTTGTTTTAATAAAATCATGGAAGGGGACTTATTGATGCAGAGGAGAAAAAGAATCCTCTGCTCTCCAACACTTGTCATGGGGTCTCCAGAGGAGCATCCCAGAAGACAGGTGGGTACGAGTCTGTCCTCTTTGGGGCTGAGTCTTAGTTTTCTAGGCCTTACTCTGCTCTGGCCTTCACCCCAAATATCTAGGCTCACCTGTGCTGAAAGCATGTGGCCTCGTAAACACACCTCAAACCCATGAAGAGAAACATCAGCAAGTTAAGTAGCCTGAAGTTTGTTAGACTTGCTTGATCCACCTCAGTCTGGAGGAGTTTTTTCCCTCAGGGAAGCTTTTAGCTTTCTGCTTTTCTACCACATCAGGATTAGGGGGAAGTAGTTGCTTTTGTTTTTCTATTCCCCCTCACCGTTCTCTCCCCCAATCCCTCCTCCTCACATGTGAGGGAAGAGATCACATATCAGAGACGTTGCTTCTTCAAAAGGGTTTGGGTATGTTCGCAAATCCTTGTTGAGACCTTCCGCGTATTAAAAATTTTATCTCCAGGGTTCAGAAAGAAAAAAGCAGTGGGCTGGGGTACAGGATGGGTTTTTGCCCCTTTCTAGGAAAAATGCTGACAATTAACTAGTGCCTCTGGGGCATCTTCTTAAACGCTCCTTGTCAAAATGAATAAATGCTCTTCCCAATGAGAGGGACTGCTTATGTCTTTTTTTTCTTGCTTATAAACAGTCTTATAGCCCTTGTTTATTTTGATGGGACCAAGATCTCCAGTTTTAAGTCTTAACTTCTGTCCTATTATTTTTTTTAAAAAGTACAACAAAACCAGTATTTTATGAGCTTAAGATACGATATGTGAATTTTAACATTTGTAGTTGATCCTGGTTTTTCAGAAGTGATTCAAAAACCAATCCTGACTTCAGATCCTTGGATGAGGGTTTGGGTAAGGGCCCCTCAAGAATTGTCTGACAACTCAATGTGTCATTCTTCTAGGGCTGTGGTTTATGTCTAGCTGTCCCAGTATTTTTAAATGTCCAAAACTATGATTCCGTGTTACCTGGGTGTTTGGTTTGGCAGAATTATCAAATCAACTGCTTTTCCACCATAATTCTTCCATAGAGACCCTGAGGAAATTCTAACATTTATTGATATGTTAAAGGTTTATGAAAGTACTAGTAAAATAAGGACTGTAATTAATAGTAAGAGTGGAAAACGAAACAAAAGGTTTGTGGAATTAAATGGTGGAGACAGTTCCAGGCAGTCCAATGATTAAGGCTCTACACTTTCACTGCTGAAGGCATGTGGTCAATATCTGGTTGGGGAACTAAGATCCTGCAAGCCACATGGCATGGCCAAAAAATAAAGTTAAAGAAATTTAANCAAAAGGTTTGTGGAATTAAATGGTGGAGACAGTTCCAGGCAGTCCAATGATTAAGGCTCTACACTTTCACTGCTGAAGGCATGTGGTCAATATCTGGTTGGGGAACTAAGATCCTGCAAGCCACATGGCATGGCCAAAAAATAAAGTTAAAGAAATTTAACTCTGTTATCTTAAAAAAAAAAAAAGAAGACGACAGTTCCAATTTCCTGACCTGCAATTTTAATATTCTTCCCACCTGCTACTATAAACATTTTCCCCTTACTCACTACACTGAGTATTTCCATGATGGTTTTGGTTTTATGATACTTTTTTTTTTTGTCTAATCTTGTATAAAGTAACAAACAGCTAGTGATATATTTAATCCTTCATGCTTCATTTTTATGTGACTTACAAATTGAAGAGAAATAAATTGTTCTTAAAACATCATTTCTAGTCATCTGGTTGTTCTAAGACCGCTTACCTAGTACACAGTGTAGTGTCCAAGAGTCCATAAGTGTGACCCAGTGTCAAACGCTTTCTGGATCCAGAGTCAGGCAGGGCCTACAAAAGAGCGATCGGTGAAGAGTGTGATACTGATGGGAGTGGTGGGGCCTGCGGCAAACAGTGACATGCACAGTCAAGATGCAGGGAACAAGCTGAGCTCCAGCCGTCGCTGCTGAATGGGAATACAAGACTAGCGGTAACCAAGGCTTCCTGTTTCTTTGGCATATCGCCCCCAAGAAGGAAAATCTGTATTTTTATGTGAAATATCCTGACTTTTCCTTTTTCTATTTTTGAAATAGCTTGATTTTTTAAATGTGTTTTATCAGTTCAAACAATGTAAACCCAGCGTTGACAAACAACAAGTCTTCAGGTTACACTCTGCCTACTCAGCCTTATATCACAACTTCCTGGGGAGTCTTCAGCTCACATCAGGCCTCCATAGCCCTGTGGGTCTGGGTTCCATCACACTAATAAGGGCTTCCCAGGTAGCGTAGTGGTAAAGAATCAGCCTACCAATGCAGGAGACACAAGAGATGTGGGTTCGATTCCTGGGTCAGGAAGATCCCCTAGAGTAGGAAATGACAACCTACTCCAGTATTCTTGTCTAGAAAATTCCCTGGACATAGGAACCTGGTGGGCTCCTGGGGTCACAAAGAGTCAGACACCACTGAGTGGCTAAGCACGCACATGCTAAAGACTAAACTTGACCAGCTCGGTGTCCCTTCCCATCCACACAGGGTCCAAACCTCGCTCCCCTTCCCTCTATTCCCAGGCAGCCCCTCCCTGGCTCCCCAGCTTCCCTGCCTGTACTGTCATTGCCCTTTGTTCAAGGATATGTACCCTCCCAGGGCCCTTTCCCTGAGATATCTGGGGTCTCCACACTCCCCTGGGAGCTCACCTGGAGACCACCCAACCCCACCCCCAAGCTGCTGATGTTCACTTCTCTCTCTTTATGGGAAAAGGGCTGCCTTTCTTGTTAGGTTTTCTTCCCTCATATAGAATCTCATAGCTAAGATGTTATAGCTATTCTCTCTCTCTCTCTCTCTTTCTCTCTCTCTCTCTCTCTCTCTCTCCCTCCCTCGTCTTTTTACCTCTCAATCTCTTCCTTCTCTAAGATATTCACAGGCTGCCTGGTTGGCTGGGATGGTGTTACTGAATCCAAGCTCATACTACTCACCAGGCAACAGGCCAATAAATCAAGAGATAAGTTGTTGGGGCAAGGAATAGCAACTTTATTCAGAGAGCTAGTATACTGAGAAGAGGGTGGATTAGTGTCCCAAAGAACCATTCCTGCTGCTGCTGCTAAGTCACTTCAGTCGTGTCCGACTCTGTGTGACCCCATAGACGGCAGCCCACCAGGCTCCCCCATCCCTGGGATTCTCCAGGCAAGAATACTGGAGTGGGTTGCCATTTCCTTCTCCAATGCATGAAAGAGAAAAGTGTAAGTGAAGTCGCTCAGTCTGTCCGACTGTTAGCGACCCCATGGACTGCAGCCCACCAGGCTCCTCCGTCCATTGGATTTTCCAGGCAAGAGTACTGGGGTGGGGTGCCATTTGGAGTTAAAAATTGAGGCTTCTTTTATACTAAAAGGGGAAGGGTTGTGGTTGGTTGTTGCAGACTTCTTGGTGTCCAAATCCTCTGTTATCACAGCTATTCACATAGGTCAGGTCACAACACTCCTGTAAACCTCCATCAAGACACGCTATTCTCTGTTCTGCAACTTTTAATCTCCATATGAATTGAGACGTGTTATACCTTTAAAGGCTAGAGCCTTGAGAATGGGCAGTTCTGTATATTTGAGGCTATATGCAACATTCTTAAGAACATTCCAAAAGCAATAGGATACAAAGGTTAAAGTAAAAGAAACGGATCCAATATGGAGTCAGGTTTGCTCTTCCTTGTTACAGGGAGGCCAGCCTGCATAGTTATTTATCAGGCCTCACTTCCTTCCCCACCTCTCCCAGGGCCATCAAATCTTTCATTACCCTCAGATCTCTCACCTCCAGCCCTATCCTCTGCCCCCACACGAAATCTAAGATGTATACTTGAAAATAGAGCTGAATCCCAATTTCAGATATTGTTAGGATTCTTTCTTTAAGAACCAATTTAACAGACCCCTTGAAAATCAGTCAGTCAGTTCATTCATTAATTAAAACAAGTAAACTGGGTTGGGGACCACTATAAAGATTCTCCCAGTCTTGACCACCCAGTTTCCATGGAGGCTCAAGCAGGACACCCATTACAGTGAATTTGTTCTAATCATCATCATTGCATGTGTACTTAAAGTATAATGAGCCCCTAGGTAATTTAGAACTAGCCATTCTTCCCATTATCTGTGGGTTATAGGAGCATAATTTTTGCAGTTATTCAGTGATATCAACTTTTATGTTACTACTATTCTGGGAGTATATTAGGACAGGTACTTGCCTGGAGTAAAGTGCAACCCCAAATTATATACCCTGTGGTAAAATGAGCTATTCCGTAATCTGTGTTCTAACCTGGTTTCCAGAATGCAATTTTGCAGAAAGTGGAGATGATGTCAGTGAATAGAGAAAAAGCATGACCTTGACACTAGGCATTGGTCTACTGTCAGATAATATTGTTAAAAATTTTTGTGGGGAATCTTTCTGTTGATAGCAGATGAGTTGATGTCTTATCATGAGAAATTATTGATAATTTAAAGCAGTTTCCCTTTATAAAAGCCATATGCTCCTGGTTTTTGTTTCAATTCATGGTTCAGTTCAGTTCAGTCGCTCAGTCGTGTCCGACTCTTTGCGACCCCATGAATCGCAGCACGCCAGGCCTCCCTGTCCATCAACATCTCCCGGAGTTCACTCAGACTCACATCCATCGAGTCCGTGATGCCATCCAGCCATCTCATCCTTGGTCGTCCCCTTCNGACACGACTGAGCGACTGAACTGAACTGAACTGAATAGTTACTTTACAATGTTGTTAGTTTCTGCTGTACCGTGAAGTGGATCAGCTATATGTATACATATATCCCCTCCCTCTTGGACCGCCCTCCCACCCCACTTCCATCCCACCCATCTAGGTCATCCCAGAATACCTAACTGAGCTCCCTGAGCACTACAGCAGGTCCCCACTAGCTGTCTGTTTTATACATGGTAGTGTATCTGTGTCAGTCCTAAATCTCCCAATTCGTCTCACTCTCCTCTTCCCCTCCCGTGCTCACATGTCCGTTCTCTACATCAGAGCAGCTTATTTCACTGGGGGTTACATTTTGTTTTGTCCTAATATCCAAAATCACTGTGGATGGTGACTGCAGCAATGAAATTAAAAGATGCTTGCTCCTCGAAAGCAATGACAAATATAGTTAAGGTTTGTCCAATAGCCATGTAGACATGTGAGAGTTGAACCATAAAGAAGGCTAAGTGCCAAAGAACTGATGCTTTGGAATCGTGGTGCTGGAGAAGACTTGTGAGAGTCCCTTGGACAGCAAGAATATCAAACAAGTCAATCCTAAAGGAACACTGAATATTCATTGGAAGGACTGATGCTGAAGCTGAAGCTGCAATACTTTGATCANTGTATCTGTGTCAGTCCTAAATCTCCCAATTCGTCTCACTCTCCTCTTCCCCTCCCGTGCTCACATGTCCGTTCTCTACATCAGAGCAGCTTATTTCACTGGGGGTTACATTTTGTTTTGTCCTAATATCCAAAATCACTGTGGATGGTGACTGCAGCAATGAAATTAAAAGATGCTTGCTCCTCGAAAGCAATGACAAATATAGTTAAGGTTTGTCCAATAGCCATGTAGACATGTGAGAGTTGAACCATAAAGAAGGCTAAGTGCCAAAGAACTGATGCTTTGGAATCGTGGTGCTGGAGAAGACTTGTGAGAGTCCCTTGGACAGCAAGAATATCAAACAAGTCAATCCTAAAGGAACACTGAATATTCATTGGAAGGACTGATGCTGAAGCTGAAGCTGCAATACTTTGATCACCAGATGCAGAGTCAACTCATTGAAAAAGACCCTAATGCTGGGAAAGTTTGAAGGCAATAAGAGAAGGGGGTGGCAGAGGATGAGATGGTTAGATTATCTCACCGACTCAATGGACATGAATTGGGCCAAACTCTGGGAGATAGTGAAGGACAGGGAAGCCTGGCTTACTGCAGCGTCAGACACCACTTAGCAACCGAACAGAACAGAAGAATGTGCAGATTCCTAAGCAGATGTCTTTTGTTTGGAGCTACAGTGGTACTAGGAAGTCATCCCTGGCTTTGAGTGTCCTGCAATAGGTGAACAAGTGGTCCCGAGCTGTACTCCAGGCTCATCTGTGCAGGGTCAGTCCCTAAACCCCCTAGAAGTAGCACCGCAGTGGAGTGGGGTGGCCCTTCCTCCAAGCTGTCCTTTTGCGACCACTTCTCCCCTTTGGCCTCCTTTGATGTTCATTTTCATCTGATTATACCTAGATGAAAATGCCAGGCAGGGACATTTAAGTTGTGATTTACTGTAACCACACCTTCTAAGGGGCCCCATCCAAGAGGTTGCACAAGAACAGTCATGGTTACTGCCCAAGTGGCTCTGCCCAGTGTGTGGAGGGGGTAAAGGAAAAGCCCTGAAGAGGGAGGCTGATGTGTGCAGATTAGAAGGTGGGTCACCCCAGAGTAGAGAAGGAAATAGAAGATTCTTTAATGAGGGGGCAGAGTTTCAGTAAACATAGTTATTAACTGTGGTATGTAGTAAGATATTTGCAAACAAGATTGCCCAGAGAAAAATCTAGGTCGAGTGGTCACCGTGGGCGTAATGCCAGGTACACCAGCCATCTACGTTTAAGGGAAATAAAACGGCCAGGACAAGCTCGTCTGTCAGCTTGGCTTCCCCCAGCTTTCTTTCCTCTCAGCTTTCAAATGTCAGTTTACACCCTCCTCTCACAGGGAGCCTTCTCTGACCTCCCCCGCAAACTCGGCTTGGTCTCCTTGGACCAGGCTGTGTTTTCATTGCTCCCGCACAGCTTCTCTGCAGAATCCAACCTCAGGTAGAAGGAACACTGGTCCGTGTCATGGCTCAATGTCTGTCCCCAGTCACACTCTGTGCTCCTGCAGAACAGAGTGCTATTGCTGCATCTAAAAACCTGATATAGAAGAACATTTCTTTCCCAAAAGGCTTTCTCTAAAAGTGGTGTCTTTGCAGGATTTTTTAGAATGGTAAGTGGCATGAGGATTTTTCGAGATCCTGAAAACCTTTTGGTGGAAGCTGCAGGAAAGCAAGATCTTGAGACACCTGAAGCAGGTGTTCCTGGGGTTCAGCACTGTCCCATGCTCCCCACGGCATGAGGGGCAACTCCCCACCCCTACCCCTTGAACCCTGCCTCCAGGGATCACTTAGGGCAGTTATTCAATAAATATTTGAATGAAGAGGCAAGTATGAATGGGACACCTGATGGCATCTCAAATAATTAACGGACTTCAAGATGGAAGTGGGGTGTGATCTGTCTTGTTTTCCTGTAGTTGTCCTTGAAGAACTTCTCCATGTGAGAACATACTCTGATGATTAGACAACTTTAATAAAGACTAGCTTGCCTAAAGTGCGATGGACTATCTGAGCAGGGGTCAGTGTCTAGTAACTAACAGTCTTCGAGCAGAGACTGGGCATACTTGGTGAGCTATTGGAAGTGATCATTCAAACACCAGACAAGGAGTTAGATTGCAAGTGAAAAGTGAAAGTTGCTCAGTCGTGTCTGACTCTTTGCGACTCCATGGGCTGTACAGTCCATGGAATTCTACAGGCCAAAATACTAGAGTGGATAGCCTTTTCCTTCTCCAGGGGATCTGCCCAACCCAGGGATTGAACTCAAGTCTCCCACATTGCAGGTAGATTCTTTACCAGCTGAGCCACAAGGGAAGCCCAAGAATACTGGAGTGGGTAGCCTATCCCTTCTCCAGGGGATCTTCCTGACCCAGGAATCGAACCAGGATCTCCTGCATTGCAGGCAGATTCTTTACCAACTGAGCTATCCAAAAGCTCAAAGTACCTTTCCAGTACTAAAACACTGTTATCAAGGGATTTTCGTCCAACTAGCCCCTAATCACAAAGAAACTGCAGAAAGTTAGGGGTGATTACCCGTTTTCTTCACTGCTGTGTCTTTAGCACCTATACAGGGCCTGACACATAGTAGCTTCTCAATAAATATCTGTTGAGTTAAATATATCACTAATATCAAATTCAAAATCTATTTCTAGCACAGAATAGGTTCTAATTGTTTATTCCATTGACCTGAATCAAGCAGCAAGTCAATCAAAAAAGGGCTGAAAATTGGGCAGTAAACCACCTAGTGAAAAGCTGTGGTCAAACATGTGAATACGCATGTGAAATTGAACTGCTATCAGCTTTTCAGACCAGAGAGTCTGGGATCAGTATGAAACTGGATCAGTGGGGTCCTGGTAGGAAACTGGATTCACTCGGCTGGTTCAAATGAGAGGTTAATGAAGGGGCTGCTCCATGGACGGTGGTGTGGCCATGGGAGCCAGCAAGGAATGCGTGGCGCCCAGAGATCCCATCAACAGCAGGAAACCTGAGCCACTGTCCTCAGGGGTAACCCACCGTGACTCGGATGGCTCAGGGAACAAGGAAGAGTTAGGAGAGCCTCATGAGAGCTGGAAGCGTGGAGACCAGGGTGTCTTGGCTGCAGCCACCGCTAAACCCCAGATGCTTCATCAGCCAGGGCGTAGACAGAAAAGCGTCTCTTTCCTTCTCCTCCCGCTCATAATACTGGTGTCTACTGTCAGCCAAACCCAACTGGAAGCCAGCCAGCAGGGAGTAGGGCGGGTGGAAAAAAATGGGAAAATGGGGGTGGGGGAGAGTCTGCCCATGGGGAATCACCTTCACATAAATTTTTATTTTATTTTTCAATTTTACTTTAAATTAAATCTAATGAATTATTTATTTATTTAAATAAATACTTCTTTAAAGTAGAGTCTAGATCACAGTGGATAGTGAGGGAATTCTACCCCCCTCCCCAACCATTTCATCCCACCTCTTCTACAGCAGCTCATATGAATGTGCTGGCTTTTTCTCCTTTCTTTCTCTCTCTCTCTTTTTTTTTTTTCTTTTTTCTTTCATCTAATACTGGTAAAGGACTCAAAAATTTTTATTCAGATAAACCAAAGTAAATTTGGTGACACTTGTTTCTTGGCCTAATTAAGATTAACCCTGTAGCCTAACAGACAGGCCTATTTCCTTTCCTTTGTTCTGTTAACATAAACAAGTTACTTCACGTACCTCTGTGGGAACTGGGAATTAGGCAAGTGTTTAGACGCATAAAAACTCTCAGCAAGTTTGGCACTCAGCTTGGATACCAAATAATTAAATATAAGATGAAAGATGAGTCCAACGGCGCTCGCTCTCTAAGATTGAAAGGGAAATACGAGTGCAGGCAGCCTCAATCAGCTTGATGTTACTGTCAGTGTGAAGTTACTATCAGCTTTTCATTTTACTTGAAGGGCAGCTTGAAAACAGTGGGAGAGACCAGTTTAGGAAAATAGAGCAAATGTTATGGACACAGCTCTTGTTACATCTGAGCTGTTGCTTCATCACGCTCGTCACGCTTGTCGGCGTTTATCTGATGCTTGTGCGGTCTTGCCAGACAGGAGCTTCCAGAAGGCAAAGCCACGTCCATTCACTGAGCCGAGCGTGGAACCTGGCATTACCTAGGTACCTGGTTAGCGAGGCTGAGTCAGTGGTGGCTGCTCTTAGTTAATGTAGAGAGAAGGTGTGAAGGGAGAGGGTCAGCAGGTCATTGCCATACATGCTGAAGTTCTGAAACGCAAACACCATGACACACATGAACAGACGGGTGTTTTGAGACCACCGTAATACCGTAACTAAGATGGCAGCCTCATTGCCTTCTTTGGTCTAAAACAAACAAACAAACAAAAACCTAGAGAGTAATAAGCCATCTCAACTCTGTTAACAGAGAGGAGTAAGTTTTGCCTTCCTGGAGCAGACTCTGTACTTGGCCTTTTACAAATTTCTGCCTAAATTAGGATTATCCTTGAGAATTGGTTCAGGAGGCCAAAGGAACAGAAGCTCTAACCACCCCACTTCAGTTCTGGAAATTGAATAGCCTCCCCCTGGACGAATCTGTTTGCTCTTGGATCATCCACCTAGAGGTTCAGCTTTCAGCCGCTGTGATGTTGAAGGTAGCCTCAAGATTAAAGAAGACTGATGGTGGTGATTTTAAAGGGTGGCAGCTCCTGGGGAGCAGATTCAGAATGAGCTCAGAGACGATGCATAGCCACCGTGGGTGTCTTGTCCGTATCTCCTTGGCAAGCTTACATCCTCACTACTGTTACTTTTGAGAACTATCGCTCTGAATCCACTGTCTTGGAGTCTGCAGGATGGGGGTGTGATTGGAGATGTCCAGCTGAGCCCTGCCCATCACTCCAACCTCTTGGAGCTGTCGGAGGAAGCCTGGCCAAGGGGGCTGCCTCTCTCTTCTCTGCCAGGATGTGAAATGGTTTTGCAAGCTCACATAAAGGTTATGAACCTCCGTGGTTGTCACTCTGCAACTATAATAGATTCTTGTTTTAATTATTATTTTGGAAAATATGCTGCAGGATTTCAAAAGAGTCTCCAAGCCCCTTCTAGAAGTTCAAGTACATTTTTTGAAAGAGCATTTTCAAAAGTATAGATTGTGCTGAATGCCTTTCGTTATGAATGGATTAGATGTGCGTTATCTCCCAGAGAAAAATGTGTCTGGAAACAGTCTGCATTCTTAGGGGGATAATTAGTTCATTGTGCTTAGCACAGCGAGTCCTCCCGTGGTGTCCTTAAAGATGGGACTGATCTAGTATTGAAAGCAAAAGACCATTTGTAACATATTGCTTGCTTGATATCTAAAAATTGTTCAGTTCAGAAATAACCAAGCCTTGATTTCATCATCTCTGGACAGTAAAGACCAAAATATCCTAATAAAAGAACAGAGTGAAATACAGAGCTAATGGTTATCACAGGGACAGAGAGAGCCCATGGAGGAACTCCTGAAACAACACGACTTTAGAGTCCCTGGGACGTGTGTCCTTCCAGGCCCCCTCGGTTGGTTTTCATGGCGAACTGGTATATAATGGAGAAGCTGAACTGCGACTTGATAGGCAAGGTAAGGGTGAGCCAGGACAAAGTGTTGGGAGTTAGTTGTTTGTTTGCTAAAGTTCTTACCATTATGCCTCAGTACAGACATTTTTGTGCAACAGAGGATGAGAAATTATATTTTCAGTTGTATAATTTGAGTACTGGTAACTATTGATTAGGCTTCTCAGGTGGAGCTAGTGGTAGAGAATCCACCTGCCAGTGCAGGAGATGCAGGTTCGATCCCTGGGTCAGGAAGATCCCCTGGAGGAGGAAATGACTAAAGCACTCCAATATACTTGCCTGGAAAATTCCATGGACAGAGGAGCCTGGTGGGCTACAGTCTATAGGGTCACAAAGAGTCAGACATGACTGAGTACACATCTCTGTCTCTAACTATTGATTATTTATAGTTTGGTTTCTCTTGTTAGGTTCAATACTCCAGGATTAACAAAAAGTACTCCTTTCATGTAATATCCCCTTGACTTGAGGGCTTTTGTTTGCCTTAAACCTATGTCTTTTGCTAAGGGTAAACGCTTCTTAAATTTGTGAAGACAAAGTTGCTTATCATTAAAGTTATTTCACTGTTAAAATAGTCCTTGAAAAAGAAAAAACAGATTAGCTCTTTTGTTTGTTTAACAGTTTGGTTTATATCACAATAGCAAGGCAGTTTATGGCTGGTGACATTTTCTGGGTGGAGAGTAGCTTGAAATAGTGTATATAGGTATTTAGTAAGCAAAGCCTGCAAGGCAGAAGGGTGTTAGTACATGATATCTCACTTTCATGAGGAAGGTCATCATCCTAAGGGACATCAGTGGGACACATACCACCTCTTGGCATGAAACCGACTTTAATGTTTAGCACATTTATTCTATGGCATGAGCCTAGAAAATGTAACTTCATGCCTTTTTCTTTCAAAGAAAAAAGTTAAAATAGACTAAAAATGTATATTTATTTGGAGTAGGAAATGACAGCCTCTCCAGTATTCTTGCCTGGAAAATTCCACGGACAGAGGAGCCTGCGTCCATGAGGTCGCAGAGTTCNATTCTATGGCATGAGCCTAGAAAATGTAACTTCATGCCTTTTTCTTTCAAAGAAAAAAGTTAAAATAGACTAAAAATGTATATTTATTTGGAGTAGGAAATGACAGCCTCTCCAGTATTCTTGCCTGGAAAATTCCACGGACAGAGCGGCCTGCGTCCATGAGGTCGCAGAGTTCAACATGACTGAGCACAAACACAGAGATATATATTAAGGCTGTTTTGTCAGTGGCCTGAGCATTAGTAAATGGTTGGTTTCACCATATGTCTGGGGAAATGTCACAGTGGCGATATCTTAAATCACAAAATAAACAGGTCTCCTGGCATCCAGCTTTTAAACTGTTATGCTCAATATATAAAATATTAGTTGTGATTTGAAATACTTCCTTATAACTTCTAGCACCTTTGTATCTGAAAATGTAAGATGATTGTTTAAACCTGCCTTACCCAGTATGGATGCTATAAGGCAAAATCTTTCCTTGAATCTGAAGAATGTATGCATGTCTCTGCCCTTCCTTCTTTTTCCAGGCTGCTCTTTCATCCTTCATTGCTCAGCTTCTTGGAGCTGTTGCCTGGCTGCAAAGTCAGCAAAGCCTGTCCACTAGGTCAGACCCTGTCGAGTCCCCAGAGCTGCGTGTTATCTGCACTTCCTTCCTGTAGTTTCCCAGCCCTGCCTCCCAACCCCCTTCCTGCCTCCTTCCTAACAGACCTGCATGGATTCCAGAAGGAGGTTCAGGCTTGTGATGCCACTGTGGCAATGACTCTGTAACCCTTCCCAGGGAACATTAGAGTTCTAACAGGCAACTTTTACCTTAAACCAAAAACAATTAAAATTTTTTTATATGGATGATTTTTAAAGCTTTTGATGAATTTGTTACAATATTGTTTCCATTTTATGTTTTGGTTTCTTTTGGTTGCAAGGTATGTAGGATCTTAGCTCCCCAAGGTGGGAATGAACCCACACTCCCTGCATTGGAAGTGAAGTCTTAACCACTGGACTGCCAGAGAGGTCCCAAACAAAAAGAACTGGGTTCTCTCAGTGGACTGGCAGACTGATTCTGGAAAAGGATGTTTATAAGTAACGGGGCTTTCTGGTCCTCCTCCAGTTAGGCCACAAGACTGGCCTGCGCTCGGCTTGCTGGCTGGTGTGTGTCCTGCTGGCTGCAGGCGCGCCCTCTGGGTGCTGCTCTTCTACCCCTGGGTCTCCACTCCTGGCGAGGACACCGCGAATGGCTCCCGAGCTGCCCATAACCGGAGTTGCAAGGGAATTAATAAGAGTGCATCCCAGTGAGAGTGGTTTTTCCACCTTGTTGTTGTTCAGTCGCTAAGTTGTGTCCAACTCTTTGCAGTCCCGTGGACTGCAGCACACAAGGCTTCCCTGTCCTTCACCATCTCGCGGAGCTTGCTCAAACTCATATCGATTAAGTCGGTGATGCCATCCAACCATCTCATCCTCTGTTGCCCCCTTCTCCTCCTGCTCTCAATCTTCCCAGCATCAGGGTCTTTTTCCAATGAGCTGACTCTTTGCATCAGGTGGCCAAAGTATTAGAACTTTAGCTTCAGCGCCAGTCCTTCCAATGAATATTCAGGTTGATTTCCTTGAATTGATTGACTGGTTTTTAATCTCCTTGCTGTCCAAGGGATGCTCAAGAGTCTTCTCCAGCACCACAGTTCTAGTATTTGTGCCTTTTACTTGTCTTGGGAATAATTCTGTTGCATGGACAAAAATCTAGTGGCAAGACAATAGGGCAAGGACTTCGCCTGGTGGTCCAGTGGTTAAGAATCCATCTTCCAGTGTAAGGGACTAGGATTTGATCCCTGGTTAGGAAACTAAGATCCCACATGCTATATGGCATGGCCAAAAAGAAGAAGCCAAGAGCCTCTGCATATACCATCCCATCCCATCCCTGAGTGTAGGTTTCTGTGTCTCCCACATGAACATCAAATCTACAGCATAGGAAGCTTCCTTTCTCTCTAAGTTAATAACCCAGGGTAGGACAGAGATGATTAGAAAATAAACATAAGACCATGTGACTTTCTAAGTGTAATAAACAGTCATTTAACAGATGGAAAGAGCAGTGGACTGGAGTGGTTGTGGAAGGTGAGATGAGGCTCATAAGATTTCAGCTGACTCTTAATTAGGCAGAAAAAGAGAACTTGGACACAGTAGGGTGGACATCATTTTGGAGGGCAACAGAGGTCACCATGGAGGACAGACAGAGGGTTCAGGGAGTCCGAACAGCCCAGGGAGGGCCCTTCCCCTCAAATTGCTCTTTTAGCATCAGTGATTTCCATCAAACCGGTAAATGTTGGGGGAAGGCGGATTATTCCAAGTTGTCTGCTGGACTGACTGATAAATTTCCATCAGTATGGCCCACTGAAGTAACCCTGTATATGTTCAGCTTTATTTGAGAGGAAACGGGCATTAAAACAAATTATCCTATTATGTTGTTACTTTAAAATCACTTAATAGGTATGATAGAAATAGCTATATAAAAGATGATCAGCTCATGTTATTTTTCATAACCACAAATGAATGCTTTAAATGGAACTTCTATTTAAAGGATTCTGATGCTCTGAAGTAGTTTAGTTTTAGGTATCTATACATGGGCGTAATCCAAACCTTGAGTTTTATCTCCACCAGTGCAGTGGTATCAGTTTTCAAGAACATTTTTGCACTTCTGAAGACCTTCATCTAAAGAACTCAATATCTTTCTCAAATAAGAACTTTTGAATCTTGATATAAAAATAGATCTAGCATTTTGAGAAAGACAGGTAGCCTTAGGGAAATGGAAACCCAAAATAATTAGAAGTTCTTTCCTACTGAAGTGTGCAAGTTAGATCATTCTGTCTCTTCACTACTTGGTATTTATGAATATAAAATCACAGAACTAAACTGTCTAAGAAATGCCTGTAAGTTTACGTTATAGCTATTTGTCTTTAGATAGATTTTTCAGTACTGTTTTTAAAATACTCAAGCTTAAATGTATTCTTGTGTTACCTTGCTTACTTGACACCATATTCATTGTCTCGTTAAAAGAAACTAAGGATTCAAACTTGTGTCAACAGTGTGTTAATTCTCTGCCCCACCCCCACCCCTAAACTTCACTTTAAAACTTATGGGGAAAAAAAAAAAAACTTATGGGAGACATGTGTCCACTTCCTTTGAAACAGACTTAAAAGTCGGGGGATGAGAGCGCCGAGATCTTGCTGCTTTTGTGGAGTTTAATGAGAACGGTGGCTGGAGCCAGGAAGGTAGCAGCTGTAGGCGAGTGTGGGTTGTATTTGATGTTCACAAAAGAATGTCAGTGGCAGGGTGTTGCTCAGCGAAGTGTGCATTTTCAAGTTACCCACAGTGGTGTCTATTGTCCTGTTTCTCAATTGAATGATGTCATGTTTCATTTAAGGCTCTTAGTGATGCTGAAGTCTGTGGTCTGCACACCAGGGGGAAAAAGGCAGGGAGAAAGTTGCCAATCAGGTTTTTGTAAAGCCTTTGTGTGTTGGGTTTTGAGAGATAAAAGCTGACTCATGCAATATTTCTGCGGAAGGAGCTGCACAGACTAGTAAAGGCTTCTGGTTTTACCTGACTGAGCTTCCAGTGAGGTCAGTGCATCAGCTGAAGTCAGACGATGTGGCTCCGCCTGGGCAGAGCCCAGGTAGGTGCAAACGTGGATGTGTCTGGGGAACCGATGCTCGCACCCTTGGTCCTTCCTACTGGAGCAGCCGAGCCCAGCCGCCGCGGTGAGAAACTGTCGTGGAGATTTTCTCCACCACACTGCGCAGGACCAGCTGCTCACTTGAATATATTACAAGTGTTCTGTTATTACTGCTATGGACTGAAAAGAGTTCTCCAATAATAGAATTAATCTAGAAGGTGATTTTTTTTTTTTCCTCCCTCTGAACTGCAGTCTGCCTTCAAAGGTTTTTGTCTTGTTTTGGTTTGAATTTTATCTCCCCTTAAAGTCAGGTTGAAATAATCTAGAGAGCTTGATGTTGGTGACTCTGGGGAGAAAAGTAAAACCTAAGTGTTCGTGCAGTGACTGCTGAGTATTTTCATGTGCTTTCTTTATGAGGTTCACGCAGGTTAAGCTGGGGAACAAAATAAATGTTTGCAAACTTTATACTTAGCAACTGTAGTGATGGAATCTAGTCTGAGTCTAGTGGTCACCCAAGTTGACCGAGTAAATGCAGTTTCCATGTTGAGTGCTTATTGGTAAGAAATTCTTTTGTTAGGAGGAATAATTGGAGAGAAAAAGGCATGGATTGTAGTCAATGCTGTTGCACAGTGGAGTCTGACTTTTATTTTGTTTATTTTAATTTAGTGATACTAATATATTTGAGAGGAGATGTATATATTTGCATTCCTTTTCATTAATCATATAAATGTAGAAATCAATTCTTTTAATTGAAAATATTTGAATATTTGTTACACTGATGTTGTGATTTTTAGTTTCTTTAAATAACTTTTGCAGATTNTGGCATGGCCAAAAAGAAGAAGCCAAGAGCCTCTGCATATACCATCCCATCCCATCCCTGAGTGTAGGTTTCTGTGTCTCCCACATGAACATCAAATCTACAGCATAGGAAGCTTCCTTTCTCTCTAAGTTAATAACCCAGGGTAGGACAGAGATGATTAGAAAATAAACATAAGACCATGTGACTTTCTAAGTGTAATAAACAGTCATTTAACAGATGGAAAGAGCAGTGGACTGGAGTGGTTGTGGAAGGTGAGATGAGGCTCATAAGATTTCAGCTGACTCTTAATTAGGCAGAAAAAGAGAACTTGGACACAGTAGGGTGGACATCATTTTGGAGGGCAACAGAGGTCACCATGGAGGACAGACAGAGGGTTCAGGGAGTCCGAACAGCCCAGGGAGGGCCCTTCCCCTCAAATTGCTCTTTTAGCATCAGTGATTTCCATCAAACCGGTAAATGTTGGGGGAAGGCGGATTATTCCAAGTTGTCTGCTGGACTGACTGATAAATTTCCATCAGTATGGCCCACTGAAGTAACCCTGTATATGTTCAGCTTTATTTGAGAGGAAACGGGCATTAAAACAAATTATCCTATTATGTTGTTACTTTAAAATCACTTAATAGGTATGATAGAAATAGCTATATAAAAGATGATCAGCTCATGTTATTTTTCATAACCACAAATGAATGCTTTAAATGGAACTTCTATTTAAAGGATTCTGATGCTCTGAAGTAGTTTAGTTTTAGGTATCTATACATGGGCGTAATCCAAACCTTGAGTTTTATCTCCACCAGTGCAGTGGTATCAGTTTTCAAGAACATTTTTGCACTTCTGAAGACCTTCATCTAAAGAACTCAATATCTTTCTCAAATATGAACTTTTGAATCTTGATATAAAAATAGATCTAGCATTTTGAGAAAGACAGGTAGCCTTAGGGAAATGGAAACCCAAAATAATTAGAAGTTCTTTCCTACTGAAGTGTGCAAGTTAGATCATTCTGTCTCTTCACTACTTGGTATTTATGAATATAAAATCACAGAACTAAACTGTCTAAGAAATGCCTGTAAGTTTACGTTATAGCTATTTGTCTTTAGATAGATTTTTCAGTACTGTTTTTAAAATACTCAAGCTTAAATGTATTCTTGTGTTACCTTGCTTACTTGACACCATATTCATTGTCTCGTTAAAAGAAACTAAGGATTCAAACTTGTGTCAACAGTGTGTTAATTCTCTGCCCCACCCCCACCCCTAAACTTCACTTTAAAACTTATGGGGAAAAAAAAAAAAACTTATGGGAGACATGTGTCCACTTCCTTTGAAACAGACTTAAAAGTCGGGGGATGAGAGCGCCGAGATCTTGCTGCTTTTGTGGAGTTTAATGAGAACGGTGGCTGGAGCCAGGAAGGTAGCAGCTGTAGGCGAGTGTGGGTTGTATTTGATGTTCACAAAAGAATGTCAGTGGCAGGGTGTTGCTCAGCGAAGTGTGCATTTTCAAGTTACCCACAGTGGTGTCTATTGTCCTGTTTCTCAATTGAATGATGTCATGTTTCATTTAAGGCTCTTAGTGATGCTGAAGTCTGTGGTCTGCACACCAGGGGAAAAAAGGCAGGGAGAAAGTTGCCAATCAGGTTTTTGTAAAGCCTTTGTGTGCTGGGTTTTGAGAGATAAAAGCTGACTCATGCAATATTTCTGCGGAAGGAGCTGCACAGACTAGTAAAGGCTTCTGGTTTTACCTGACTGAGCTTCCAGTGAGGTCAGTGCATCAGCTGAAGTCAGACGATGTGGCTCCGCCTGGGCAGAGCCCAGGTAGGTGCAAACGTGGATGTGTCTGGGGAACCGATGCTCGCACCCTTGGTCCTTCCTACTGGAGCAGCCGAGCCCAGCCGCCGCGGTGAGAAACTGTCGTGGAGATTTTCTCCACCACACTGCACAGGACCAGCTGCTCACTTGAATATTTTACAAGTGTTCTGTTATTACTGCTATGGACTGAAAAGAGTTCTCCAATAATAGAATTAATCTAGAAGGTGATTTTTTTTTTTCCCCTCCCTCTGAACTGCAGTCTGCCTTCAAAGGTTTTTGTCTTGTTTTGGTTTGAATTTGATCTCCCCTTAAAGTTAGGTTGAAATAATCTAGAGAGCTTGATGTTGGTGACTCTGGGGAGAAAAGTAAAACCTAACTGTTCATGCAGTGACTGCTGAGTATTTTCATGTGCTTTCTTTATGAGGTTCACGCAGGTTAAGCTGGGGAACAAAATAAATGTTTGCAAACTTTATACTTAGCAACTGTAGTGATGGAATCTAGTCTGAGTCTAGTGGTCACCCAAGTTGACCGAGTAAATGCAGTTTCCATGTTGAGTGCTTATTGGTAAGAAATTCTTTTGTTAGGAGGAATAATTGGAGAGAAAAAGGCATGGATTGTAGTCAATGCTGTTGCACAGTGGAGTCTGACTTTTATTTTGTTTATTTTAATTTAGTGATACTAATATATTTGAGAGGAGATGTATATATTTGCATTCCTTTTCATTAATCATATAAATGTAGAAATCAATTCTTTTAATTGAAAATATTTGAATATTTGTTACACTGATGTTGTGATTTTTAGTTTCTTTAAATAACTTTTGCAGATTATAAGAGTGGTACACAGTGAGGAAAAGTAGTATTAGAAGGTAAATATCAAAGGAAAAACCATCCATTCTCCTACTTTGTAAAACCAAGGTCAGTATTGTATTCTGCATCTTTTGAATCATTTTTCTAATGTGGATAATAAATAAGTGGCATTTTTAATTCAAATTTAGGATCACTTTCTACTTATGTTTTATAAACCACCCATTTTACTCAACTGTCTATTATGACCATTTTCTGCCCTTAAGGATTTGAAAGGGCATGACATTCAATAGTTTTATATTCTACTTTCTAGATGGAGTTATTCACTCAGATCTCTATTGTTAGACACTTTGAATTCTCTTCCTCCTCTTTTTTCCTCTGAGAAAACGTTTAGTGTACTTTATGGATGGTTTATTTTCTCAGAGTGCTATTGTTAGTTACTTGGGTTTCTCCTTCTCCTTCCTCCTCCTTTTTCTTTAAGAAATGTTATTTAACCTAATCCTGCCTCTCAAGTGAGCAGAGATGTTTTGGAAACTGAGCATGCTCAGTGCAGAGGGAACCTGTGCGTACAGCTATCATTGTTGCTTTACTGCCTTGAGACTGATATTTCCACACAAAAAAAAGAAGAAGCCAGAGCATAGATTGTGATTTAGTCTAAGTGAAAAAAATAGAAGTTTTTAGCCTTTAGCAAAGTCAGTGATATATATATTTCATCATTGAAGACCTGGCATTAGTAGAATGTAGAAGAAAATTGCTATTTTGTGGTTACTGCTTGTCCTGTGAGTCCAGCTAGGAATGGACCATGCAGATGTGGCATCCATGCGACTTGCTGTTTATTTCAGGGTTGGGGCTGCATCCCTGCAGTGGGATGGGACCTGGGGAAGTCAGCTAGTCCAGCTGCCCCACTTACAAGTGAGGAAACCAGAGCCTCAAAGGCTGCAATACAGTGACTTCACTGGTGATCCAGTGGTTATGATTCCATGCTTCCACTGCAGAGGTGAGGATTCCACCCCTGGTCAAGGAACTAAGATTCCAATACCAAGCTGCAGGACAGCCAAAAAAAAAATAAAAAATTGCAATACAAACCTCCATGGTACAGAGCCAGGGCACAAATGCAAATCCTCTATAGGAGAGACGCCTATAATTTGATTTCTGGCTGGTCCACTGAGCTCTTTCTGTGCACACAGTTGGGTATATATTCATTCATTCCTACACATACACACACACACACACACACACACACACACACTATTGGCACATTGGTATTGTGCAGTTTATACAAGTAGCTTATAATTAGTGCATCATTTCCTGATCGCACCCCACCCCAGTACTCTTGCCTGGAAAATCCAATGGACGGAGTAGCCTGGTGGGCTGCAGTCCATGGGGTCGCTAACAGTCGGACAGACTGAGCGACTTCACTTTCACTTTTCTCTTTCATGCATTGGAGAAGGAAATGGCAACCCACTCCAGTGTTCTTGCCTGGAGAATCCCAGGGACGGGGGAGCCTGGTGGGCTGCCGTCTAGGGGGTCGCACAGAGTCGGGCACGACTGAAGTGACTTAGCAGCAGCAGCAAGCTGTTTTTCTGCCCTATTCTGTGAATCTATGCTATGTGTGAGGTACTTAGCAGCTCAATCATTTGACTCTTTGCAACCCCCTGACTGTAGCCTGCCAGGCTCCTCTGTCCATGGGGATTCTCCAGGCAAGAATATTGGAGTGGGTTGCCATGCCCTCCTCTAGGGGATCTTTCCAACCCAGCGATCGAACCCAGGTCTCCCACATTGCAGGCAGATTCTTTACCATCTGAGCCACTAGTGAACCTATAACCAAGTATCAGAACTAACGGGCCAGAAATCAGAAATCATAGTCTGATTCACAGTTAACTTTGAGCATGATGTAACCTAACCTATCTTTTTTTCCCATCCATAAAATGTTCCAAAAGTAATGACACATGTGAATGAACTGTGAGGCTTTGTGTGTAGGGTCAAGGGGAGGGGTATGTGTGTTTTGTTTTGTTTTTTAAGGATAATTGTCATAGAGTTAAAGACTTGGCATATATGGTAAGGCTGATCTGTTATAATAGAGGCTGTTTGGGTTATCTCCTGCTGCATTACAAATCACTCCAGAGCCTAGTGGTTTGGAACAACAACAATCATTTCTAATCTTTCAGGGTTTATGTGAGTCAGGAGTTCAGGAGAGGCTCTGCCAGGTGGTTCTGGCTCAGGGTCTCCTGATGTTGCAGCCAGATATGACAGGGCTGGGGTCATCTCTAAGGCTGTTCTTTCATACCGTCTGGTGCCTGGGCCAGAAACACCCAGTCTGTAGGGGCCAGATCAGCCAGGGTCCCTTCATCTTCTCTCTGCATATCCATGTGGTCTCATTCCATGATTTCTCCAGCACGTCAGCTTCAGGATAACCAAACTTTTTTATATGGTGGCTCGGGGCACATCCAGACGCACTTACTGCAAGGCCCTTCTGTCTTCATGCTCTGCCATGTTCTAGGGCTTTGGGGTCATGTTTGTGGCGTGGGCAAGGTCCCCTGCCACATCTGGGTCCCAGTGAGAAGGGGAAGGATGTGGAGGAATAATGTCTGATGCTGGAAAAATGGACCACCAGAGGGGCATGTATCTTTTCCATTGATGAGAACTTGATCACAAGGCCACATCTAATGGCAGGGAGTCTGGAAAGTGTGCTCAGCAGAAACTTTGTTCACTAAGGAAGAAGGGGAGTGGGTCTTTGTGGGCAACTGCCAGTCCCCCTGAAAGTGACAACAACATTTTAACCCTGCTTTAACCCTGCTCCGTCATCACCTTCACCTCCCACACTAATTGCTCTTCCAAAGCAGATAATAAAGATGAAAAAAAAGCCTTAAGTTCCCCTAGGTCCTCTTTTGTTAAACTTTATATTTTCTATTGGGGTAAGGCAAAATGGTTGTCTGAGGAGGACTTACAAATAGCTGAGAAAAGAAGAGAATCGAAAGGCAAAGGAGAAAAGGAAAGATATCCCCATTTGAATGCAGAGTTTCAAAGAATAGCAAGGAAAGATAAGAAAGCCTTCCTCTGTGACCAATGCAAAGAAATAGAGGAAAACAATAGAATGAGAAAAACTAGTGATCTCGTCAAGAAAATTAGAGATACCAAGGGAATATTCCATGCAAAGATGGGCACAATAAAGGACAGAAATGGTATGAACCTAACAGAAGCAGAAGATATTAAGAAGAGGTGGCAAGAATACACAAGAGAACTATACAAAAAAGATCTTCATGACCCATATAACCATGATGGTGTGATCACTACCTAGAGCCAGACATCCTGGAATGTTAAGTCAAGTGGGCCTTAGGAAGCATCACTACGAACAAAGCTAGTGGAGGTGATGGAATTCCAGTTGAGCTATTTCAAATCCTGAAAGGTGATGCTGTGAAAGTGCTGCACTCAATATGCCAGCAAATTTGGAAAACTCAGCAGTGGCCACAGGACTAGAAAAAGTCAGTTTTCATTCCAATCCCAAAGAAAGGCAATGCCAAAGAATATTCAAACTACCAAACAATTGCATTCATCTCACACGCTAGCAAAGTAGTGCTCAAAATTCTTCAATCCAAGCTTCAACAATACATGAACCATAAACTTCTAGATCTTCCCATCAGAGGAACCAGAGATCAAATTGCCAACATCTGCTGGATCATCAAAAAAGCAAGAGAGTTCCAGAAAGACATCTGCTGCTGCTGCTAACTCGCTTCAGTCATGTCCAACTCTGTGCTACTTCTGCTTTATTGAATACGCCAAAGCATTTGACTGTGTGGATCACAACAAACTGTGGAAAATTCTTCAAGACCACCTTACCTCCCTCTTGAGAAGTCTGTATGCAGGTCAAGAAGCAACAGTTAGAGCTGGGTATGGAAAAACAGACTGGGTCCAAATCAGAAAAGGAGTACGTCGAGGCTGTATATTGTTACCCTGCTTATTTAACTTATATGCAGAATACATCATGTGAAATGCCAGGCTGGGAATCGAGATTGCTGGGAGAAATATCAATAACCTCAGAAATGCAGATGACACCACCCTTATGACAGAAAACGAAGAACTAAAGAGTCTTGATGAAAGTGAAAGAAGAGAGTGAAAAAGCTGGCTTAAAACTCAACATTCAGAAAACTAAGATCATGGCATCCGGTCCCATCACTTCATGGCAAATAGATGGGGAAACAATGGAAACAGTGACAGACTTTATTTTCTCGGGCTCCAAAATCACTGCAGATGGTGACTTCTACCAAGCAACCTAGACAGCATACTAAAAAGCAGAGACATTACTTTGCCAAAAAAGGTCTGTCCAGTCAAAGTGATGGTTTTCCAATAGTCATGTATGGATGTGAGAGTTGGACTATAAAGAAAGCTAAGTGCTGAACAATTGATGCTTTTGAACTATGGTGTTGGAGAAGACTCTTGAGAGTCGCTTGGACTGCAGTGAGATCCAACCAGTCCATCCTAAAGGAAATCAATCCAGAATATTCACTGGAAGGACTGGTGCTGACGCTGAAACTCCAATACTTTGGCCACCTGATGTAAAGAACTGACTAATTAGAAAAGACCCTGATACTGGGAAAGATTGAAGGTGGGAGGAGAAGGGGATGACAGAGGATGAGATGGTTGGATGGCAACACTGGCTCAATGCACTTGAGTTTGAGCAAGCTCTGGGAGATGGTGATGGACAGGGAGGCCTGGCGTGCTGCAGTCCATGGGGTCGCAAAGAGTCGGACATGACTGAGCAACTGAACTGAGCTGAACTGATAGCCGATTAACAAAGTTGTGATAGTTTCAGGTGGACTACAAAGGGACTCAGCCTTACATATACGTGCATCCATTCTTCCTCAAACTCCTCTCCACCCAGGCTGCCGTGTGACACCGAGCAGACTTCCCTGTGCTATACTGCACGGCCTTGTTGGCTATCCACTTTAAATACAGCAGTGTGCATCTGTTCAGCCAAAGCTCCCTAACTATCCCTTCTCCTCATTCTCCCTTAGGCCCTCATTTAACCAAACTGACATACCTGTGCCCTCAAATGTAGAAATCCTGGAGTCACCACTTAGCTAAGGCAATTTAGCCAATACATTAGCTGCGTTAATTAAGAGTATCTATTACAACTCAATCCTTGCCTAACTGTAGGAGACATTGTACTTCTCAGTTTTCGCTAACATAGGAATCAATTAGTAAACGATCTGAATATTTAGTACCAGACTTTACAGCTCAAAGAATTTTTTGATCCTCTTTCAGCCCCTCATCTCTTGTTTGAACAAGAACATTTTTGCAAAGCACCCCTTCCTATCCTTGACTTTCTTATCCAAACTTTGCTTTACTGACTCTTCAGCAGTAATAAGATCTTTTTTAATTATTTATTTTAGAAAATATTTAAACTTACAGATAATTTGCTAAGCTAGTTTGGAGTTATTTTTTTCGTCTCCAAAATCACTGCAGATGGTGACTGCAGCCATGTAATTAAAAGACGCTTACTGCTTGGAAAAAAATTATGACCAACCTAGATAGCATACTCAAAAGCAAAGACATTACTTTGCTGACTAAGGTCCATCTAGTCAAGGCTATGGTTTTTCCAGTAGTCATGTATGGATGCGAGAGTTGGACTGTGAAGAAGGCTGAGCGCCAAAGAATTGATGCTTTTGAACTGTGGTGTTGGAGAAGACTCTTGAGGGTCCCTTGGACTGCAAGGAGATCCAACCAGTCCATTCTGAAGGAGATCAGCCCTGGGATTTCTTTGGAAGGAATGATGCTAAAGCTGAAACTCCAGTACTTTGGCCACCTCATGCGAAGAGTTGACTCATTGGAAAAGACGCTGATGCTGGGAGGGATTGGAGGCAGGAGGAGAAGGGGATGACAGAGGATGAGATGGCTGGATGGCATCACGGACTTGATGGACGTGAGTCTGAGTGAACTCCTGGAGTTGGTGATGGACAGGGAGGCCTGGCGTGCTGCGATTCATGGGGTCGCAAAGAGTCGTCAGACACGACCGAGTGACTGAACTGAGCTGAACTGATACACCCTTCATCCAGCTTTCCCCGGTCCTCACATCTTGCACTATCAGAGTACATTGGTCAAAACAGAAAATAACATGGTAAAAAGATTTTTTTTTTTACCTCTTTATTACCAGACAGCTACAAATAAGAATGAAAACCATGTTCCCTGGATTGAGCACTCAGAGCAGCAAAGAACAGGTTTAATTGTAGACCTGGATCTGCTATTATTAATAATACAGAATCATGTTATCTTAGAAAACCGAGGTAGAAATTCACATTAAGATCAGGTGGCTTTTATCTATTGAGCCCTCCACTATTATCTCAGAGATGGGTAGAGGAGGATTCCTCAAATACTTGGTACTGTCTTTGAAACATATAAATGAGTACCTTTTATAACTTTGATTCTTAAAAATGTGTGTTTTTTGAATCATGAAATCAGTTTACAACTTTAGGCTCTACTGAAGACTCGCTGGGTATTAAATGAATTTTTCTGGTTGATAGAATAATTTCTTGCTTTATTCCCTCTATTTCCTCCTCTTCACAGACAGTATAATAAGGAACATAATTTTATTCATTGATCCTGAGCACTACACATTCTCTCGATGTCCATGACTGTCCTGCCAAGGAACTCCAATTAAGTATTTAAAGTCTAGAACAGCCATGAGCAGAATTTGAAAACGCTGATCACCCCTCCTCCCTCGCTGTGCATATAGCCCTCCCTTGCCTTGTGAAGCTCTCCTGGGGGCTGGTGACAGGGTGTGATCGGTTATGACCATGGGTTCCCCATGTAGCATGTAAACATGGTCAAAGAAGCCTGGACTTTTCCTGCCAATGAAAGTTCTGCTTCCCCCTTAAATCAGCCTCAGAGGCAAGTTAGAGCCAAGAAGTGCTACTTTTGATTCTGGCAGGGACATTCCAAAGGAGGGCAATTAAAATAATGGAGGTTTGAGGAGCAGACAAAGAAAAGCCAAGGAATTTGAGCTCTTTCTCCTAGAAAAAAAATTAGAGACTTGCCAAGAAACAAAACATGTGGGAGCTGGACAGCCATATTGTTCATTTTATTGAGGATGGCACAAGAAGGAATATTTTTATGTTGATGGCTTTAGACTATAGTACTGCTGGTTGTAAGCATCAAGCCCCACCCCTACCTCCATCTCCAGGTTTACAAAGGGTCAGATGAACCAAGGCCCTCGAGCTGGGAAAATCAGCTTATTTAGGGTTTTCATGGTCAAAAGAGCCACTGACATAGGCCATTAGCAACAACTGGCAAGTTCTCCTAAGTTGCTATATTATTAGCCCTGTGTTTGAGATTTGGTAAGAAAAACAGGTTTTGAGAAGGAAACAAAGCAAAGCAACAAATTACCCAAGTGTTAACACAGGTGCTAACATCTTTCATGCAAAGCAGAGGATAAAGCTTTCTTGCTCTTCAGTTTTCTCTCTGGGTGTTTCAGTTTATCATGGGAAACCAGTCACCCAAATATCCAGTACACAGCACTTGTCTCCAAATGCTGTTGCTGCTAACTCATAACAATATTGTCTATTAAAGAACAGAGTAAAAAAAGATAAACTTCAAACTGTATGTACCTTTTCATTCACTATTATTGGGACAAAGATTGATAAGGAAGTTGTTTAAATATTAAATATATATAATATTTAAAATAGTCTTAGTTGCTCAGTTATGTCCTATTCTTCACAACCATGGACTGTAGCCTGCCAGGCTCCTCTGTCCATGGAATTCTCCAGGCAGGAATACTGGAGTGGGTTGCCATTCCTTTCTCCAGGGGATCTTCCCGACCCAAGGATGGAATCCAGGTCTCCTGCATTGCAGGCAGATTCTTTACTGTCTGGAAGTGAGCGTTTATTTCACACTTGCAGCACATCTCAATTTGGATGAGCTGCAGTTCAAGCACTCAATAGTCACAGGTGGCTACTGGCTACTATGTTGAACAATGTAGCTCTGGAGATAAATATCAATAATTGATTAATTGTATTAGGAAGAATAAGCCAGAGAAGGTGGAAATCTGAAATTATTTTGAAGGAGGTGAGAGCAAGACTAGACAATTTTTATGAAGAACATTTCCTTATGTAAGAAAACTATAATTATCTTCTAAGCAATGAATCAACATAAAAATTGTTATCCACCTGCAGTCTCCTATTATATGCCATTAAATGACCTAGCTTTAAAGGTTTCACTTCTGTCACTGGTAATTTTGGAAGGTATTTAATTTGGGGCAGTAAGTTTGGCTGAATACTAGCCCTCCAAATACCTCATCTATTCTGTTTTACAAAATGTCTGGTTGGCAGTCTGAATAGGCCGATTCAGTGGCCTAGAGCACGTGGCCTGGTACTGAAACATATCAAGTCTTCCTTGCTAGGGTCCAATGCATGTTGCCATGTAAGATTCATCCACGAAGTGAACCCTGCTGACTTGCGTTTCTTGTCCCAGGACTTTCTTAAAAAAACAAGAAGTTATTTGTTTGTTCATTTACGGCTGGGCTGGCTCTTTGTTGCTGTGCACAGGATTTTCGCTGGTTGCACGGAGCTGGGACATGGGCTTCTCCTTGCGATGACTTCTCTTGAGCACAGGCTCTAGGATGTGCAGGCTCCAGCAGCTGTGGTTTGCGGGCTTACTGCCCAGCGGCATGTGGGATCTTCCCAGACCAGGAGTCAAACCTGTGTCCCCTGCATTGGCAGGTGGATTCTTAAGCACTGACCCGCCAGGAAAGCCCTGCCCAGGACTTTAACACCAGTCCCAAACATGAGTAAGCATCCTTTGCTGCAAATACACCTAAATGCCTGGCTGTTTCTTGGATTTTCCAACATTCAAGTTGGACCAGGGTTTTTCGCACAAGTACATTTTAACTGCTATAACCAATCCAAGTTTTATAGGCCATAAAGTTGTTACAGAGAAAGCAGAAAGAATATCGCAAAAACTTTTTAAAAATTGTGGGAAATATACCATGTGGTAGTGGTTATACTGATAATTTACTCATTTCCTACATGTTTTTTTTACTATTCCTTCTTGTTGATCCAAGTTAGTTCCTTTATTTTATATTCTTAATTTTACTATTTGCAGTACACTCTTAACGCTAATATTTGCCATGAACATAAACCACCAAGAGGACTTCCCTGGTGGCTCAGAAGATAAAGCATCTGCCTACAATGCAAGAGAACTGGGTTTGATTCCTGGGTCGGAAATCAGATCCCCTGGAGAAGGATCTTGCCTGGAAAATCCCAAAGGACGAAGGATCCTGGTGTGCTACAGTCCGTGGGGTTACAAAGAATTGGACATGACTGAGTGACTTCACTTTCACTTTTCTAAACCACCAAGAAAAGTCTGAATGTTAAAGGATACAGACTTGATGGGTTCTTTTATAGTCTAGAAATATTGGTACCAGCTGTTCGATGATCTTTATTATTGAGTCAAACCAAATTCACGTTCCTTTTGAAAAGACTATCATTGATCTATATTCTTGTTATTGTGTTTGTCTTATTACAAACTTCCATACCTGAGTTTCACTCTCCTATTTTTCTAACAAGGTCTATAAACATGGATTTGGGGGGATTTTGAAATGAAGCAAATTTCTTTATCAGTCACACTATCGCAAGGCATTTTGCTTCTATAAACTTGGGATCACATTACTAGGGGAATAAAGTGCAGATCCTGCCTTACAAATGAAGAAGATTGGAACTTTGTGTTTTATCAGAATAGCTTCTGAAAGGTTAAATTCCTTACCGGGCCTGTTTTGAACCCAAGATTTAAGTGCTACAGGCTTTAAATTTTCTCTTCTTATTCCCTTTTCTAAATACTAACAGGCCCATTTCTTTAGAAACAATTCTGATGTTTATTATTTAATTGCATATGGTCACACTATCATGTTACCTAACTGGACACATGGAAAGTAGTAGTTCATCAAATATTCTCTGTAACAGTGTAACCCCATGTACACAGCAAGTGGAATGCCAGCTCTCGAGAAGCAATGTAGAGAAATGTTGTGACAGGATGATTAAGTTTTAAAGAGGATGTGGGTCTCAATAGGGGGAAGGCAATGGTACCCCACCCCAGTACTCTTGCCTGGAAAATCCAATGGACGGAGTAGCCTGGTGGGCTGCAGTCCATGGGGTCGCTAACAGTCGGACAGACTGAGCGAGTTCACTTTCACTTTTCTCTTTCATGCATTGGAGAAGGAAATGGCAACCCACTCCAGTATTCTTGCCTGGAGAATCCCAGGGATGGGGGAGCCTGGTGGGCTGCCGTCTATGGGGTCACACAGAGTCGGACACGACTGAAGTGACTTAGCAGCAGCAGCAGCAGCAGCAGGTCTCAATATTTTGAGTTTTCTGCTCCAGTACTGGAGAATTATTGTCCACGGAACACCTTCTTTAATGCCATATACAAGTAAAGTGTAAAATTGTCAGCATCATTAAGTACTGGTGTTTCCAGGTTGGTAATGTAAAGTTTTGTGGAATTGTAGTAGAATACTTAAAATCTAGAACAGTGGTTCTCAAAATACTCTAATATTTCAATATTAATAAATATTTTATTAATCTAATAAAACATAGGATGTGGGGGGGGTTGTTTGTTTGTTTTTTAAATACATAAACAGCCCCTTGGTGCTTGTTGAAGCTGTGGATTCCTTGTGCCCTGAGCGCTGAGCCTTGATTTAGTAAATCTGGACTAATCGCTCCATCCTCAGGTGCTCATACTTTGAGGCCAGGCGCAGTGCTTTTCAAGCTTTAAAGCGCTTGCACATGGCATTGGCGTCTTGGTAAAAAGCAGACTGAAAAAAAAAAGTAGGTCTACCTTTAGGCTTTTAGTGAAGTGAACTCACTCGGTCATGTCCGACTCTTTGGGACCCCATGGACTGTAGCCAATGAGGCTCCTCCGTTCACGGGATTTTCCAGGCAAGAGTGCTGGAGTGGATTGCCATTTCCTTCTCCAGGGGACTTTCCCGACCCAGGGATCGAACCGGGTCTCCCGCATTGCGGGCAGACGCTTTACCGTGGGAGCCATCAGGGAAGCCTTTTAAGTCTGACGCAATTCCAGGCGACGCTTTAAAAACTCCGCCTTTGCCATTCAACGTCCCGTGGGTATCTTGGCGTTTCCGTCTATACCTAGCGTGCTTTTTGCTTTTGACCGTGTCCCTTGAGCTAGGTTTTAAGCACCTTCAAACCTTCCTGTTTGCCCTAATTTTAAATACTTGCCTATCTTGCTTATCTTGTCCGTTTCTTATTTTTCTTCACGTGTATAGATGCGCACCAGTTGCGTCGTGAAGGGCGGTCAGCTGTAACCCAAGCTCCGTATCGCAGAACCACAGCCAGGCACTCCTGCTCCGGGGACCTCGGGGCCATGGAGCTCTCCGACAGTGACCGCCCGGTCAGCTTCGGCTCCACATCGTCCTCGGCTTCCTCCCGGGACAGCCATGGTTCCTTCGGCAGCAGAATGACCTTAGTTTCAAGCAGCCACCTGGGCTTGTTTCCTCAGGATAAGGAAGCAGGGGCCATAAAACTGGAGCTGATGCCAGCCAGGCCGTTTTCCAGCAGCGAGCTGCAGACGGACAGTGCGGCCGGGCAGCAGAGCGCAGACGAGGGCGGCGAGAGGCAGCCCCGGGCACAGCGCAGAGTGGAAGCCGGGGCGACCAAAGCGGGGGGCGAGTCGGCCACCAGCCCCAAGCTGCTCTACGTGGACAGAGTTGTACAGGAAATTCTGGAGACCGAACGGACTTACGTGCAAGATTTAAAGAGCATCGTAGAGGTAAGATGCACTGTGGGCGGGGGGCGGGGCGGGGGGGGGTGTAATTTAAAGTTTGTCCTGCAGGATCAATATCCTCCATAAAGGGCAAGGAAGGGCTTGCAACAAAGGGCTTCTTAGGAAGCCCGCTGTCTCCTAAGAGGCAGAGATGGTGTGAATGTTTCAACAGATCGTCACTTAAGAGGAAGCCCTAGGGCTATTATCACTGGGTTAAGATCCTCAATGTTTGCATTCGTGAACTGATTACGTGTTGGGAGTACGCATGATGATATCAGTGCCTACACTGGTGTGTTGTGTTAGTGACTCCTGCCCCCCAAAGATCTGTGAGTCTCTGGCAGTCAGACAGACAGGATGCAAGCTTCCTGACTTGCAGGTGTCAGGGGTGTGTTGACTGAGCCCCTTGGGTCATCTTCAGCTTAATCACAGTTGTCTCCTGGTGTCTGGAGCTTCCAAAGCTGCCAGTGCCTGTGTCTCACCTCCAGAGACGGATTTCATTGGTTTGGGGTGTGGCCTGGGGGTGGGCGGAAGATCCCAGGTGATTCTTCTGTGCAAACAAGCATGGGAATTACTGTTTGATGCTGTTTTCTGTGTTGGTTGCTGTTTAGGGGAAGGTGGTGAAAGGGAGAGAACCCTAGACTTGGTCTTAGGTGTTTACCTTTTACTTTTATACTAAACAAATTCGCGTAAATTATTTGACTTCTCTGCAAATTGAACTTAGCTCAGGTACCAGATCCAAGACTCTGGAAATTCAGTTATTAATTTGTTATGATTGTTGTTTCCCTGTATTATTTCTTTTTTAATTTTTATTTTATGCTGGAGTATAGTTGACTTGGCCAGCTATTAATTTGACTTTGATTATAGCTAGGTTTTTAAGGATAAAATAATAATTTTCAGAACAGTTCAGGTGCTAATTCGTTCTCAGTGATTTAAAATATCATCTTTCAAATTGATACATTATGAAGCTATACTCCCTACACTGCTTGGTAGTATCCCAGTTCTTTCATGTGTTAGTGCTCATTTCCTGTTTTAGATTTTTAATCTGAAATGTGTTTCAGAATAAACTGGTGGAATATTTGCTGATGAGGACATTCTCCACCAAACACATACACTCTTATAGCTTTAGGGGAAAAAAAATTCTAGGACACAATTGTGTTTTCAGTTCCACAAATGATCAAACCAGACAGTCTTCTAAAAATAGTTATGACATAACTTCCCAGTAAAAATAGAAAAAAATCAATTGATGCTCAACCAAAACAATATGTGATACCAAGTGTAGCGTAAACCAGGCCAATTGTTTCTTGAATTTCAACAATGATGTCATTTGTACTTGAGAAGAAATACCTGTGAAACTGCCAAAATTTGTGAACCCTCTCAGGAAATTTATGGTTGTCAAAGCTTTCTTTGGCCTTTTTTTTTTCTTTGTTTCTTACTTGGAAACTTTACCACTTCGTCGCGAAACTCGCTGTACCTACAGAGAAACCTTTAATGTCTGAGCTGGAATTCTATGAACACTTGTTTTTTTCTGAGGCCAGTTAACAAACTTCAGGCGAGAGGAAATACGATAAGAGATCTATGAAAGAAAATAGGTTAAAACAGGATTTTTGGCGTCAATAAAATACCTTAAATTTTTTTTACTTTCTAACAGTTTCAGCAGAAGGTTTATTCTAAACTGTACAAATATTCTTGCCTTCTTTTTCTCCCTTATCAATGAATTAGCCATGCTTTGCACTCTGGGCTGGTGGACTTTTATAAAGGACCAGATGATAACTCTTTTCAGCTTTCTGGGCCCTAAACTGTCAATCTTAACTGTTCACTTCTGCCACTATAGCCCAAGAGCAGCCCCAGACTCTACGTCAGTGAAAGAGTGTGGAAGTTCAAGGAAAACTTCAGGGCTGTTTTTGACCCAAGGACCATGGTTTGCCAGACCCCGTATTTGCTTATAAATCTCTGCTTTCATTTCATCAACCGTGAAATGAGACGAATAAGTGATACTTGCCTAATAAGGTTGGTGTTATGATAATTAGATAATATATGAAAAGCTCATACAACAGTGCCTGGCACGTGGTAAGCAATTAATAAATGGAAACACTTAACCATCTCAGGCCGCTTCTGAATTTACTGGCTGAGACTGAGCACCATTTATAGCTATCTTCTGTCTTATCTGAAGTCTTTTACAAAAATAAATAAATTTAGTCATATACTACAGTAGAAATTTCATTAGGAAAAAGTAATTTTTAAGTGGGTGATTCCAACATTATTATTTTAAAGGCAATTGGATTATTTATAAAGAACCCAGGGAAGATCTAAGGTGACACATAATTAGGGAGAAGAAAGATGAAGAAGGGTGTTGGGAAGGAGGGTGGTTGGAAGAAAACGTCCCAAATAGAGAGGGAAGCACCTGGGCAGGAAGAAGATGCCGCTTTGTTCAGGAAGTCTCTGGAATGCTTTGAGTCACTTCCCCTCCCCACCTAGAAAAGTGCAGAATCTCTTCAGATCACGATTGGTCACTGCAGCCTCTTCTTCATACACTTTTGTATGTGACCACCTCTGTTTCTCAAGATCACAATTTTCACAGAATGATTAGACTCGTTTTATGTAGTTCTTTGCTTTATGGAGGCTTCCTGGGTGGCGTCAGTGGTGAAACTCCACCTGCCAATCAATGCAAGAGACTCGAGACATGAGTTCAATCCTGGGGTCAGGAAGATCCCTTGGAGTAGGAAAGGGCAACCCACTCCAGTATTCTTGCCTGGGAAATTCCATGGACAGAGGAGTCTGGCAGGATACAGTCCATGGGGTCACAAAGAATCAGACACGACTGAGCATGCACCCCTCCTTTATGGAGTATAACCAATTATTTTCCACCTTGCAGCAACTTTACCCAATAAGGACTGTTATGAGTATTCTTTTAAAACACAAGATGTCAACTCCTTTAAAAATCTGTTTTCCTTAATCCATTTCCAATTTGTTTTAAAAATTCTGTAGCTGATTTCTTTCCTATCTTTGATTTTTCAAGTGCAGAGTTAAATGGGGAAAAGGCTACTTAGTAACAACCTACCATCATAAATTCTCACCACACAAAGAGAGTTTGTTAGTTGACTTTCTAAGCAAGAATTATTTCTGAAGAAAAACCACCTAATTGTTTATAGAGATAACTGGGAAGTTGTTTTTCACTTACACCGTAGCATAGTTTCAAACTGTCTGAGTGACTGAGTGATAATCTCTTAGTGTGTCCAACTCTTTGCAACCCCATGGACTTACAGCCTGCCAGGCTCCCCTCTCCATGGAATTCTCCAGGCAAGAGTACTGGAGTGGGCTGCCATTTCCTTTCCCAGGATTCAGACTGTGCACTCTGCTCTGTTGAGTTCCCACTAGTGAATGGCCTTCAGTAGTCATTCTCGGTTGTATTAATTTCCCTTAGTTACATTTTATCTGTAGTGTATCTTATCCATACATATCCTCACCACTCAGGTTTATATTCTGTCCTTAGAATTTACAAACAAACATTTTTGTGAAAGGCCATTGATATATACACTGATTTAAAAGATGTTAAGACAGTATGCCTTGGTAGCGCAATACTGTACCACATAGTATCTGAGTAGCTTATTTCTGAGAAGAGATCCTGCTGACACATTATCTGGGCAATAGGATTCTCAGCTGTTCGTGATAATGCAAAGAAGGATGTATGTCTTTCACTACATAATGACATTGTATTATAATTTTTCCCAAATATATTGGACTTTGTTTTCTTTCCCATCCCATTTAGAAATTAAAAAATGAATTCTGGAGATTTAACTGAGAAATGTTGTTATTCTTATTGCTTCTGGTCTTCATTGCAGTCCCTTTTCTCTGTCCCCTCCATTCCCTCCCCATGGCAACTCCCTCCTCTGCTCCTTTGCCTGACATCCTAGTCATTTGCTTTTGTACACTTGACATTTTAGAGAGAGGTGAGGTCTTGACTATCGACCATACTGAGAGAAACAAGAGAGCTGTTATTTCCATTTCTATATATGGCTCCTACTAGCATTCACAGATAAAATGAGATAATAAGTATGAAAGCTAGTTTTAAAAGTTAAAAGTAAAATCGCCAGTGATACAATTTGTGGAGAGAGAGAAATTCATAGCTGGAAAGTAGGAAATAAGGGTTTCTTTCATGTTTAATAGGATCTTAGATTGACTGACCAGAGATTCTCATGGGCAGAGTGGGTTTCTTTAATCTTTCTAAATGATCTATAAAAGAGCCTTTGACAGCCTCATGAGACTTGGCCCTGGATATAGTTCATGGCCTGTTTTAACCTTTTATGAAGGGTTTTAAATAGTTCATAACATTATCTAATACTGTGTAATTAGAAATTATATTCCTACTACAAAATAGGATCTTTGAAATATAAGAAATGCTAAATTAAATCACATTTGGGGATGTTGAGGACATGTGCATTTAGTGAGGGGAAAGTAGGTAAAATATTAAAAGTAACATGTGAGTTTTTTTCTATCATATTCTAGAAAGTTAAAATCGTTTTTCAAGCACCTTTATCCACACAGTGTGCTAAAAAGCTAAGAAGTTATCATTATAGCCTTGCTGCATAAAATTTAAAGAACCAAAGCCTTAAGCAATCCTTGTTAAAAAGCATTCAGCATTGTTCAAAAGCTGTAGCTGCACGAGGATTAGGCTGTTGATCTCCAACCTCCAGCTCTTGTATTTCTTGATCGGCATGAACTCTTTGTTTATCGTGTAATAGTACAGATAGTTGGAGAAGGAAGTGGCAACCCACTCCAGTAGTCTTGCCTAGAGAATCTCGTGGACAGGGGAGCCTGGTGGGCTGCTGTCCATGGGTCATACAGAGTTGGACATGACTGAAGTGACTTTGCATGCATGCATGCATGCATTGGAGAAGGAAATGGCAACCCACTCCAGTAGTCTTGCCTAGAGAATCTCGTGGACAGGGGAGCCTGGTGGGCTGCTGTCCATGGGTCATACAGAGTTGGACATGACTGAAGTGACTTTGCATGCATGCATGCATGCATTGGAGAAGGAAATGGCAACCCACTCCAGTAGTCTTGCCTAGAGAATCTCGTGGACAGGGGAGCCTGGTAGGCTGCCGTCTATGGGGTCACACAGAGTTGGACATGACTGAAGCGACTTAGCAGCAGCAGTACAGGCAATGTTAGGATAAGGTGGATGAGAAGAGAGATGCTTTTCACCCACTTAGTGACATAAAACACATTGAGCACACTTCTGCCTGTTGCCATAGCTTAGAGAAGAGGCTGCCCTTAGCACCAGAGGTATCCACTAGCTGGAAGGCGAATTGTCTTACACTTGGGAAGTGAGCCTCTCCCAGATCTGTGCAGAGTGAATGAAGGAACCCAGTGATCAGGCCCAGGAAGTCTGTGCTGTGCTTAACTATGGACCCTGCCTAAAGACTTAGCTTTTAGGCTGGTGAGGTGACTAAGACTTGGATAACATGGAATCTGAGTGGGTTTTCATCCTGCGCCACCTCTCAGAGACAACACTATCAAACTTGGAGGTGTTTTCTTTTCAAACCTGGTTTAATTCAGCTGGAGAGAGAGAAGATGGTTTGGTGTGGAAAGGTCAGTTCATAGCTCTGCTACTCCTCTCCCTTGGCCATGAAGGGATAACTTTACATGGGTGTTCCCTGGACCAGCCACAGCTGCTTAGGATACTTGACAAGAAGAGAAAAGTTTTGAACCAGGGGAGGAGGCTGATGAGATGTCATTGCTTTTATTGTCTTTTTATTTGCACATGTCCTCACTCAGTACTTTCCCTCCAGTTTAACAACATTTATTAAACTGACACTTTTTATGAGGTTCCTTCAGACTAACATTTCTGGAATACTGAGGGAATTATGTGTTCAATGCTAGAGTGTAGGACTTGGCAGGGACTGTTTTTAACGAAGGCTTGTTACATGGGTGGATTTAATAAAGTGCTTACACTGTAGTACTTGGCACATTTTGGTGTACTTTTTCTTTTACATGGCATTTGAGCACTTTTATTTGAATGTGTCTCTTTATTTTTCCTTCCAGGGGCTTTTCTCATACTGGGTGAATAAGATCTTTGCTAAAACCATTTGAGGTCTATGGTAATTTTGAAGCAAACCTGCTAAGTAGTTTCAGGCTTATGTATTGGATTAACCAAAAAGTTTGTCTAGGTTTTTCTGTAACATAGGAAACCTGAATGAACTTTTTGGCCAAGCCAATAGGAGTTGCTCGTCAGATAGCACATCTAACCACTGTATATGAGCCCCCCAAACTTCACTTTGACTATTTGTTTCCATGCCTCTTTGTTGCTCTTATGCCCCTCCTTCCTTGCTCTACCCTACTCTCACCTCTTGCCACCTTAACAATGACAGAAACTTAGAAGGTAAGAACACAGTGATTTTGAGTATTCATCTCCTCTACTGGTTGCAGCCTAATAGTGGGGGTGGGGGGTGGGGGGACTGGCCTTTCATGTCTTTTAAAAGTCCATTCTGTTCATACCTTCTGATTAACTGCTGCTGCTGCTAAATCGCTTCAGTCGTGTCCGACTCTGCTTGACCCCATAGATGGTAGCCCACCAGGCTCCCCTGTCCCTGGGATTCTCCAGGCAAGAACACTGGAGTAGGTTGCCATTTCCTTCTCCAATGCATGAAAGTGAAAAGTGAAGGTGAAGTCGCTCAGTTGTGTCCTATTCAGTGACCCCATGGACTGCAGTCTACCAGGCTCCTCCATCCATGGAATTTTCCAGACAAGAGTACTGGAGTGGGTTGCCATTGCCTTCTCTGGATTAACTGCTAGTGAACATCAAAACTAACTCAACGTGGGCAGCATTTAGTAAAAGCAAAGTGAGTGGAGGTCTGTAGGGTTGCTGCACAAAGGTTGTTGACTGTTCACAAGAGTTCATGTATACTTAATAAATGATGTCAGTTTATTTCCTTCAAATGGTTCTAGCCAGATTTTGAGTCAAAACCTAGGAAAATTATTCAAAATAATTATATTGGTCAGGTTCTCCTGGGAGCATGGTAGGTAGAAACCATGAACTTGGTGACCACACCCACCACCTCAATGAATCCGAATAGCTGTAAACATACTACGAGGCTACTACTTCCTAATTTTCTAGATATATACCTTAATAGCAACAGAAACACTAAAACGTAACATTAACAGCAGCTAGTATTTGGGTGCTTACCAGATTTCAGGCACTGAATTAAGCAATTATAGCCTCACCACAGCCCCACTGTGTGGGTACTATTATAATTTTCTTATTTTTAGCATAAGAATATTGCATGTACAGAGAGTAAAGGAACTTGTCCAAGGTTTGTAAATGGTTAGTGTTGAAACAGGAACCGGAATGTTAGGTTTCACTCCAAAGGCCTCATTTACTACTACATTGTTATTGCAAATCTCCCCTTAGAGTCTAGCAGAGAGCTCAAAGGTTTGGTCGTCTTGCTGAGCTCTCTGGAGCAGGGTGTTGCAACAGCAGCGTGGTAGACATTCGGGACTGGATAGTGCTTGGTTATCAGGGATAGTTGTTCTTGGTTATGGGGGATAGTCGTGTGTGTTGTAGGATGTTAGCATCAAACCTTGGCCTCCACTCACTAGATGTCAGTAGAACCACCACCATCCCCACTCATGACAACCAAAACTGTTTCTAGACATTGCCATATAACCCCCAAGGGACAAAATTCCCTTGGCTGAGAAACACTGTTTTAAAAATTTGGAAGCCATAGTATATAAGTGTAAGTAAAGCCACAGTAACAAATCGGCCCTCCAGTTTAGTGATGTAATACAACAGAAGTTTCTCCTTTTGCAGTCGTGTATGTGTGTGTTGCGGTTAGTGGACGCTGTGCTGTTCCATGCACCAGTTGATAGAAGGCAGGGGAAGGAGAGTTTTTGAGACGAGTGTAGAAATGGTTCACCTCTTCTTTCATTCTACATCAAGCTATAAGTTTGGAGATATAGTCTGTGTGCCCAAAGAAGGAAGGAAACATTTGTGTGAACAACTACCAGTGTCTACCATGTATTTTATTGGATTGGCCTAAAAGTTCATTCAAGTTTTTTCATAAGATGTTGTGGAAAAATCCAAATGAACTTTTGGTCAACCCAATATGTAACTGCAATATTCTCTTTATAAAAACCTACACCTGGCATCCCACCACTAAAGGTAAAAATAAAAATAAAAAATACATAAGGAAGAAAGCAGGAAAGATCTTGATGATGCGTCCTGCCAAGTTTATAGTTAACTCTCTGTACTAAATAACCCTGTAGAATGTTTTAAATGGAATTCTTCATTTAGGACTTAAACAGACTAAGATGTACCTTCCCTTCTTCCTCTCTCCCCTCTTACACATTTCCATCACCTCTACCTCCTCTCTCTCCCGTTTTTCCTAACTCCCTCCCCGCTTCTGTTTTTGTAGTTTTTCCTATCCATATGACCTGTCAGTAGGGCTCTTTGGAATTTTTTAACACAGGTGGTACTATCAATATTTCAGTTTAAGAAGAGGGCTGCTGGGTCTAGCATAGTTCAAAGGCAGGAATTGTGCTTCTTTGCTTGTCTTCTGGAAACATTTTGAGTAGACTGGAATCAGTGAAAATAATGGACTAATGCCAGCATACCCTGAACAGAATGATCATACTCAGAAGCTTTAAGTTTATTGCCACACTGATAAAGTTTATAAGAAAATGGAATACCTTCCTTTTTACTGCCCTGCCTTTCTTTTAAACTCATTTCTGTAGTCACTCTGAGAAGCCAAAATGAGAACTGTGAACACTTAAACAACAAGTAAGTAAACAATGGAAAACCTAATGGTTGAAATTGTTTTAATACATTTATACATACATAATAATCGTAGACCTTGCACACTTGCACACTCTAAATCAGGTGACATCATTATGGATGGTTTCCATAAGAAAGTGAAAGTTGCTCAGTTTTGTCCAACTCTTTGTGATTCCATGGACTATATAGTCCATGGAATTCTCCAGGCCAGAATACTGGAGTGGGTAGCCTTTCCCTTCTCCAGGGGATCTTCCCAACCCAGAGATCGAACCCAGGTCTCCTGCATTGCAGGTGGATTCTTTACCAGCTGAGCCACAAGGGAAGCTTTGTAGAAGTCAATTTTCATCTTTCCAGAGGTGAACATGGAGAAAGTAAGTTTGCCATTGATAAATAGTGGTCTATTTATGTCATTAACCTTTACGCTTTTCAAATTACTAAGAACTTTATACAATAGCATAATGAACATGAGTTTGTATAATAGTAATAATTATGGATTTAGTGATGCTCTCATTGTCTCCTTGAGAAATACTAAACCTCAGGTTAACAGTCACCCTTGAGTGCCTGACATTCCTGACTTATGACTTGCTTCCTTTTTTTTTTCTCCTTTTTAGATTTTTTGTGGCTTGCTTCTTGAAGCTTGGGTCTAGAATACTTCAGGTTAGTCTAAGGATTTCCAGGATATTGGAGGCCCTGAGTCCAGCTTTGTAGGATAGTCTTACCAGGTTTCAAGAGTTCATGATCAAAAACAAAAAAAAGTTCATGATCTCAGAATAGATTATAGTTTTTTAATATAGTTAACTATATTATAGTTTTTAGCTTCCATGTCACGTGTCTAAGACCCAAGAAAGAGAGTACAGTTGCTATAGAAGAAGAGCAATAGGAATTTCAAGTGCCTATGATCAATTTTGCTATAATTTGACATACGTGCTTTTAAAAGTACTGAACTTGCAAAATCATGTGAGGGGCAAACGGGGGGAAATGGATTCCAAGTGCAACACTCAAAACATCAGTGACTCATGGGAAAAGAAACAAATGGAGGCAGTTTTATACGTGTTAAATGGTTAAGAACTAAATGCTTACTATAGTAAATATGACACTTCAACCTAAAAAAAACCCACATGAAATTCATTGTGGGAGCTACCTGGTACCCACAGCTGCCACCCCCTGTAGGAGGGAGAGAACAAAGGGAAGCAGGGGACAGAGTGAGAAGAAGAACAATAAAGAGGAGAAAGAACAGAGAGGGGGAGATATAGAATAGGCTAAGAAAGAGAAAGACGTTGTGTACAGGGTTGTACAGGGTTGTAGTCTGAGTTATAAAGTAGGCTTCAGTTCAGTTCAAACCTGACATCAATGCGAAACTGACACTCCTGGCATGGATGGGCATGGCTTTAATGAGGTAAGCAGGTGGACTGAGGTAGCTGGTAGGTGTTTGAGCTGCGTGTGTGTGTATTTGTATTCCTCTGATGCTCTCTGGAAGTGGCTATGCTTTTCTGTGTTCACCTGGTTTTTTGTTTGTTTCGTTTTATTGTGAATGCAATCCTGCCTAAGCAAAATTCAGAACTTTGAATTAAGTTCAAGTTACTCCCTAGTATATTAATCATGTGGGAACAAATTCCTGCTTTCAAAGCAAATGTTAAAACAGAACTAACTGTACTTACCTCTTGAGTGTTATGACTTGTTACAAATAGGTCTCGCTTCTCCCCCGTCCCCTTTGTTCAGAAGATTAAAGAACACCATACCTGTTGTCAAAAAAACATGATTTTCCATTCTTAAAGCATTTTTTACTTCCGTCCTATAAGAAAAAAATGGTTCAAAAGAATTTCAAGCTGTCTTAACAATTTGAGAGTTTATTTCTGAAAACTAACAAGTAGATTTTTTTTACCCAAATCTTGGACCAACAAATATGATTATCTGAAAAAGCAAATATTTGTGGATTTTTCAAAACTTTCTGTCACTGAAAAGATTTTCACAATTTGGGTCAAATACTCTTGTACAAGTGATAACCCTTGCTATCTTGTTATTCAGTCACTAAGTCATGTCCGACTCTCTGTGACCCCGTGGACTGCAGCACGCCAGGCGTCTCCGTCCTTCACTGGCTCCTGGAGTTTGCTCAAGTTCCTGTCCATTGAGTCAGTGATGCCGTCCAACCATCTCATCCTCTATTGTCCCCTTCTCCTCTTGCCCTCAACCTTTCCCAGCATCAGGGTCTTTTCCAATGTGTCAGCTCTTTGCATCAGTTGCCAAAGTATTGGAGCTTAAGCATCAGTCCTTCCAGTGAATAATCAGGGTTGATTTCCTTGAGGATTGAAACTTCTGTTACACCAAGGAGATTTAAGGGGTGAATATTTGTGTGTTTATACCATTAAAATTAGAATATTTTCCATCTACACATGCATATTCTGAGTTAGACAATGTATCAAAGGAAAAGATAGACTGACTTACAGACATAACTGAGGATATTCATTACTTTTGTGTGATCAAGCTCTTAGGGAAATACCTACAACTAAAAAGTCCCTTCCCATTCTTCCAGCTTTTCTTTTAAGGCAACATTTTGATTTCTGATGAAAAGGTATTTCAAAAACTTCAGTTAACTCAGGTGATTGAGTAGCTATTATTACACGTCTGCTAAAGAACTGCTAATATATTTCAAAGACTGCCTGTGGGCAGAACTCTATTAAAGATTTGCTAGAACAGGTTGTGTTCATTTAGGGGTAGAATTATGCTGCCTTTTGGGTGTATGCCATCTTGAATATGCAGTTATACTGAGTGGGTAGAAAACTATAGAATTCAGGAAATTGTGTTCTAAACAAACCAACCTTCAGTTGGGAGTAGTTTCCCATGGCTGAAAGTTTCTTCCAAAGAAAAATGTTGCTTGCACCTTGTGAAACTAAACATCAAAGAATCAGCCCAGGTCATTTGATAAGCCTGAAGCAAGTTGATGTCAAAGCAACCCTGCTCTGTAACACCTAGAAAAAGAGGCAGCTTGAGCTTGCCAGCCTACATAGTTCAGTAGTTAACTATTTTCTGATCACTTATGTTTTCAGTTTCTCCTCTGAGCACCAAGGCTACTCTGCCACTTAAGGCTGATAGCTTTGTTCTCTACAGCAGTTCACATGGAATGTTTTATATCTTTTTAAACCTGGTCAAATATACATGGCATGTATTAATTTTAACCGTTTCAAGTATACAATTCAGTGGCATTAGGCACACTGACATTGTCGTACACTGAACTACATAACCATTACCTCTGTCCATCTTGAGAATGTCCGACTCTTTGAGACCTCATGGACTGCAGCCCTGTCTGTGGGATTTCCCAGGCAAGAATACTGGAGTGGGTTGCCATTTCCTCCTCCAGGGGATCTTCCCCACCGAGTTATCAAAGCCAGGTCTCTCCCACTGCAGGCAGATTCTTTACTGCTGAGCCACTAGGGAAGCCCAAGATATACATGAATGTATTATTTTACCCATTTTAAGTGAATGATTCAATGACATCAAGCACACTGACACTGTTGTACATTGAACTGTATAACCATCACCACCATCCATCTTGAGAACTTGAGAATTTTCTACCACCCCAAATTGAAACTGTGAGCCCATGAAGCAATAACTCTTCATACCCTCTTCCCTCAAGCATGTAGAATACACATAACATAAAATTTACTGTCTTAACCATTTTTAAAGGTACATTGTAGTGACATTAAGTACATTCACAGCGTTGGACAACCAGTGTCTAGAATTCTTTTCATCTTGTGGAACTGAAACTTTGTCCCTGTTCAACAGTAACCCCCACTCCTCCCCTTTCTTCAGCTGCTGATAACCACGATTCTACTCTCTGCTCCTATAAATTTGACTCCTCTGTACTTCACATGAGTGGAATCCTACAATACTTGTCCTTTTGTGGCTGCATTTTTCACTGAGCACAGTGTCTTCAGCCTTCATCCTTCTCATAGCACATGTCAGAATTTTATTCCTTCTTAAGATTGAATTAACATTCCATTGTATGTCTATATAACATTTTGTTTCTCCATCATCTATTGGTGAATGCTTAGATTGCTCCAAATAGCACAGGATTTTTGATTGAGTAGAAATCACACAGAGTTTTCAACTGGAAAAAAAAAATCAAAAGTCTTAACTGACTGTGGATTCTGAAAGGGTGAAGTGTTTTGGTGAGTTTTCTACTTCTAGCAGTCAGCATTGCCCTTGACACTTAAGAGGCCAGTAATAAGTATTGGCTGAATGAATTACCAAGTTCTACACAATCGTTCTTACTGGTGAGGAAATGGAGATGCAGAGAACCAAGTGATTTCTCCAACCGAATCCAAATCTTAGTGCTGGCACCTACTACCTTTGATCTTGAACAATTATTTAATTTCTGTAACCTTCAGTTTCTTCTTCTTAAAATGAGATGAGAGCTATTGTGTACCTCATAGAATGTTATGAGGACAAAAGGAAGTAATGCCTGTAAAAATAAGAAAAGAAAGTCACTCTGTCATATCCACCTCTTTGCGACCAGTCCATGGAATCTCCAGGCCAGAATACTGAAGTGGGTACCCTTTCCCTACTCCAGGGGACCTTCCCAACCCAGGGATCGAACCCAGTCTTGCACATTGCAGGCGAATTCTTTACCAGCTGAGCCACAAGGGAAGCCCAAGAATACTGGAGTGGGTAACCTATCCTTCTCCAACAGATCTTCCCAACTGAGGGATCAAACCGGTATCTCCTGCATTGCTGAGCTATCAGGGAAGCCCAAAGTGCTTTGCTGGGTTCGATGCCTGTAAAGTGCTTTCCATAGACCTGGCATAGCATAAACTCTCAATAGATGCAAGCTGATCAAGCCCCAGACCCTGCAGCTAAGTATTGGCAGTGCCAAGACTGTACCCATTACATTTAGAAACAATTGGAAAAATACAGGAAGCATTTATTGGGTGCCCCTTACTGTGCCAAATAAGGAGAATTCTCATACATACTTGTTAATGAAAATTTCTGAAAACACATTACTTTCACTATTCAGTTTTCTACATCTCAGTCACTGATGAGGATGAAGTTGACACGGACACATGTGAAGGGCAAGCTTGTCTCTCCTGCATCCAGCCACTGCATAGTGTAAACAAAACCAGAGCAGTGGCACAGAGGGGAAGTGGAGACGATTAAGATCACTTCCTGAGCAGTTGCTTGGGACCTGTCTAAAGCAGACTTTGGAATTATCCTTTTCTCTTCTAGCACAGATATAGGTAGCTTTCTGAGGATGATAAATTTTCTCCTGTAAAACCAGAGATTCAGGGCCAGTCCACTTGTGATAAATAAAAGACCAGCTGACGCTCTTGGAGCTCTTCTTGTCGGCTCCTGTTCTAAAGTTGGAACTGGCTCTGAAGTTCCAGGTCCTAGTTGGAAAGAAGGAAGGTAAAGAAAGTTACTGACAATTGTGTAAATTTACTTAATATTCAAAATTACCTGACATATTCTAGGTACTAGTTTTGGCCAGAAAATTCACTAGGATAGAATCCCCACTTCAAAGACAGGACAGAGTAAAACATCATAAAGATCCTTTATGAGAAACACACAATTAACTGGTCATCAGTGAGATTTATACCAAGGATAGTAAGCCCCCATAAACAGGTTCAAAGGGGCAGATAATAGTATAATAATTTGAGCAATTAAAAGCTATCACCTAAGAAATCTGGTTAGGAAAAGCAATTTAAAAGTAGGATTTTTTTTCAAAAGAGGTGATATATTTATGCATATAACTGCTTCACTTTGCTGTACAGCAGAAATTAACCCAACACTGTAAAGCAACTGTACTCCAATAAAAAAATTTTTTTACTAAAGAAAGAAAAAGATACATAAGTAGTATTTTTCTAGGGACTTTCCTAGCAGTCCAGTGGTTAAAATTCTGTGCTTCCAATGCAGGGAGCATGGGTTCAATCCCTGATTGGGGAACTAAGATCCCACATGCCATGCAGCATGGCAAAAAGATTTTTTTTTAAAAAAAGAAGGTGTACCCTGGATTAATAAAATCTGTCTGAAACTCTAAAGGTGACATCACTTTTTATTAAAGCTCTGTATATCCCAATAAGCAATCAACATGGGCCCACTGTCCGAAAGGCATTTTTTTCCTTTGTTATAAAGAGAATAATAGACATTGAAAGGCAACACAAATTACCCAACCCACCCCATCCCCTGTGATGAAATCATGAAAATGAAGGTGAAGGTGAAGTTGCTCAGTCGTGTCCAACTCTTTTCGACCCCATAGACTGTAGCCTACCAGGCTCCTCCGTCCATGGGATTCTCCAGGCAAGAATACTGGAGTGGGTTGCCATTTCCTTCTCCAGGGGATCTTCCTGACCCAGGGATCGAACCCAGGTCTCCCGCATTGGAGGCAGACGCTTTAACCTCTGAGCCACCAGGGAGAAAACCTAAAATCTGCTAGAACTGAATCTAAATCCTGACTCTGTCATCTCCCTTTGTGATCTTGGATAAGTTACTAAACTTTTCTGAGTTTCAGGTTTTCACCTTAAAATGGGAATAATAGGATTGTTGCAAAATAAGACTATCCATGCAAAATGCTAGCACAGTGATAGGCATATAGTAAGCTCTCAAATGAGAATAATGGTGATTATTGTTAATATACTTAGTATTATTTGGAAAGGCCAGTAATTTCTGATACATTAAAAGTATCATGGTATTGTTCTTGCTAATCTATGCTGAAACTGAAGCTCCAATATTTTGGCCACCTGATGTGAAGAACCAACTCATTGGGAAAGACCCTGATTCTAGGAGAGATTGAAGGCAAAAGGAGAAGCGGGCAGCAGAGGATGAGATGGTTAGATAGCATCCAGACTCAATGGACATGAATTTGAGCAAGCTCTAGGAGATAGTGAAGGACAGAGGAGCCTGGCGGGCTACAGTCCATGGGGTGGCAGAGTCAGACACAACTTAGCAACTAAACAACAGCAAAATCTATATTAAGGTATTTCTGAAAATTATTTAAATTTTGCAATTTCAAAAGGGTATATCTTGCAATTTTTAGTTTATCTGATATGCTTCCATGCAGTTGGAGTTCACAGGCCTGCTAGAGCTGCGATGGCAGAATGAAATTATTTTCAGAGTTTTGGCTCGAGGGAAGTTAAACTGAGTTAAACTGATTTAATGGACAGAGCACTGGTCTCAGCTCGGTCTCATGATCATAGTCAGCCATGTGCCCGTGGACAACCAATCGGGCTGACCTCCGCCTCATTCGCGGTAAATGACTCCAGGTCAACAAGCCACAACCTAAAGATGACTAGAAGCCTCACCTTCTCCAGCCTCAGCTCTCCAGAATGTAACTAGGAGATAAGTGAGTCCTTTGAGCGGCCAAAACAGATATTTCAGACGCCAAACAGTGAATCCTGTGTCTTGACCCAAAGAGAGGCCCCTCTCACTGTGAGCCTATTTACTCTACATGTTTAAAATAAGCTTAATGAGAGCATTTCCCAGCAGTCCAGTGGTTAAGACTCCAAGCTTTCACGGCTGAGGGCCCAGTTCAGTGCCTGGTTGGGAAACTAAGATCCCACAAGCCTCGCAGCCCAGCCAATAAATTAATTAATTAAATAAGCTTAATTATTTGGTTTCCTAACCCACAGCAGGAGGATGGAGGGGCAGAAGGAGTGGATGTGATTGCACTGAGTAGCCAGAGGAAGAGCTCCTTAAAGTAAAGGACCGGCTAGCGTGCTGCAAACCCACCTTATCCCCCTGGTGAATTTCACTTGCGAATTATGCCCCCGAGCACAACCAGAGTTCTCGCTGATGAACCTGAGAAGCAAGAACTTTTTTATTATGTCTGTTATAGCATCTAAAATATATTGCCTGATTCCTGGTCTTCATAAACAAAGTGATCTTTTAATTCTGATAATTGACTTATTGAAATATAATTGATTTACAGTATTGTTTCAGGTATACAGCAAAGTGATTTATATATATGTTTTTTCAGATTATTTTTCATTATAAAATATTGACTGTAGTCTCCTGTGCTGTACGGCAGACTGTGTTGTTTTTTGTGTATAGTAGTGTGCATCATGGTAATCCCAAGCTCTTCATTTATCCCTCCCTGACGGCTCCTCCCACCTGCTTTCTCCTTCAGTAACCATAAATCTGTTTTCCGTGTCTGTGAGTCTGTGTCTGTTTTGACTTAAATGTTTTCCACTGTTGTTAATTGTACATGACATAAAGTTTACCATGTGTAAATGTACAGTTCAGTGGCAGTAAACACATACACGATGTTGTACTACCATCACCACTATCCATTTCATCCCGAAAAGAAACTCTGTGCCCAGTAAACAATAGCTCCCCATGCCCATTTCCCCAGCCCCTGGCAATCTCCAGTCTACTTTCTGCCTATGAATTTGCTAGAATCAAGCAATAGTTGTCCTTCCGCATCTGGGTTCTTTCACTTAGCATCATATTTCCGAGATTCATCCATGTTATAGCATGTGTCAGTATTTCATTCATTATAATTAACTTTTAATTCTTAGAGGAAATTTTCGATAACTGATCCCTTAACAACAGTGAGATGACCCTTTATAAAAAGTGAGTCTTGTCCTTACTGTGTAAGGAGGGCCTGATGAGAAATTACAAGCATCTATCCAACCCAAAGCAAAATGGAGTACTTGTCCTAAATGTGAAGATTTTTGTTTCGTTAAGCTAATACGAAAGAATTCATACTGATTTTTGTGCTTAAATCGTGGGCGCACACATACACACACAACGCAAAGCAGGCCACAGAAAAACTGGAGCGAAGCCACAGTCTAAGTCTTTGGTTTCAAGAGGCAAAATTTTTCCTGTTTTCTCAGAATGCTGCTTGAGGGGTGTGTGTGTGTGTGTGTGTGTGGTGTGTGATGTGTGATGTGTGGGTGTGTGGTGTGTGTGTGTGGTGTGTGTGTGTGTGTGTGTGTGTGTTTGGGGGAGGCAGAGTGAGCCATTCTTTTAAAAAAACACTTTAAGATATTTTCTTCTGAACCAAGCCTCTTTTTTTTTCTCTTTGGACCAGGGAGAACTGCGACAAGTGTTCCCTCAGTTTCATAATGGGGCTTAGAGTTAAGCTGTTAACCTTTAAGTGGGAGACGAGTCGAGGCGACCGCCACTCTGGCCATGGGGGCAGCCCACAGTCAACACAGGATGGCTGAAAAGACTGCGCTTTTGTCCTGTTTTCCATAAAGCCCTGCATAAATCACTCAGTCCAGGGGGCTGTATAGGGCCTTGTAAATGGGGTTCCCAATGCAAATGCATATAGAAAAAAAGAGTGAGAGTTAATCTACTTTTGATGAAGAAGGTAGGTGGGCGGGAAGATAGTCAAAAAGGAATGCAAGAGTTTAGGATCCTTTGTCATCCTTGAGAGGCCCTGCTGTATAAAGGCTGTCCCTGAGATCGAGGGGAGGGGAGGGAGAGAAAGAGGAACTGGGTTGGGTTACATTCAGTACAACTTTTGCCACTTGGAGAGCTTGTGGGAGATCTGCCAGGAATTCGGTTAACCCTTTCTTTCCGAGCTCTGCTTTGCCCAAGTAGCAGATGGCCCAAGTTCACAGAAATTCACTCTGCAGCCATTCAGCTGGGAAAGCTTACAACAGAAACTCTGGCCATTGTTGACATCAGTTTTGTGGGCCAGAGGGAACTGCCAAGAGATTTTTAGAGCCCTAGGCATTGATTCCTCTGGCTTCCTTTATCATGGAATTATAAATGTGAATGCTCTGGCGAGCACCTGACCCAGACTGGGGAAGGGAGGATCAGAGAGAGATTCCTGGAAGGAGGAGTCAACCAGGTTAGGACAGCAGGGGCCAGTCTTGGCAGTAAGAAAGGAATGTGTAATGACGGTGACCCATGAGAAGACAGGGCACGTTGCCTCTCTCTCTCTCTCTGAGTTCTAAGTAACAAGACAGCCGTGGGCATTGCGCTTGGATTGAAGAGAAGAGAAAAATTAGTTTTTTTTTCCAAATCACATGTCCTACTCTCTGGGCCCTGGAGTCGGAACCAGGGTTCCAATAAAACAAAAGGAGATTTTTGAATTTACCCCATTCAAGAGGCCCTGGTGGTTGAGAATCTGGCTGCAATGCAGGAGACCTGGGTTGGATGCCTGGGTCAAGGAGATTCCCTGGAGAAGGGAATGGCTACCCACTCTAGTATTCTGGCCTGGAGAATTTAATGGACAGAGGAGTCTATACTTAAGGATTTACATTTGGACTTCCCCAATGGCTAAGGGGTAAAAAATCCACCTGCAATATAGGAAACGAGGGTTTAATCCCTGGGTCAGGAAGACTCCCCTGGAGGAGGAAATGGCAACCCACTCCAGTATTCTTGCCTGGAAAATCCCATGGACAAAGGAACCTGGCAGGCTTCAGGCCAAAGGGTCACAAAGAGTCGGATACAACTGAGCAAGAGGCCCAGTGCATTTCAGGAAAGTCAAGTTTCTGGGGCACATCCCATCATGCCGGCCGGCCTGCACCCCATTTTACCCTCCACGTAGCACCTCTTCCAGCTCCCCTGGAGGTCACCAAGCCCTTTGCTGTTTCTGTGTCGGTAAGTAACTGGTTAAGATAGTGCTGTGATGAGATCAGCAGCAGTGTAGTCAGAGAAGCAACAAGATGCATCCTGAGAGCTGCTCATTGTTTTGTGTACAATGAACAGAACAGTTTCCCCTATGCATTTCCATATTTAGCAGTGAATTACCTAATGCTGCCAGGGTATAATCACAGTCATCCTCATAGAAAAACTACCCGTAAAGAGATCAGTCTTTGTGCGGGTTCTTTAGTTTAAAATATTCAGCCTCGTTGTACTGCAGTTTTCAAGTAGAATAGCTTGACCTCCGGGGTCATCATCAAACTGTGTGACTCAGTAGTGGGAGGAGGAGTAATGTCTTCCAGCTTTTTCCTCTTTCTATTAATATTGTCCAGGTACCCCTGTCTTGGGGGCTTGGTTGAATCTTTATTTTGTTCCAGGGTTAGAGTTCCAAGCAAATTAGCATAAATCTTACTAGACTTCTGTGTCTAAGGCCTTATTTTTTCTTCATCAAGTGAACGCTATTTGAGCACCTAGTGTACAGACCAATCGCTATGAAAATTACCTATATCACAGTTCCTGTCTCAGTATGAGGCTGGAAAGTGCTCCAACTCATTAAATAAGTTATCTAGTTAATTACTGCCCTGCACATCATTAGGTCAAGCATACACTCGCTGGTCACGTGTATGTGGCAAAACAGACTATATCTATTTTAATGGGCCATTCTTTGGTGTCCTTATTTCCAAATATCTGATGCTCTAGAATTAAAAGCCCTCGGGGAGGTATGGGTGTGTTTTTTTTTTTTTTTTTTTTACTTGCAAACAGGAAATGTTTTGCTGACAAATCCATGGCCACCTTTTGATATTTAGTGAAAACCTTTAAGCCATCGGTGTATGAAGTGACATGTCAAGCTCCATGGAGTTGATCAGAGCACCGAGGACAAATATCCAAACTGACTGTTGTCAAAGGCTTGTTACTCTAATAAGCTGACTGTGGTACAGGCTCCTCTGTGAAGCACTAAAACCCCTTCCAGGGTCACTTGCCCACATTCGTGTGGAAGCTACACTACGTGGATGCTGCACCTTGTATATTTCCTGTCAGCACGTCAACCCTTTCCTCTAAAAGCCATGCTTTCAGAGCTGCTGTTTGTCTCTTCATTGCTGATTGATCATTTTATAGTGATTCCTGACTCTGTAGCTTTTAAACTCTCTGCTTTCCAGGCTCTCCATTGTATACTTTTTTTTTTTCAATGTACTTAAAAGTAGCATAGTGCTGGGAGAACAGGAAAAATTCATTTACAGCATTTCCACATGATTGACTTTGTAAAGGAGTGCATTCCTAAGGGGAAACCTAGCTATGTAAAGTCATGCAAATAAAGAGGGGTGAAATGACCGACCCTGGGGAAGACTGGCAAGGGAAGCAGGATGCTTTGAAAGGGTAGAGAACCTTGCACTGAGGAGAGGAAGAGCACCTATGAGCAAGACGGGGAAGCATGAGGCAGTATTGAAAGTAAAATGGCACGTGGCTGAGAGCTGCTGTGCTTGGCTGATGGAAGCGCAGGCCTGGGGTGTGGACTGATGAACATGTGAAGCAAGTGGGTTCATCCTGTGAATGTGCTCAGTGGCTCAGTCATGTCCAACTCTTTTCCACCCTATGGACTGTAGCCTGCCAGGCTCCTCTGTCCCTGGGATTGTTCAGGCGCAAATACTGGAGTGGGCTGCCATTTTCCTCCTCCAGGGGATCTTCCCGACCCAGGGATCAAAGCTGCGTCTCCTGTATCACCTCTGTAGCAGGTGGATTCCTTACACGCTGAGCCCATCCTGTGAATGGACCAATATTAATTCAGACACAGTACCTGGCAGTCCTGGTGCACAGCAGTCAGCGAAAGTTGTCATTTTAGTCGGCTCCTAACTCATACCTAATAAACACTGTATGTAGTCCTAAAGTCAACAGCAAACTCCTCCTACTTCTGAAGATACTGTGGGTACGTGCTCAGTTTTGTCTGACTCTTTGCGACCCCATGGAGTGTTGCCCACCAGGCTTCTCCAGGCAAGAATACTGGAGTGGGTTGCCATGTCCTCCTCCAGGGGATCTTCCTGACCCAGGGATTGAACCCAGGTCTCCTGTGTCTCCTTCACTGGGAGGTGGATTCTTCACACTGAGCCACCTGTTTAAGAACTAAAACCTTTAAATCAGTGGTACAGGGTTTGGGGGCCAAGCTGTAGTCAACTGGTACTAGTTTGAAGGTTTGAATGCAGCTAAGTCAATCACTCTCTGGGAAGCAATTGAACACCTTTTTTTTTTAATTATTTGTTTGACTGCACCAGGTCTCAGTTGCAGCAATGGAACTCTTAGTGGGATCTAGTTCCCTGACCAAGAGTGGAACCTGGGCCCTCTGCATAGGGAGTGGAGTCTTAGTCACTGGACCCCAGGGAACTCCCAATTGAATCTTTCTAAGCATCCAGCAAAATGGGATTAATAATGGGGCTCACCTCCTGGGGTTGCTATGAAGACTAAATGAGATAATGCATATAAAATAGTGAGCTCAGTACCTAGCCCCAAACCAGATAAAAATAGTAATAATAATGATAATAATAGCAGTAGTAGTAAATAGCAGTGAGGAGGAGTTAAACCTCAGATGATCTAATAATGTGCATTTATCTTACCGGTCTTTATTTTCTTTCCCATACACTCAGCCCCTTGGGCTTTGTTTAATTTTTCTTAATTACCGTGTTTCAAATTACAGCAGCAGTGCCAAGACTGTAATTGAGATGAATCAGGTTCTTATTTTCAGTACTTAAAGCTTTGCCAGGACACACATCCCTCTGTCACCGCATCAGCCTTTTCTTCATTTTTCCTCCTGAAGGATCACAGTCACAGCTAATTGCATCTTTCAGCTTTCTTACTTGGAGACTGAAAGCGGGGAGGAGCATATTCTAAGGAAGGGGCTTCCAGGTGGCTCAGCAGTAAAGAACCCACCCGCCAATGCAGGAGACATAAGAGACTCGGGTTTGATCCCTGGGTCAGGAAGATCCCCTGGAGTAGGAAACGGCAACCCACTCTGGTATTCTTGCCAGGGAAATCCCAAGGGCAGAGGAGTCCGGTGGGCTACAGTCCATGGGGGTCACAAAGAGTTAGACATGACTTAGTGACTAAACAACAGTGGTGTTCCCTGGCGGCTCAGACGGTGAAGCGTCTGTCTACAATGCCGGAGACCCAGGTTCGATCCCCTGGAGAAGGAAGTGGCAATCCACTCCAGTACTATTGCCTGGAAAATCCCATGGACAGAGGAGCCTGGTGGGCTCCAGTCCACGGGGTCGCAAAGAGTCAGACACGAATGAGCGACTTCACTTTCACTTTCACTTTAGTACTAAACAACAATGCTAAGTCAAGTTAACCCAGTGAGAAGGAAAGCATGAGAAGAGTCAGAAGAAAAACAGGAAAAATGGGGTGACCAGAGGACTCANGAGTTGGACATGACTGAAGCGACTTAGCAGCAGCAGTACAGACAATGTTAGGATAAGGTGGATGAGAAGAGAGATGCTTTTCACCCACTTAGTGACATAAAACACATTGAGCACACTTCTGCCTGTTGCCATAGCTTAGAGAAGAGGCTGCCCTTAGCACCAGAGGTATCCACTAGCTGGAAGGCGAATTGTCTTACACTTGGGAAGTGAGCCTCTCCCAGATCTGTGCAGAGTGAATGAAGGAACCCAGTGATCAGGCCCAGGAAGTCTGTGCTGTGCTTAACTATGGACCCTGCCTAAAGACTTAGCTTTTAGGCTGGTGAGGTGACTAAGACTTGGATAACATGGAATCTGAGTGGGTTTTCATCCTGCGCCACCTCTCAGAGACAACACTATCAAACTTGGAGGTGTTTTCTTTTCAAACCTGGTTTAATTCAGCTGGAGAGAGAGAAGATGGTTTGGTGTGGAAAGGTCAGTTCATAGCTCTGCTACTCCTCTCCCTTGGCCATGAAGGGATAACTTTACATGGGTGTTCCCTGGACCAGCCACAGCTGCTTAGGATACTTGACAAGAAGAGAAAAGTTTTGAACCAGGGGAGGAGGCTGATGAGATGTCATTGCTTTTATTGTCTTTTTATTTGCACATGTCCTCACTCAGTACTTTCCCTCCAGTTTAACAACATTTATTAAACTGACACTTTTTATGAGGTTCCTTCAGACTAACATTTCTGGAATACTGAGGGAATTATGTGTTCAATGCTAGAGTGTAGGACTTGGCAGGGACTGTTTTTAACGAAGGCTTGTTACATGGGTGGATTTAATAAAGTGCTTACACTGTAGTACTTGGCACATTTTGGTGTACTTTTTCTTTTACATGGCATTTGAGCACTTTTATTTGAATGTGTCTCTTTATTTTTCCTTCCAGGGGCTTTTCTCATACTGGGTGAATAAGATCTTTGCTAAAACCATTTGAGGTCTATGGTAATTTTGAAGCAAACCTGCTAAGTAGTTTCAGGCTTATGTATTGGATTAACCAAAAAGTTTGTCTAGGTTTTTCTGTAACATAGGAAACCTGAATGAACTTTTTGGCCAAGCCAATAGGAGTTGCTCGTCAGATAGCACATCTAACCACTGTATATGAGCCCCCCAAACTTCACTTTGACTATTTGTTTCCATGCCTCTTTGTTGCTCTTATGCCCCTCCTTCCTTGCTCTACCCTACTCTCACCTCTTGCCACCTTAACAATGACAGAAACTTAGAAGGTAAGAACACAGTGATTTTGAGTATTCATCTCCTCTACTGGTTGCAGCCTAATAGTGGGGGTGGGGGGTGGGGGGACTGGCCTTTCATGTCTTTTAAAAGTCCATTCTGTTCATACCTTCTGATTAACTGCTGCTGCTGCTAAATCGCTTCAGTCATGTCCGACTCTGCTTGACCCCATAGATGGTAGCCCACCAGGCTCCCCTGTCCCTGGGATTCTCCAGGCAAGAACACTGGAGTAGGTTGCCATTTCCTTCTCCAATGCATGAAAGTGAAAAGTGAAGGTGAAGTCGCTCAGTTGTGTCCTATTCAGTGACCCCATGGACTGCAGTCTACCAGGCTCCTCCATCCATGGAATTTTTCAGACAAGAGTACTGGAGTGGNACACTGGAGTAGGTTGCCATTTCCTTCTCCAATGCATGAAAGTGAAAAGTGAAGGTGAAGTCGCTCAGTTGTGTCCTATTCAGTGACCCCATGGACTGCAGTCTACCAGGCTCCTCCATCCATGGAATTTTCCAGACAAGAGTACTGGAGTGGGTTGCCATTGCCTTCTCTGGATTAACTGCTAGTGAACATCAAAACTAACTCAACGTGGGCAGCATTTAGTAAAAGCAAAGTGAGTGGAGGTCTGTAGGGTTGCTGCACAAAGGTTGTTGACTGTTCACAAGAGTTCATGTATACTTAATAAATGATGTCAGTTTATTTCCTTCAAATGGTTCTAGCCAGATTTTGAGTCAAAACCTAGGAAAATTATTCAAAATAATTATATTGGTCAGGTTCTCCTGGGAGCATGGTAGGTAGAAACCATGAACTTGGTGACCACACCCACCACCTCAATGAATCCGAATAGCTGTAAACATACTACGAGGCTACTACTTCCTAATTTTCTAGATATATACCTTAATAGCAACAGAAACACTAAAACGTAACATTAACAGCAGCTAGTATTTGGGTGCTTACCAGATTTCAGGCACTGAATTAAGCAATTATAGCCTCACCACAGCCCCACTGTGTGGGTACTATTATAATTTTCTTATTTTTAGCATAAGAATATTGCATGTACAGAGAGTAAAGGAACTTGTCCAAGGTTTGTAAATGGTTAGTGTTGAAACAGGAACCAGAATGTTAGGTTTCACTCCAAAGGCCTCATTTACTACTACATTGTTATTGCAAATCTCCCCTTAGAGTCTAGCAGAGAGCTCAAAGGTTTGGTCGTCTTGCTGAGCTCTCTGGAGCAGGGTGTTGCAACAGCAGCGTGGTAGACATTCGGGACTGGATAGTGCTTGGTTATCAGGGATAGTTGTTCTTGGTTATGGGGGATAGTCGTGTGTGTTGTAGGATGTTAGCATCAAACCTTGGCCTCCACTCACTAGATGTCAGTAGAACCACCACCATCCCCACTCATGACAACCAAAACTGTTTCTAGACATTGCCATATAACCCCCAAGGGACAAAATTCCCTTGGCTGAGAAACACTGTTTTAAAAATTTGGAAGCCATAGTATATAAGTGTAAGTAAAGCCACAGTAACAAATCGGCCCTCCAGTTTAGTGATGTAATACAACAGAAGTTTCTCCTTTTGCAGTCGTGTATGTGTGTGTTGCGGTTAGTGGACGCTGTGCCGTTCCATGCACCAGTTGATAGAAGGCAGGGGAAGGAGAGTTTTTGAGACGAGTGTAGAAATGGTTCACCTCTTCTTTCATTCTACATCAAGCTATAAGTTTGGAGATATAGTCTGTGTGCCCAAAGAAGGAAGGAAACATTTGTGTGAACAACTACCAGTGTCTACCATGTATTTTATTGGATTGGCCTAAAAGTTCATTCAAGTTTTTTCATAAGATGTTGTGGAAAAATCCAAATGAACTTTTGGTCAACCCAATATGTAACTGCAATATTCTCTTTATAAAAACCTACACCTGGCATCCCACCACTAAAGGTAAAAATAAAAATAAAAAATACATAAGGAAGAAAGCAGGAAAGATCTTGATGATGCGTCCTGCCAAGTTTATAGTTAACTCTCTGTACTAAATAACCCTGTAGAATGTTTTAAATGGAATTCTTCATTTAGGACTTAAACAGACTAAGATGTACCTTCCCTTCTTCCTCTCTCCCCTCTTACACATTTCCATCACCTCTACCTCCTCTCTCTCCCGTTTTTCCTAACTCCCTCCCCGCTTCTGTTTTTGTAGTTTTTCCTATCCATATGACCTGTCAGTAGGGCTCTTTGGAATTTTTTAACACAGGTGGTACTATCAATATTTCAGTTTAAGAAGAGGGCTGCTGGGTCTAGCATAGTTCAAAGGCAGGAATTGTGCTTCTTTGCTTGTCTTCTGGAAACATTTTGAGTAGACTGGAATCAGTGAAAATAATGGACTAATGCCAGCATACCCTGAACAGAATGATCATACTCAGAAGCTTTAAGTTTATTGCCACACTGATAAAGTTTATAAGAAAATGGAATACCTTCCTTTTTACTGCCCTGCCTTTCTTTTAAACTCATTTCTGTAGTCACTCTGAGAAGCCAAAATGAGAACTGTGAACACTTAAACAACAAGTAAGTAAACAATGGAAAACCTAATGGTTGAAATTGTTTTAATACATTTATACATACATAATAATCGTAGACCTTGCACACTTGCACACTCTAAATCAGGTGACATCATTATGGATGGTTTCCATAAGAAAGTGAAAGTTGCTCAGTTTTGTCCAACTCTTTGTGATTCCATGGACTATATAGTCCATGGAATTCTCCAGGCCAGAATACTGGAGTGGGTAGCCTTTCCCTTCTCCAGGGGATCTTCCCAACCCAGAGATCGAACCCAGGTCTCCTGCATTGCAGGTGGATTCTTTACCAGCTGAGCCACAAGGGAAGCTTTGTAGAAGTCAATTTTCATCTTTCCAGAGGTGAACATGGAGAAAGTAAGTTTGCCATTGATAAATAGTGGTCTATTTATGTCATTAACCTTTACGCTTTTCAAATTACTAAGAACTTTATACAATAGCATAATGAACATGAGTTTGTATAATAGTAATAATTATGGATTTAGTGATGCTCTCATTGTCTCCTTGAGAAATACTAAACCTCAGGTTAACAGTCACCCTTGAGTGCCTGACATTCCTGACTTATGACTTGCTTCCTTTTTTTTTTCTCCTTTTTAGATTTTTTGTGGCTTGCTTCTTGAAGCTTGGGTCTAGAATACTTCAGGTTAGTCTAAGGATTTCCAGGATATTGGAGGCCCTGAGTCCAGCTTTGTAGGATAGTCTTACCAGGTTTCAAGAGTTCATGATCAAAAACAAAAAAAAGTTCATGATCTCAGAATAGATTATAGTTTTTTAATATAGTTAACTATATTATAGTTTTTAGCTTCCATGTCACGTGTCTAAGACCCAAGAAAGAGAGTACAGTTGCTATAGAAGAAGAGCAATAGGAATTTCAAGTGCCTATGATCAATTTTGCTATAATTTGACATACGTGCTTTTAAAAGTACTGAACTTGCAAAATCATGTGAGGGGCAAACGGGGGGAAATGGATTCCAAGTGCAACACTCAAAACATCAGTGACTCATGGGAAAAGAAACAAATGGAGGCAGTTTTATACGTGTTAAATGGTTAAGAACTAAATGCTTACTATAGTAAATATGACACTTCAACCTAAAAAAAACCCACATGAAATTCATTGTGGGAGCTACCTGGTACCCACAGCTGCCACCCCCTGTAGGAGGGAGAGAACAAAGGGAAGCAGGGGACAGAGTGAGAAGAAGAACAATAAAGAGGAGAAAGAACAGAGAGGGGGAGATATAGAATAGGCTAAGAAAGAGAAAGACGTTGTGTACAGGGTTGTACAGGGTTGTAGTCTGAGTTATAAAGTAGGCTTCAGTTCAGTTCAAACCTGACATCAATGCGAAACTGACACTCCTGGCATGGATGGGCATGGCTTTAATGAGGTAAGCAGGTGGACTGAGGTAGCTGGTAGGTGTTTGAGCTGCGTGTGTGTGTATTTGTATTCCTCTGATGCTCTCTGGAAGTGGCTATGCTTTTCTGTGTTCACCTGGTTTTTTGTTTGTTTCGTTTTATTGTGAATGCAATCCTGCCTAAGCAAAATTCAGAACTTTGAATTAAGTTCAAGTTACTCCCTAGTATATTAATCATGTGGGAACAAATTCCTGCTTTCAAAGCAAATGTTAAAACAGAACTAACTGTACTTACCTCTTGAGTGTTATGACTTGTTACAAATAGGTCTCGCTTCTCCCCCGTCCCCTTTGTTCAGAAGATTAAAGAACACCATACCTGTTGTCAAAAAAACATGATTTTCCATTCTTAAAGCATTTTTTACTTCCGTCCTATAAGAAAAAAATGGTTCAAAAGAATTTCAAGCTGTCTTAACAATTTGAGAGTTTATTTCTGAAAACTAACAAGTAGATTTTTTTTACCCAAATCTTGGACCAACAAATATGATTATCTGAAAAAGCAAATAGTTGTGGATTTTTCAAAACTTTCTGTCACTGAAAAGATTTTCACAATTTGGGTCAAATACTCTTGTACAAGTGATAACCCTTGCTATCTTGTTATTCAGTCACTAAGTCATGTCCGACTCTCTGTGACCCCGTGGACTGCAGCACGCCAGGCGTCTCCGTCCTTCACTGGCTCCTGGAGTTTGCTCAAGTTCCTGTCCATTGAGTCAGTGATGCCGTCCAACCATCTCATCCTCTATTGTCCCCTTCTCCTCTTGCCCTCAACCTTTCCCAGCATCAGGGTCTTTTCCAATGTGTCAGCTCTTTGCATCAGTTGCCAAAGTATTGGAGCTTAAGCATCAGTCCTTCCAGTGAATAATCAGGGTTGATTTCCTTGAGGATTGAAACTTCTGTTACACCAAGGAGATTTAAGGGGTGAATATTTGTGTGTTTATACCATTAAAATTAGAATATTTTCCATCTACACATGCATATTCTGAGTTAGACAATGTATCAAAGGAAAAGATAGACTGACTTACAGACATAACTGAGGATATTCATTACTTTTGTGTGATCAAGCTCTTAGGGAAATACCTACAACTAAAAAGTCCCTTCCCATTCTTCCAGCTTTTCTTTTAAGGCAACATTTTGATTTCTGATGAAAAGGTATTTCAAAAACTTCAGTTAACTCAGGTGATTGAGTAGCTATTATTACACGTCTGCTAAAGAACTGCTAATATATTTCAAAGACTGCCTGTGGGCAGAACTCTATTAAAGATTTGCTAGAACAGGTTGTGTTCATTTAGGGGTAGAATTATGCTGCCTTTTGGGTGTATGCCATCTTGAATATGCAGTTATACTGAGTGGGTAGAAAACTATAGAATTCAGGAAATTGTGTTCTAAACAAACCAACCTTCAGTTGGGAGTAGTTTCCCATGGCTGAAAGTTTCTTCCAAAGAAAAATGTTGCTTGCACCTTGTGAAACTAAACATCAAAGAATCAGCCCAGGTCATTTGATAAGCCTGAAGCAAGTTGATGTCAAAGCAACCCTGCTCTGTAACACCTAGAAAAAGAGGCAGCTTGAGCTTGCCAGCCTACATAGTTCAGTAGTTAACTATTTTCTGATCACTTATGTTTTCAGTTTCTCCTCTGAGCACCAAGGCTACTCTGCCACTTAAGGCTGATAGCTTTGTTCTCTACAGCAGTTCACATGGAATGTTTTATATCTTTTTAAACCTGGTCAAATATACATGGCATGTATTAATTTTAACCGTTTCAAGTATACAATTCAGTGGCATTAGGCACACTGACATTGTCGTACACTGAACTACATAACCATTACCTCTGTCCATCTTGAGAATGTCCGACTCTTTGAGACCTCATGGACTGCAGCCCTGTCTGTGGGATTTCCCAGGCAAGAATACTGGAGTGGGTTGCCATTTCCTCCTCCAGGGGATCTTCCCCACCGAGTTATCAAAGCCAGGTCTCTCCCACTGCAGGCAGATTCTTTACTGCTGAGCCACTAGGGAAGCCCAAGATATACATGAATGTATTATTTTACCCATTTTAAGTGAATGATTCAATGACATCAAGCACACTGACACTGTTGTACATTGAACTGTATAACCATCACCACCATCCATCTTGAGAACTTGAGAATTTTCTACCACCCCAAATTGAAACTGTGAGCCCATGAAGCAATAACTCTTCATACCCTCTTCCCTCAAGCATGTAGAATACACATAACATAAAATTTACTGTCTTAACCATTTTTAAAGGTACATTGTAGTGACATTAAGTACATTCACAGCGTTGGACAACCAGTGTCTAGAATTCTTTTCATCTTGTGGAACTGAAACTTTGTCCCTGTTCAACAGTAACCCCCACTCCTCCCCTTTCTTCAGCTGCTGATAACCACGATTCTACTCTCTGCTCCTATAAATTTGACTCCTCTGTACTTCACATGAGTGGAATCATACAATACTTGTCCTTTTGTGGCTGCATTTTTCACTGAGCACAGTGTCTTCAGCCTTCATCCTTCTCATAGCACATGTCAGAATTTTATTCCTTCTTAAGATTGAATTAACATTCCATTGTATGTCTATATAACATTTTGTTTCTCCATCATCTATTGGTGAATGCTTAGATTGCTCCAAATAGCACAGGATTTTTGATTGAGTAGAAATCACACAGAGTTTTCAACTGGAAAAAAAAAATCAAAAGTCTTAACTGACTGTGGATTCTGAAAGGGTGAAGTGTTTTGGTGAGTTTTCTACTTCTAGCAGTCAGCATTGCCCTTGACACTTAAGAGGCCAGTAATAAGTATTGGCTGAATGAATTACCAAGTTCTACACAATCGTTCTTACTGGTGAGGAAATGGAGATGCAGAGAACCAAGTGATTTCTCCAACCGAATCCAAATCTTAGTGCTGGCACCTACTACCTTTGATCTTGAACAATTATTTAATTTCTGTAACCTTCAGTTTCTTCTTCTTAAAATGAGATGAGAGCTATTGTGTACCTCATAGAATGTTATGAGGACAAAAGGAAGTAATGCCTGTAAAAATAAGAAAAGAAAGTCACTCTGTCATATCCACCTCTTTGCGACCAGTCCATGGAATCTCCAGGCCAGAATACTGAAGTGGGTACCCTTTCCCTACTCCAGGGGACCTTCCCAACCCAGGGATCGAACCCAGTCTTGCACATTGCAGGCGAATTCTTTACCAGCTGAGCCACAAGGGAAGCCCAAGAATACTGGAGTGGGTAACCTATCCTTCTCCAACAGATCTTCCCAACTGAGGGATCAAACCGGTATCTCCTGCATTGCTGAGCTATCAGGGAAGCCCAAAGTGCTTTGCTGGGTTCGATGCCTGTAAAGTGCTTTCCATAGACCTGGCATAGCATAAACTCTCAATAGATGCAAGCTGATCAAGCCCCAGACCCTGCAGCTAAGTATTGGCAGTGCCAAGACTGTACCCATTACATTTAGAAACAATTGGAAAAATACAGGAAGCATTTATTGGGTGCCCCTTACTGTGCCAAATAAGGAGAATTCTCATACATACTTGTTAATGAAAATTTCTGAAAACACATTGCTTTCACTATTCAGTTTTCTACATCTCAGTCACTGATGAGGATGAAGTTGACATGGACACATGTGAAGGGCAAGCTTGTCTCTCCTGCATCCAGCCACTGCATAGTGTAAACAAAACCAGAGCAGTGGCACAGAGGGGAAGTGGAGACGATTAAGATCACTTCCTGAGCAGTAGCTTGGGACCTGTCTAAAGCAGACTTTGGAATTATCCTTTTCTCCTCTAGCACAGATATAGGTAGCTTTCTGAGGATGAGAAATTTTCTCCTGTAAAACCAGAGATTCAGGGCCAGTCCACTTGTGATAAATAAAAGACCAGCTGATGCTCTTGGAGCTCTTCTTGTCGGCTCCTGTTCTAAAGTTGGAACTGGCTCTGAAGTTCCAGGTCCTAGTTGGAAAGAAGGAAGGTAAAGAAAGTTACTGACAATTGTGTAAATTTACTTAATATTCAAAATTACCTGACATATTCTAGGTACTAGTTTTGGCCAGAAAATTCACTAGGATAGAATCCCCACTTCAAAGACAGGACAGAGTAAAACATCATAAAGATCCTTTATGAGAAACACACAATTAACTGGTCATCAGTGAGATTTATACCAAGGATAGTAAGCCCCCATAAACAGGTTCAAAGGGGCAGATAATAGTATAATAATTTGAGCAATTAAAAACTATCACCTAAGAAATCTGGTTAGGAAAAGCAATTTAAAAGTAGGATTTTTTTTCAAAAGAGGTGATATATTTATGCATATAACTGCTTCACTTTGCTGTACAGCAGAAATTAACCCAACACTGTAAAGCAACTGTACTCCAATAAAAAAATTTTTTTACTAAAGAAAGAAAAAGATACATAAGTAGTATTTTTCTAGGGACTTTCCTAGCGGTCCAGTGGTTAAAATTCTGTGCTTCCAATGCAGGGAGCATGGGTTCAATCCCTGATTGGGGAACTAAGATCCCACATGCCATGCAGCATGGCAAAAAGATTTTTTTTAAAAAAAAGAAGGTGCACCCTGGATTAATAAAATCTGTCTGAAACTCTAAAGGTGACATCACTTTTTATTAAAGCTCTGTATATCCCAATAAGCAATCAACATGGGCCCACTGTCCGAAAGGCATTTTTTTCCTTTGTTATAAAGAGAATAATAGACATTGAAAGGCAACACAAATTACCCAACCCACCCCATCCCCTGTGATGAAATCATGAAAATGAAGGTGAAGGTGAAGTTGCTCAGTCGTGTCCAACTCTTTTCGACCCCATAGACTGTAGCCTACCAGGCTCCTCCGTCCATGGGATTCTCCAGGCAAGAATACTGGAGTGGGTTGCCATTTCCTTCTCCAGGGGCTCTTCCTGACCCAGGGATCGAACCCAGGTCTCCCGCATTGGAGGCAGACGCTTTAACCTCTGAGCCACCAGGGAGAAAACCTAAAATCTGCTAGAACTGAATCTAAATCCTGACTCTGTCATCTCCCTTTGTGATCTTGGATAAGTTACTAAACTTTTCTGAGTTTCAGGTTTTCACCTTAAAATGGGAATAATAGGATTGTTGCAAAATAAGACTATCCATGCAAAATGCTAGCACAGTGATAGGCATATAGTAAGCTCTCAAATGAGAATAATGGTGATTATTGTTAATATACTTAGTATTATTTGGAAAGGCCAGTAATTTCTGATACATTAAAAGTATCATGGTATTGTTCTTGCTAATCTATGCTGAAACTGAAGCTCCAATATTTTGGCCACCTGATGTGAAGAACCAACTCATTGGGAAAGACCCTGATTCTAGGAGAGATTGAAGGCAAAAGGAGAAGCGGGCAGCAGAGGATGAGATGGTTAGATAGCATCCAGACTCAATGGACATGAATTTGAGCAAGCTCTAGGAGATAGTGAAGGACAGAGGAGCCTGGCGGGCTACAGTCCATGGGGTGGCAGAGTCAGACACAACTTAGCAACTAAACAACAGCAAAATCTATATTAAGGTATTTCTGAAAATTATTTAAATTTTGCAATTTCAAAAGGGTATATCTTGCAATTTTTAGTTTATCTGATATGCTTCCATGCAGTTGGAGTTCACAGGCCTGCTAGAGCTGCGATGGCAGAATGAAATTATTTTCAGAGTTTTGGCTCGAGGGAAGTTAAACTGAGTTAAACTGATTTAATGGACAGAGCACTGGTCTCAGCTCGGTCTCATGATCATAGTCAGCCATGTGCCCGTGGACAACCAATCGGGCTGACCTCCGCCTCATTCGCGGTAAATGACTCCAGGTCAACAAGCCACAACCTAAAGATGACTAGAAGCCTCACCTTCTCCAGCCTCAGCTCTCCAGAATGTAACTAGGAGATAAGTGAGTCCTTTGAGCGGCCAAAACAGATATTTCAGACGCCAAACAGTGAATCCTGTGTCTTGACCCAAAGAGAGGCCCCTCTCACTGTGAGCCTATTTACTCTACATGTTTAAAATAAGCTTAATGAGAGCATTTCCCAGCAGTCCAGTGGTTAAGACTCCAAGCTTTCACGGCTGAGGGCCCAGTTCAGTGCCTGGTTGGGAAACTAAGATCCCACAAGCCTCGCAGCCCAGCCAATAAATTAATTAATTAAATAAGCTTAATTATTTGGTTTCCTAACCCACAGCAGGAGGATGGAGGGGGCAGAAGGAGTGGATGTGATTGCACTGAGTAGCCAGAGGAAGAGCTCCTTAAAGTAAAGGACCGGCTAGCGTGCTGCAAACCCACCTTATCCCCCTGGTGAATTTCACTTGCGAATTATGCCCCCGAGCACAACCAGAGTTCTCGCTGATGAACCTGAGAAGCAAGAACTTTTTTATTATGTCTGTTATAGCATCTAAAATATATTGCCTGATTCCTGGTCTTCATAAACAAAGTGATCTTTTAATTCTGATAATTGACTTATTGAAATATAATTGATTTACAGTATTGTTTCAGGTATACAGCAAAGTGATTTAGATATATATGTTTTTTCAGATTATTTTTCGTTATAAAATATTGACTGTAGTCTCCTGTGCTGTACGGCAGACTGTGTTGTTTTTTGTGTATAGTAGTGTGCATCATGGTAATCCCAAGCTCTTCATTTATCCCTCCCTGACGGCTCCTCCCACCTGCTTTCTCCTTCAGTAACCATAAATCTGTTTTCCGTGTCTGTGAGTCTGTGTCTGTTTTGACTTAAATGTTTTCCACTGTTGTTAATTGTACATGACATAAAGTTTACCATGTGTAAATGTACAGTTCAGTGGCAGTAAACACATACACGATGTTGTACTACCATCACCACTATCCATTTCATCCCGAAAAGAAACTCTGTGCCCAGTAAACAATAGCTCCCCATGCCCATTTCCCCAGCCCCTGGCAATCTCGTCTACTTTCTGCCTATGAATTTGCTAGAATCAAGCAATAGTTGTCCTTCCGCATCTGGGTTCTTTCACTTAGCATCATATTTCCGAGATTCATCCATGTTATAGCATGTGTCAGTATTTCATTCATTATAATTAACTTTTAATTCTTAGAGGAAATTTTCGATAACTGATCCCTTAACAACAGTGAGATGACCCTTTATAAAAAGTGAGTCTTGTCCTTACTGTGTAAGGAGGGCCTGATGAGAAATTACAAGCATCTATCCAACCCAAAGCAAAATGGAGTACTTGTCCTAAATGTGAAGATTTTTGTTTCGTTAAGCTAATACGAAAGAATTCATACTGATTTTTGTGCTTAAATCGTGGGCGCACACATACACACACAACGCAAAGCAGGCCACAGAAAAACTGGAGCGAAGCCACAGTCTAAGTCTTTGGTTTCAAGAGGCAAAATTTTTCCTGTTTTCTCAGAATGCTGCTTGAGGGGTGTGTGTGTGTGTGTGTGTGTGGTGTGTGATGTGTGATGTGTGGGTGTGTGGTGTGTGTGTGTGGTGTGTGTGTGTGTGTGTGTGTGTGTTTGGGGGAGGCAGAGTGAGCCATTCTTTTAAAAAAACACTTTAAGATATTTTCTTCTGAACCAAGCCTCTTTTTTTTTCTCTTTGGACCAGGGAGAACTGCGACAAGTGTTCCCTCAGTTTCATAATGGGGCTTAGAGTTAAGCTGTTNGTGTGTGTGTGTGTGTGTGTGTGTGTTTGGGGGAGGCAGAGTGAGCCATTCTTTTAAAAAAACACTTTAAGATATTTTCTTCTGAACCAAGCCTCTTTTTTTTTCTCTTTGGACCAGGGAGAACTGCGACAAGTGTTCCCTCAGTTTCATAATGGGGCTTAGAGTTAAGCTGTTAACCTTTAAGTGGGAGACGAGTCGAGGCGACCGCCACTCTGGCCATGGGGGCAGCCCACAGTCAACACAGGATGGCTGAAAAGACTGCGCTTTTGTCCTGTTTTCCATAAAGCCCTGCATAAATCACTCAGTCCAGGGGGCTGTATAGGGCCTTGTAAATGGGGTTCCCAATGCAAATGCATATAGAAAAAAAGAGTGAGAGTTAATCTACTTTTGATGAAGAAGGTAGGTGGGCGGGAAGATAGTCAAAAAGGAATGCAAGAGTTTAGGATCCTTTGTCATCCTTGAGAGGCCCTGCTGTATAAAGGCTGTCCCTGAGATCGAGGGGAGGGGAGGGAGAGAAAGAGGAACTGGGTTGGGTTACATTCAGTACAACTTTTGCCACTTGGAGAGCTTGTGGGAGATCTGCCAGGAACTCGGTTAACCCTTTCTTTCCGAGCTCTGCTTTGCCCAAGTAGCAGATGGCCCAAGTTCACAGAAATTCACTCTGCAGCCATTCAGCTGGGAAAGCTTACAACAGAAACTCTGGCCATTGTTGACATCCGTTTTGTGGGCCAGAGGGAACTGCCAAGAGATTTTTAGAGCCCTAGGCATTGATTCCTCTGGCTTCCTTTATCATGGAATTATAAATGTGAATGCTCTGGCGAGCACCTGACCCAGACTGGGGAAGGGAGGATCAGAGAGAGATTCCTGGAAGGAGGAGTCAACCAGGTTAGGACAGCAGGGGCCAGTCTTGGCAGTAAGAAAGGAATGTGTAATGACGGTGACCCATGAGAAGACAGGGCACGTTGCCTCTCTCTCTCTCTCTGAGTTCTAAGTAACAAGACAGCCGTGGGCATTGCGCTTGGATTGAAGAGAAGAGAAAAATTAGTTTTTTTTTCCAAATCACATGTCCTACTCTCTGGGCCCTGGAGTCGGAACCAGGGTTCCAATAAAACAAAAGGAGATTTTTGAATTTACCCCATTCAAGAGGCCCTGGTGGTTGAGAATCTGGCTGCAATGCAGGAGACCTGGGTTGGATGCCTGGGTCAAGGAGATTCCCTGGAGAAGGGAATGGCTACCCACTCTAGTATTCTGGCCTGGAGAATTTAATGGACAGAGGAGTCTATACTTAAGGATTTACATTTGGACTTCCCCAATGGCTAAGGGGTAAAAAATCCACCTGCAATATAGGAAACGAGGGTTTAATCCCTGGGTCAGGAAGACTCCCCTGGAGGAGGAAATGGCAACCCACTCCAGTATTCTTGCCTGGAAAATCCCATGGACAGAGGAACCTGGCAGGCTTCAGGCCAAAGGGTCACAAAGAGTCGGATACAACTGAGCAAGAGGCCCAGTGCATTTCAGGAAAGTCAAGTTTCTGGGGCACATCCCATCATGCCGGCCGGCCTGCACCCCATTTTACCCTCCACGTAGCACCTCTTCCAGCTCCCCTGGAGGTCACCAAGCCCTTTGCTGTTTCTGTGTCGGTAAGTAACTGGTTAAGATAGTGCTGTGATGAGATCAGCAGCAGTGTAGTCAGAGAAGCAACAAGATGCATCCTGAGAGCTGCTCATTGTTTTGTGTACAATGAACAGAACAGTTTCCCCTATGCATTTCCATATTTAGCAGTGAATTACCTAATGCTGCCAGGGTATAATCACAGTCATCCTCATAGAAAAACTACCCGTAAAGAGATCAGTGTTTGTGCGGGTTCTTTAGTTTAAAATATTCAGCCTCGTTGTACTGCAGTTTTCAAGTAGAATAGCTTGACCTCCAGGGTCATCATCAAACTGTGTGACTCAGTAGTGGGAGGAGGAGTAATGTCTTCCAGCTTTTTCCTCTTTCTATTAATATTGTCCAGGTACCCCTGTCTTGGGGGCTTGGTTGAATCTTTATTTTGTTCCAGGGTTAGAGTTCCAAGCAAATTAGCATAAATCTTACTAGACTTCTGTGTCTAAGGCCTTATTTTTTCTTCATCAAGTGAACGCTATTTGAGCACCTAGTGTACAGACCAATTGCTATGGAAATTACCTATATCACAGTTCCTGTCTCAGTATGAGGCTGGAAAGTGCTCCAACTCATTAAATACGTCATCTAGTTAATTACTGCCCTGCACATCATTAGGTCAAGCATACACTCGCTGGTCATGTGTATGTGGCAAAACGGACTATATCTGTTTTAATGGGCCATTCTTTGGTGTCCTTATTTCCAAATATCTGGTGCTCTAGAATTAAAAGCCCTCAGGGGAGGTATGGGTGTGTGTGTGTGTGTGTTTTTTTTTTTTTTTTTACTTGCAAACAGGAAATGTTTTGCTGACAAATCCATGGCCACCTTTTGATATGTAGTGAAAACCTTTAAGCCATCGGTGTATGAAGTGACATGTCAGGCTCCATGGAGTTGGTCAGAGCACCGAGGATAAATATCCAGACTGACTGTTGTCAAAGGCTTGTTACTCTAATAAGCTGACTGTGGTACAGGCTCCTCTGTGAAGCAGTAAAACCCCTTCCAGGGTCACTTGCCCACATTTGTGTGGAAGCTACACTACGTGGATGCTGCACCTTGTATATTTCCTGTCAGCACGTCAACCCTTTCCTCTAAAAGCCATGCTTTCAGAGCTGCTGTTTGTCTCTTCATTGCTGATTGATCATTTTATAGTGATTCCTGACTCTGTAGCTTTTAAACTCTCTGCTTTCCAGGCTCTCCATTGTATACTTTTTTTTTTTCAATGTACTTAAAAGTAGCATGGTGCTGGGAGAACAGGAAAAATTCATTTACAGCATTTCCACATGATTGACTTTGTAAAGGAGTGCATTCCTAAGGGGAAACCTAGCTATGTAAAGTCATGCAAATAAAGAGGGGTGAAATGACCGACCCTGGGGGAGACTGGCAAGAGAAGCAGGATGCTTTGAAGGGGTAGAGAACCTTGCACTGAGGAGAGGAAGAGCACCTATGAGCAAGACGGGGAAGCATGAGGCAGTATTGAAAGTAAAATGGCACGTGGCTGAGAGCTGCTGTGCTTGGCTGATGGAAGCGCAGGCCTGGGGTGTGGACTGATGAACATGTGAAGCAAGTGGGTTCATCCTGTGAATGTGCTCAGTGGCTCAGTCATGTCCAACCCTTTCCACCCTATGGACTGTAGCCTGCCAGGCTCCTCTGTCCCTGGGATTGTTCAGGCGCAAATACTGGAGTGGGCTGCCATTTTCCTCCTCCAGGGGATCTTCCTGACCCAGGGATCAAAGCTGCGTCTCCTGTATCACCTCTGTAGCAGGTGGATTCCTTACACGCTGAGCCCATCCTGTGAATGGACCAATATTAATTCAGACACAGTACCTGGCAGTCCTGGTGCACGGCAGTCAGCGAAAGTTGTCATTTTAGTCGGCTCCTAACTCATACCTAATAAACACTGTATGTAGTCCTAAAGTCAACAGCAAACTCCTCCTACTTCTGAAGATACTGTGGGTACGTGCTCAGTTTTGTCTGACTCTTTGCGACCCCATGGACTGTTGCCCACCAGGCTTCTCCAGGCAAGAATACTGGAGTGGGTTGCCATGTCCTCCTCCAGGGGATCTTCCTGACCCAGGGATTGAACCCAGGTCTCCTGTGTCTCCTTCACTGGGAAGTGGATTCTTCACACTGAGCCACGTGTTTAAGAACTAAAACCTTTAAAGCAGTGGTACAGGGTTTGGGGGCCAAGCTGTAGTCAACTGGTACTAGTTTGAAGGTTTGAATGCAGCTAAGTCAATCACTCTCTGGGGAGCAATTGAACACCTTTTTTAAAAAATTATTTATTTGACTGCACCAGGTCTCAGTTGCAGCAATGGAACTCTTAGTGGGATCTAGTTCCCTGACCAGGAGTGGAACCTGGGCCCTCTGCATAGGGAGTGGAGTCTTAGTCACTGGACCCCAGGGAACTCCCAATTGAACCTTTCTAAGCATCCAGCAAAATGGGATTAATAATGGGGCTCACCTCCTGGGGTTGCTATGAAGACTAAATGAGATAATGCATATAAAATAGTGAGCTCAGTACCTAGCCCCAAACCAGATAAAAATAGTAATAATAATGATAATAATAGCAGTAGTAGTAAATAGCAGTGAGGAGGAGTTAAACCTCAGATGATCTAATAATGTGCATTTATCTTACCGGTCTTTATTTTCTTTCCCATACACTCAGCCCCTTGGGCTTTGTTTAATTTTTCTTAATTACCGTGTTTCAAATTACAGCAGCAGTGCCAAGACTGTAATTGAGATGAATCAGGTTCTTATTTTCAGTACTTAAAGCTTTGCCAGGACACACATCCCTCTGTCACCGCATCAGCCTTTTCTTCATTTTTCCTCCTGAAGGATCACAGTCACAGCTAATTGCATCTTTCAGCTTTCTTACTTGGAGACTGAAAGTGGGGAGGAGCATATTCTAAGGAAGGGGCTTCCAGGTGGCTCAGCAGTAAAGAACCCACCCGCCAATGCAGGAGACATAAGAGACTCGGGTTTGATCCCTGGGTCAGGAAGATCCCCTGGAGTAGGAAACGGCAACCCACTCTGGTATTCTTGCCAGGGAAATCCCAAGGGCAGAGGAGTCCGGTGGGCTACAGTCCATGGGGGTCACAAAGAGTTAGACATGACTTAGTGACTAAACAACAGTGGTGTTCCCTGGCGGCTCAGACGGTGAAGCGTCTGTCTACAATGCCGGAGACCCAGGTTCGATCCCCTGGAGAAGGAAGTGGCAATCCACTCCAGTACTATTGCCTGGAAAATCCCATGGACAGAGGAGCCTGGTGGGCTCCAGTCCACGGGGTCGCAAAGAGTCAGACACGAATGAGCGACTTCACTTTCACTTTCACTTTAGTACTAAACAACAATGCTAAGTCAAGTTAACCCAGTGAGAAGGAAAGCATGAGAAGAGTCAGAAGAAAAACAGGAAAAATGGGGTGACCAGAGGACTCAAGGGAGTGGTTAATAAACTTTCTGCCCCGTCTTGTCAGCACCCACTGCCTGCCCTACTGCAGGCAGCCTGGCAAACTCTCTGGTTGCACATTTTAAAGATTTTGAACATATTTTGTATTTACGCTCATTCGGTAAGCACATAGATTATCCCAGAAATGCTTTGCTCCTTTTTTTGGTAGCTAGAAATGATGATCAAAGAGTACAGCAAAGATATCTCAACATACAGCAGGACCTCTCCATGGGTGTGTGTCCATCTCTCTTGTTTTAAGAGCTTTAGCATATGAGAACATTGTCAATGGAACTTGGAAACCCTAAGCACAATTTTTAGAATAAAGATTTAATGAAGCGATAGAAAATTAAAGGGTTTTTGTTTTTTGGGGGTTTTTTTTAGCTGTGTTTATTACAGAAGGAACTCTTCTAAGAGATTTTCTTTTTTGTTATAACTAAACGGTAATAGAAGAGATTAATTTTAGTGTTAAATTTGTACACTGCTTCTTAATTGTAACATATTTAGATTTGCTTATATTCATCAAATTCTTCATCCTGATAGCAATATGAAGTAAATATGAAGCAATATGAAGTAAAATTGATCATTTTTAATTTTATTTACTTATTTATTTTTGGCGGTGCTGGGTCTGCATGGGCTTTTCTCTAGCTGCAGTGAGCAGGGGCGCCTCTGTTGTTGCCGAGAATGGGCTCTAGGGCCCACGGGCTTCAGTGGTTGCAGCGCGTGGACTCGGTAGCTGCGGCTCCCGGGCGCTGGAACACAGGCTGGATAGTTGCGGCACACAGGCTTAGCTGTTGCGAGGCGTGTGGGGTCTTCCCAGATCAGGGATGGAACCCGCATCTCCTGCATTGGCAGGCAGATTCTTTACCACCGAGCCACCAGGAAGCCCTGACAATTTTTATAATGGTCGTCAGAAGTGTAGCCAAAGATGGGCCTCTGTGTGCTGTAAGGACTTGGATACGTAAAGGGGAATCCTGTTTGTTGATATCTTGCTTCTATCATTAGATTACTGCCGGCTGCCAGTTCATGAGTATTTTCTGCTTACAGTTTTAGAGGAAAACCAACCAAATAGTCCCCAGTGCTGTATTTGTGCTTACTACTCAGGACTACTGTTTCTAACAGAACTTCTGCGTCCCCACCCCTCCCCCAAGTTTCTGTTCCTGGACAAACTGCCTGAGCCTCCCCCTTTGCAAGGCCAGCTGTCCTCCTCTCTCCTCTCCAGGGGCACCTCCTACTCCCCAGCTTCTTTCAGGAGGAAGAAGTGAAACAATAGAGGGGACTGAGCTGTCTCAGGTGTCATTTGTCACCGCTTAGCATGAAGGCCATTCCTGACATATTTTTACTGATGTCTTAGGTATTGAAACTATTATAGACGGTAAATGAGGCTGAAAGTTCCATGTTTTTTTAAATTCTTCTTTTACTCAAATATCTCAGAGCATTAATACTGACTTCCACATCTGGCCAGTTAAGATCAGCCTCTATACCATCAATTAGGAAAACGAATGAAAACTGGCATCAGGAACAGAAGCTCCTTGTAACTGGAAATTCATTTGGGTTTCAGTCCTGCACGTGCCTGTGTGTTTCTCTCTCTTGTTTCTTTCTTCCTCCCCTTTCACACTGTCTTCCTTCTTTCTCTTCCTGCCTCATTTCTTTCCTCTTCTTTTTCTCTTATCTTTCCCCCTGGTTCTCCTCCTTTCTCTTCCCCTCCCCTATTCTCTGCAACAAAGTTGGCAGAAAGACTTGTCCTGTTGATGATATATTGTATTTTCAGTACAGTTCTCTAGGGGGAGGGGAGTTCTACAGACTCAGGAACAGCATTGTTCCCACAGTTGGAGCTTTTGTTCCCAGTCTAACCGGGTGGCCAGGGACACACCCCCCCACCCCCGACTCCCATCCATTTCTTTAGCTATATCTTCCTCCCTCGTGGATATCAATAGAGGGGAAAAAAGAGATTAACGTGAAGATTAGCCTTCTGATGCTTTATCTGTAGGCTACAGCAGGAACTTTTACTGTAAACCCCATTTGGTGGTTTATTTGAAAGAAAGATAAAAGGTTTCTTTCATTTGAAAATGTATTCTTCTATACTCTCACAGCCATTTGTAAATAATTCTTCTAACACTTAAGTTATTAGACTGAGATTTCTTTCTTTCTCTTTTACTCTTGCGTGAGCCCCTGGAGGGACAGGGGTCGTATCTCACTCATTTCTGAATGCCCTCTCACAGTTACTACCACATAGGTCTGTGCCTCTCCCAAAATCTTTATTAACTAGGTACATTATAATAACGCTATTGAGTGGAATACAATGCAACTGTTATAAAGAAGGAAAAGGAACTATGTTTACATATGGGAGTTATGTATGTTTACGTATACTGAGTGGAAAAACAAAGCTGTGAATCAAGCATAGCATTTTTTCCAGATATAAATTTTTTAGATATAATTATGCCCCAGAACATAACCCAGAAGCATGCACACCACATCTTTAATCAGGGTTATCTCTGGAGAGAGATGGGGAGGCCCTTGAGAGGGAAGAGAGAACTTTTTATTTCCTCTGCTCTGACTTGTTAGAATTTTGTTTTCTACAGCATAAAATAAAACTGAGCAGTGTTAACTTGGTTAGATAGAGCGCCCCCTGCCCAGACTTCCTGGGAGAGGTGTTCATCTTCCTGTCCTCTGCCTTTCATCTCATCCCTTACCTTGGCTCTGTGGTCACCTGCGCTCCTCTACCTGGGCTCACCTCTGCCAATTCTGCCCTCCTGTCATCTGAGGTTTCCTCCCTCCGTCTTCTCTTTCCCTGCACCTTCCATCAGCCTGTCCATGGATGCAGGCAGGGACAGATGATAGATGGCAGGGACAGATGGGTGGATATATGTGTGGCACTGGCAGTTTTATAGCTAATGTTCCATTTTCTGATGCTGGAGTGACCTCTGGTCTCATGGCATCCTTCCTAACTGCCTCTACCTGCAGAGCGTGGAGGGCTTCCCCTATGGCTCACCTGGAAAAAGAATCTGCCTGCAATGCAGGAGACCTGCGTTCGATCCCTGGGTTGAGGAGATGCCCTGGAGAAGGGAAAGGCTACGCACTCCAGTATTCTTGCCTGGAGAATCCAAGGGTTGCAAAGAGTCTCAGATGATAAAGCATCTGTCTGCAATGCAGGAGACCCCGGTTCAATCCCTGGGTTGGGAAGATCCCCTGGAGAAGGAAATGGCAGCCCACTCCAGTATCCTTGCCTGGAAAATCCCATGGACCACGGAGCTTGGTAGGTTACCGTCCATGGAGTCGCAAAGAGTCAGACACGACTGAGTGACTTCACAGAGCATGGAAGGTTCTCCGTGATCAAGCCTGTCCTCACTCTAGCAGTCCTCACTTTGCAGCCCCACCTCCCGGGTCTGCATGTGCTCTGTTCATGCCCTGTTCACTCAGCCCATCTGTGCTCCTTTCATTTATTTATTTATTTTGGGGGGGGTTTCATGCGGCATAAAGGGTCTTAGTTCCCTGACCAGACATCCAGCCCCGCGTCGCCTGCAGTGGAAGCACAGAGTTTTAACTCCTGGAATCCCAGGGAAGTCCCTCAGCAACTTTGAGTGTCCTTGCTGTGCCTGCATCTTGCTACCCTGTGCCCCTTTACTCTGCTCTGTCTTCCTGGATATTGTGTCTCCTCCAACTTTCTCTCCATTCTAATTCTCAGTCATCCTTAAAGACTCAGCTCCACCATTATCACCTCCTCTAGAAAACTGCCCTGCCCTGGAACTGCCCACTTCCCTTCTGCCCCCTGTCTCCCATGTGCTGAATATTTATCAGTCATGCTGCCTAAACACAGTATTGTATTTACTTGTTTACATTTGTCTTTCAACTACACAGGGAGCTCCTTGGAGGGAGGGATCATGTTTTATTCATTTTATTTAATTCCTAACTTGTAAAACAGAATTTGACATGCATTCTTATGACCTCGAAAAGAGGCAGGGGGTCGGGGGGGCGGTAGTATTTGTATGAATAAATGTGAATGTGCTTTTAAACTGTAAATTGATATACAAATGTAAGTTATTGTCATATCAACATCATCCCAAAGTAATACATGAAACTTGCAGGCAGGTTTTCTATAAACAAATGATTACTTTCTAGAAAAGGTGGAGGTGTTGGAAAAACTGAAAAAGATGCTTCCCCCAAAATAAAGACCAATAATCTTACACAGGCATTATATCAAAGGGCTTGGAATTTGGAAATGCTAACACAAAAACTAGACCAAAAAGAGTAAGCCAAAGAGATGAAATTTTGAAACCTGAGCAAAAGGGTTTATGAACAGAACCTTTTCTTCATTTTATTTCTACGATATGACTATCTTCAGGAGAGAGAAATAATAGAAAAATTAGATGCTGATCTAAATAAATTTTTTTCTTCTTGTGGTTTAATTTCATTTTCATGTTAAACAGTTTGTAATTTTTAAACATTTTAAGCATTATTTTAGAGGGAAAGTTGGTGGTTGGGAGGAGCGGGGCTAGGTGCAGGGACATTAACTTAATTCTTTCAGGGCATCTTAAATAAAGCGAGCTTCTGAGGACATTGAGTTTGAATTCTGTCCCAGTTCTGGAAACATCCTTTCTCCAGCATTTCTGCTGGACCGTTGTCTAGACCAGACCTTCTCAAATTGTCTGAGTGTGTGTGTGTGTGTTCCTATCAGCCACACACTGACATTTTTGTAAAACACCACACAAAAAAATTACTAGAAAAACAAAATAGAAGATATCAGATATGCAAAATACAAGCCTGAATTTTCATTAGATTCAAAAAGCATCATTCTGTCAAAATGCTATAGAAGTCTACACAGACTTAGTCTCAGCTTCTGCACTTACCTGTTGTAGATCAGTAGCAGCTGGCGAACTGATTGCTGTTCCGTTCAGTTCAGTTCAGTCGCTCAGTTGTGTCCAACTCTTTGCGACCCCATGAATCGCAGCACACCAGGCCTCCTGACCATCCCCAACTCCCAGAGTTCACTCAGACTCACGTCCATCGAGTCAGTGATGCCATCCAGCCATCTCATCCTCTGTCGTCCCCTCCTCCTCCTGCCCCCAATCCCTTCCAGCATCAGAGTCTTTTCCAATGAGTCAACTCTTCCCATGAGGTGGCCAAAGTACTGGAGTTTCAGCTTTAGCATCATTCCTTCCAAAGAACACCCAGGGTTGATCTCCTTCAGAATGGACTGGTTGGCTCTCTTTGCAGTCCAAGGGACTCTCAAGAGTCTTCTCCAACACTACAGTTCAAAAGCATCAATTAATTTGGTTGTCAGCTTTCTTCACAGTCCAACTCTCACATCCATACATGACCACAGGAAAAACCATGGCCTTGACTAGGCGGACCTTTGTTGGCAAAGTAATGTCTCTGCTTTTGAATATGCTATCTAGGTTGGTCATAACTTTCCTTCCAAAGAAAGTTTACTTTACTTCCAAGCAGTAAGCGTCTTTTAATTTCATGGCTGCAATCACCATCTGCAGTGTTTTGGAGCCCCCAAAAATAAAGTCTGACACTGTTCCCACTGTTTCCCCATCTATTTCCCATGAAGTGATGGGACCAGATTCCATGATCTTCGTTTTCTGAATGTTGAGCTTTAAGCCAACTTTTTCACTCTCCCATTTCACTTTCATCAAGAGGCTTTTTAGTTCCTCTTCACTTTCTGCCATAAGGGTGGTGTCACCTGCATATTTGAGCTTATTGATATTTCTCCCGGCAGTCTTGATTCCAGCTGTGCTTCTTCCAGCCCAACGTTTCTCGTGATGTACTCTGCATATAAGTCCCTTTAATTAATTATCGCTCAGTCGTGTCCGACTCTTTGTGACCTCATGGACGGTAGCCTATCAGGCTCCTCCATCAATGGGAATTTCCAGGCAAGAGTGCTGGAGTGGATTGCCATTTCCTTCTCCAGGCGATCGTCCCAACCCAGGAATTGAACCCGGGTCTCCCACATTGCAGGCAGACACTTTACCGTCTGAGCCACTTTACTTGGATATTTTCTATAACAGACGTCACAGAAATGAAAAAGTTATTGAGAAGGCACACATGTACAAATGTTACAATGGTGAAACTGTCGATTAGAGAAGAAGTACTTTAGGCAAAATTCATAGTGCTATAATAAAACCTTTTTCGAATGATGTAAAGCTGTTTTTTTTGTGTGTATCTCTTCCTACCCTCCTCAGCATTGAGTAACTTCTTTGATCCTCTTGGAGAATAATTATTTTCAGTGCAAAAGTTTTAAATTGATCATTGTTAACTGTAGGGTAACCATAGGTGCTGACATCAAGCCAATAAAATTAATAAGCAGCATGACAGGCTCTAATAAATTTCATTGGTGTCTCTACCCTGTCATTTGAGCACAGAATGAGCTGCTATTATCACCGAGCTTCAAACCTCTCATTCTGGCTTCAGATGCTTACAGCTGCTAATGCAGTGCATGCTACAGTAGTTTCCAGTAACTGGTTTGGGGTTAAAGTATTGTGGCCCTGTGGCTTTGATCTGTTTTCTGCAGTGGCCTGTGAAACTTTGGACTCCCTAACAATCTATTTCTCAATGAGTTCAGAAGGCAAGCAGCTTTTAAAATCTAGTTCCTCTACCAGGGACTCTGGGATTTGAAACTCTTTCATCTAGAGATGGGCCATCCCCTGTTTGAAGGGGGCCATGGTTCTTTGTCTCTCACCCAGATGAAATTCTTCAACTCCCTCAACTTGGTCCTTCCTTGACATGAAGAATTTAGTATCAGGTTTCTGCACAATGAGCCAGCTTCACACTTGAAGTGAGGAAAAAGGATTCTTCCTTTTCTCTTTAAACCCCATTGCAGCCGTTCAGGTGAATCTGGCATCCCCGCATCATCTTTGTCCCAGCCTTCATGCTGCTGTTGGGTGTGGGTCATGCCTGCCTGTATCTTCCATTTTACTTTTTAAATTTCATACTCATCTGCAACCTTCTGTTTTACGTTCTTAATTTTGCATATGCTGTGTTTTTATTTATTTTTTAAAGCTCATTTATTTTTTTTTAAATTTTTGGCCACTAGGTGCAGTGTGTAGGATCCTAATTCCCCGACCAGGGATGGAACCTTCACCGCCCCTACATTGGTGACACAAAGTCTTAACCACTGGACCACATGATGTGCTCTTTTAAAATGTTAATCAAAAGTATTAAGAAGCTATCAAATATAAGCATTCAATGCAGTTAGCTATTAGCATCCTATCTCTTTGGACCACATGTAATTTTATGAAACTGTCAAGAAACACACATATTTGTTTTTTTGAGGACACCTCACTTTGATTCATACTTGCTCAAAATGCCCTCTTCCTTCAACTCTAGCCTTCTTTACAATTTTTTATTTGGGCATTATCTCTGGAGCCTGTAGAGGTACTGAAGCTCCTTATAATCGTTCCAGTCATAAAAGTAAGGAGGCCGGGTCTTGCTCTTGTGGGTTTTTAATGGCAAATATACACTTAAACCTTGTGAGTCTAATTTCTTATTGAGATGACCGCTTTCTGAAGAAGAAAAGATGTCACCATCAAGCTTGTTAAAACATAAAAAGGCTTATGAATGTCAGTTCTGCGTGACCATGATTTTAAGAACCAGAATGGTTAGTTGTCTGAGGCAGCCTGTGAACCGTGCTAGGGAGACAGTTCCTGATGAAGCCCTGCCTGGTTTTCATTTGAGGAGCGTGAAGGGCACGAGAGGGTGGCTGTGGCTTATTAAAAGACAAAAGCAACAATTATCTGACGCTTCTCACATTTCAGCTTCTCCTTTCACTATTTGAGCCTAAATATTGTTGTGTTTGTGACTGGCCATTGGAATGCAGTCCAGGGCTGGGATTTTCAGGGTCTGGCTGACTTTCCCCCCCTGCCGAGACTTCCCCAGGAGCTGCAGAGCTCCGGGTGACGTCTGGTGGAGAACCATCCTGCATTGTCCAGCCCAGTGTGGGGGACTATTTATTTTTGATTTTACGTTATTTCAGCTGTTTTCACTTTTTTCTTTATTGTTTTCTTGCCTCCTACAGAGTTCTCTTTTCAAGTCTGGCTGGGACAAGGGGACACTCAGGGACTCAGCACACAGCATGGAGAGCAGTTTTCCCCTCTCTCAGCAGTTCAAATAGCTTCTAAGCCACATCCATTTAACCCACTGTGGGCCTGAGCCCATGCCACGTTAGCTCAGCTGGGAGTTGTTGCCGTGTTAAAATGGATAAAGTCATTTCAATGCAGTCCATAGCTTCTTAACCTGGTCTATTAGATAGCATGAGTGAATTATATGTTTATTTTAAAAAACATATAATGTTTAGAAACCATTTTTTAAACTAGCATTTGAGGATGCATTTAGTTCTATAGTTTCACAACAGCTTTCTGACTTAAAAAGGTAATGTTTAAAACAATTTCTTTGCATTTCACAATTTTATTCCTGGCTTCCCACTGTATGAATTTTGCGGTATCTTTTTATCATATATTAATAAATCAGTTGAGGGGACAACAGGCAATGTTGTTATGCCAGAAGTCTGACTTTATTGGTAACCATGGTCATTATGTTATCCATCTAGGGACGAGCTAATACGTTTTAGGTGGAGACATGTTAATATAGGGCTTCCCTGGTGGCTCAGACAATAAATACTCTGCCTGCAATGCAGGAGACCTGGGTTCGATCCCTAGGTTGGGAAGATCCCCTGGAGGAGGACATGGCAACCCACTCCAGTCTTCTTGCCTGGAGAATTCCATGGACAGAGGAGCCTGGTGGGCTACAGTCCATGGGGGGTCACAAAGAGTCAGACACTACTGAGTGTGCGTGCACACACACACACACACACACATTTTAATGTATATACACCCTTTCTCCTTGCTCAAACTCCCTGCTCTATAAATAGGGAAATTTTATCATTATTAATAAAAGAGCTTCTGTATTCTCATCGTAAAGTTAATGAGCACATTAGCATAATAATTACTTGAAATGGATATGAAAGGTTCACCACACATAACTAAAGATGCCTTGGGAAAGAACAGGAGTGTTTATGACATCTTTCTTTTTGATTTCACAGGATTACCTTGACTGTATCCGGGACCAAACGAAACTTCCTCTGGGGACAGATGAAAGATCAGCCCTTTTTGGAAACATACAGGATATCTACCACTTTAATAGGTAAGTTAATACTCAGAAGATTGTTCTCACATGAGAACATTATGAGTTTTTCTCAAATGAAGGTGGCCTCAGAAAACGTACCAGAAATTCCTGATCCCACTTCATCAATTTCTGTGAGCTGTCATGCCGTGAAGTTTTCTACTTAGAAACATCCTTGTTTGTGTATGAGTCTCAGATTAATTCAGAATCCCATCCCATTCTATCCTCCTGGCTCAGAGAAGAAACCTATTCACCGTGACGGAACAGAGGCATCTTCATTCCACAATGCAGGGTGATTAGGGCATCCAAAAATATACGCTGCCTCAGTCCCCAGCATCTCTACTCCCACGGATTTTCTAAAAATTTTTCTCTGCCTAAGGAGTGGGCAAGAGAGTAAGCACACAATAAATACTTTAATCATAACAGATATTAATGCAAATTAAATTAAAATTTATAGTACTTAATTTAATTCAGACATCTATTGAGTACCTACTGTGTAGCAGGCATGGGGCTTAGAAAAGTACCATAGGAAACAAGACAGACAGGGAGCTGAAGGGGATGGAGTGAGCTTATTGGTTATCATATTGTTAGTATCTCTTGGAAGACCAGATAGTAGGCAGGTAAAGAGCACAGACTCTGGTTTCCAACATATCTGGGTTTGCATGCCAAGTGGGTCATGTCTATATTCTTTGGGGAATTTTAGATAGGATACAGATGGTCCCCGACTTACAGTGTTTCAACTTGTGATTTTTTTTTTTTTTTTTTACTTTACATTGGTGCAAAAACAAGATCTGTTCAGTATTTCAAATTTTGAATTTTTATTTCCCCCACCCCTCCCCAGGTAGTGAGCTACAGCTGTCAGTCAGGCACACTATCACAATGGTAACCAACCGTTCTGTTTCCACTTTTAGTACAGTATTCAATACATTGCATGAGACAGTCAACATTTTATTACCAAAGAGGCACTGTGTTGGATAGTTTTGCCTAGCTGGAGGCTAATGTAAGTGTTCTGAACACATTTAGGGTAGGTGAGGTGAGGCTCTTGTGTTAAGTTGATCAAGTATATTTTTAAAGCATCTTTAAATTTGTTGTTTACTTTTGGATTGGCTGTACCTTCCTTGCTGCTTGCAGGCTTTCTCTAGTTGCGGTGATGAGGGGCTACTCTCTAGTCGCAGGGACTTTTGATGGTGAGCACAGCCTCTAGAGCATGGCTTAGTTGTTGTGGCACACAGGCTTAGTTTCCACATAGCATGTGAAGTCTTCCCAGATCAGGAATCAAAGCTGTGTCCCTTAAATTGGCAGACGGATTCTTAACCACTGGACCACCAGGGAAATCATTAATGCATTTCTGAGTTCTGACATTTTCAACATATAGTGGGTGTATTGGGACATAATGTCCTCCCTCATTTCAAGTCTTGCTCACATCTTCCCATCTCTATAAGATTTATTGCTTGCCTGTGTGCTAAGTAGCTTCAGTCATGTCCGAGTCTGTGCGACCCCATGGACTGTAGCCCCCAGGCTCCTCTGTCCGTGGGAATTCTCCAGGCAAGAATACTGGAGAGGGTTGCCATGCCCTCCTTCAGGGGATCTTCCTGACCCAGGGATCAAACCTGTATCTCTTGTGTCCCCTGCATTGGCAGGCAGATTCTTTGCCATTGGTACCACCTGGGAAGCCCAGAGTTACAGTAAAACCTCCTTAGAGAGTTCTATAATGCCTCATCATGGGGCCACTCAACCAGAGTGTAAATTGTAATACTGAAGTTAGTATAAGTGAGGTCCTTAAGGGTAGGATCCACATCTCCTTGGCTTTCCCTAACATCTATGTGGATCCCGAACACCTAACTCAAGCCTGGCCTCTGGAAGACATGTTTAAATTATCAACCTATCCCTCAATTTTGAAAGCCTGGGTTATGAAAAAAGCCAATGTTGCAACATGGCTTTCATTGGACTCGGTAGACTTTGAAAACCAATTTGTATGTTCCAGGACAGTGGCTCTGAACCCTGGCTACACATTGGAATCCCCTGGGAAGGATTGTGCTTTGTTTTGTTTTTAATATGATGACTTCTGCCCCCAAAAGTTCTAATTAATGGGTCTGTGGTGGGACCAGGGCATCAAGGTTTTTTAAAAGGTCTTCAGATGCTGGGAAACATTGAAGACAAAAGGAGAAGGCGGCAACAGAGGATGAGATAGTTAGATAGCATCACCAACTCAATGGACATGAATTTGAGCAAACTCCGGGAGATGGTGGAGGACAGAGGAGCCAGGCATGCTACTGGAGTCCATGGGGTCACAAAGAGTTGGACAAGATTTAGCAGCTGAACAACAACAAGAGATGTGCAGCCATGGTTGAGAAACACTGTCTAGATAAAATAAATACAGTAATAAGAAAATAGAAGAATGGCATTAGAAAATGGAATTAGGGAATTTAGAATCTGCATGTGCATTAGTAACGTGCTGATGTTGGAGCAGGCTTCATTTAGCAGCTCTGAGGGTAATAGTCCGAGGAACCGTGAGTGGCTTCTCCACCCAGAGCTCCCTGATGGTACAGTAACTCGGGAAGAGGAATCAGGCCTAGCGTTGGGAGGCCCTGGCCTCAGCTTTCTGGTGGTTTGGCTGTGTGTTGACTATAATGACTTTATCTAGTGCTTGTCCATGCCAGAGGCCATAGAGCTTTATGTGCATTATCGCTTTATGTAAGTCTGGGCTTCTCTGACTCCAAGCCCCAGGCATTTAGCCACATTCCCTCCTGCCAGAACAGAGCCCTGCTTTTCAGGTCTTGATTTGTGGCACTGTGGCACAGTCCCGGCAGGAAGGGTTTTCTACTCCTTGGAGTTTAAACCTTCCCGTGTCTCCTAATTTAAAGGGAAGACAAGACAGTAGTAGCCCCCAGTGTCAACAAGAAGGGACCTCAGCTGCAAAAGATGGAAGATGGGTCTTTATGTTAGGTAGGTAGAGTAGGGAAAAGGAGTCCAAAATGGCGGTGGCTAGAAGACAAGGAAGGGGAAAGCCCGCGAAAATAGAACAAAAGAAGGTCCATCCCTGGCCTCAGCTTTCTGGTGGTTTGGCTGTGTGTTGACTATAATGACTTTATCTAGTGCTTGTCCATGCCAGAGGCCATAGAGCTTTATGTGCATTATCGCTTTATGTAAGTCTGGGCTTCTCTGACTCCAAGCCCCAGGCATTTAGCCACATTCCCTCCTGCCAGAACAGAGCCCTGCTTTTCAGGTCTTGATTTGTGGCACTGTGGCACAGTCCCGGCAGGAAGGGTTTTCTACTCCTTGGAGTTTAAACCTTCCCGTGTCTCCTAATTTAAAGGGAAGACAAGACAGTAGTAGCCCCCAGTGTCAACAAGAAGGGACCTCAGCTGCAAAAGATGGAAGATGGGTCTTTATGTTAGGTAGGTAGAGTAGGGAAAAGGAGTCCAAAATGGCGGTGGCTAGAAGACAAGGAAGGGGAAAGCCCGCGAAAATAGAACAAAAGAAGGTCCAAGGACCAGAGTGAAGACTTCAGCTAGAACAAACAGCACTCCTGGCTAAGCCCAATTTGCATAGGGCAGGCCCAGGAGGAAGAAAACATATAAAAGGAGGAGCCAAAGCTTGCTTCCTCTCTCTTCCTCTCCCGCATGCGTGCGCTCTTTCTCTCTCCCTTCTCCTCTCCTCTCCCCTCCCCTACGCGCTCCTCCACTCTCTTCCCTTCAAGCCTTTGGGTTGGCATGCCCTCACACTTCGAGGATGGATTCTCCTGCTATCTTCTAAATAAAATAGAGCTGTAACACTGATTTGCCTAAGAGCTATAACACGGTTTGTCCAAGACCCGAGAGCTGTGACGCGCCGAGGGCTTTAATGTCCGTCGCTCCAAATCTTTGTTGTGACGAGACGAAGAACCGAGGAACACACACTCGCGTGACATTTATATGCCTGAACTGTTCTCTGTGCTTCTCTCTTTGGTGTTTGCTGAACAAGGAAATCAGACGTGACTAAAGTAAACCTGAGTCAGGGTGATGACAGGTGAGCCATCAGATGTGACACGATTCTAGCTGGTGCTCATGCCCATCCCTTTGGTAGATCACGTTTGTAAATCTCCTGCACACGCATTGTCTCCTTTCATCCTCTCAGCAGTCCTGAGGCAGATAAGATGCAAAATGTATGCACATTGTTTGGACAGAGGAAACAGTGTAGAATGCCCTTTGCTCAAGGACATAGAGCCAGAAAACCAACCTAGCCTATTTCAATTTTTTTATTTTGTTTATTTTTAAGTTTTTATTTTATACTGGAGTATAGTTGGTTAACAATGTGTTAGTTTCAGGTGTACAACAAAGTGATTCAATTTTATATGTATATACATATATATATTTATATACACACACATATGAATCTGTTCTTTTTCAAATTCTTTCCCCAGTTAGATTGTTACAGTAAATTGAGCAGAGTTCCCAGTACTATACAGTAGATCCATGTTGGTTATCCATTTTAAATATAGCAGCCTGTACATGTCAATCCCAAACTGCCCAAATGCCCCTTCAGTTCAGTTCAGTCGCTCAGTCGTGTCTGACTCTTTGCGACCCCATGAATCGCAGCACACCAGGCCTCCGTGTCCGTCACCAACTCCCGGAGTTCACTCTGACTCACATCCATCGAGTCAGTGATGCCATCCAGCCATCTCATCCTCGGTCGTCCCCTTCTCCTCCTGCCCCCAATCCCTCCCGGCATCAGAGTCTTTTCCAGTGAGTCAACTCTTCGCATGAGGTGGCCAAAGTACTGGGGTTTCACACTCTAGTAAACATCAGTTTGTTCTCTAAGTCTGTGAGTCTGATTCTGTTTTGTAAATCAGTTGATTTGTTTTAGACTCCACTTATTCTGTGGATAAGTGATATCATATGACATGTTCCTATCTCTATCTGACTTAATTCACTCAGTATGATAATCTCTGGGTTCATCCATGTTGCTGCAAATGGCCTTATTTTATTCTTTTTAATGACTGAATAATATTCCATAGTATATATGTACCACGTCTTCTTTATCCATTCTTCTATTGATGGAAGCCTATTTTAAACACCTGGTTTTGTTGAATCTCAACTAATATTTCTTATTATTTTTTTTATTATTTCCAAGAATATTTTTCTGTTTAATTTTTACAGTTAATTGTCTGTATTATTTTGTCCCTATTTACTTTTATTTCCTTTCTCTTAACTCTGGACTAAATTTAGAGCTTAAATGTCTTTACTATTATATTTCCCTAAATAACAGTATCAATGTAACCTTTTATGTTAATGCCTCTTATGAACCCTCTGTTCTATACCCTACATCAACTGATTTCAAAGATACAACTATCTGGCAAATCTATGGTTAAGGCTTAAAATGATTTTAAAGTTTTTACTAGTTCAGGTACAGATTTCTCAATATAATATAATACTATTGCACCCAACTCAGCAAGATTTAAATCTCTAAAACTAAAGAGGACAAAAAGAAAATGGTTTTATGCTGGCCTGAAAATTTTTCTCTGGTGGCTCAGACAGGAAAGAATCTGCCTGCAATCCAGGAGACCTGGGTTGAGGAAATCCCCTGGAGAAGAAAATGGCTGCCCACTCCAATACTCTTGCCTGGAGAACGCCATGGACAGCTGAGCCTGGCGAGCTACAGTCCAGGGGGCCCCAGAGAGTCGAACATGGCTGAGCAACTAACACTTTAGGAAATTTTAGCTGATTAGATTGTTTTTCAGGAAGTATTTCAAAATACAGGAAAGCATATGATAAACGCTTAAGAAGCACCCCTATTCCATCAGGGCCTCCCTTTATGCCAAATTTGCTTTAGAAATACTTGAAAGTGTAAAGCTTTTACCAGTAATGCAGGGCCCCCGATATGCCCCTCCGAATTGCATTCCACGCTGTGGAGAATGGCACGGCGATGTGCTGGTGTGCCAGTGCTCCAGGGTGAGGACAAGGGGGGAGGGATCTGAGATTTATGTCTGCCAATTTCTATGGTAAACACACCTACAGCAGATTTCAGGCTACTAAGAAGACCTTACTAAACAGGGAATTAGGAAGAGATGTACAGAATTGGCTCAGAAAAGCCAGTATAAACTGGCTCAAAATACCACCATCACTGTAGCTATCATCCATGACTTGGTGTTTCATCCCCAAATATGATCTTTTGTTGCCATGGCTCTAAGTATATACACATAGTGTGCTTTAACTTACTTCAAACATGGCATGCACTGTCTCAGTCTTTTATAAGTTTTTTTCACGCCACGGTGCTTTTGAGGTTTATAGTTCTACTTTGCTTATTTTAACTGCAATGTCAGTTCAGTTCAGTTCAGTTCAGTCGCTCAGTCGTGTCCGACTCTTTGTGACCCCATGAATCGCAGCACGCCAGGCCTCCCTGTCCATCACCATCTCCCGGAGTTCACCCAGACTCACGTCCATCGAGTCCGTGATGCCATCCAGCCATC
>SJYX01004027.1:0-16763 GCA_006410675.1 Oreotragus oreotragus
CTAGAAATGCGTTTGATCCCATGAACTTGTCACGTAGGGGCTGAGAGAGGAATCTGGAGACAGATTGCCTGATTAAAGCCTCCTCTGTCGCTTCTTAGCAATGTGATGTAGGACAAGTGATTTACCTTCTACTGAGCCATTTCAGTAGAATTAGTAATTCTTACTTGAAGAAATCTGAGAATTAATTTAGAAATTGTGTGTAAAAAGACCTAGGGGTAGTGCCTAGTATAGAATTGGTACCTAATCCAAATTAATCATCACCCAATAGTACCAAGCAAGCTGCATTCTGAATATTCTAGTCATTGACACATACTTCTATATACATTTACATACACATGTCTATAGGGACAATTAAAGTTATGAGTCAGCTTAAGAAAAATCAGAGGATATAGCCACTAACTCCAAGAAAAGTACTGGGAAAATAATTATACAAAAGCATCTTGTTAAATAGGCTCCATGGCTCTCTGTGAGAGTCAAACAGATTTAGGGTCTCCTGACACCTACAGAGCATGAAAGGCACCAACTGTGCTCACACTGCTTCCCGACTGGGCCTGGACCGTATCTCAGATGTTTGGTTCTCTCTGGGACAGGCCACGCCTGCCCCCACCCTTTGGGCAAGCAGCACACATCCGAGTCTGTGAGTGTGAATCTGTCCTACTGGTGACTGACTACCTCTGCAAGCTGTAACTCTGTGAGGGTGGTGGTTATGAAAGCCCTCTTCTTTCAATCCACAGTTGTCTTTGGCATCTCGCTGCCACACACTCCTCCCCAGGTCCATTCATCACAGCTCTGCCATAACATCTTGCAACAGTGGTTCTCACACTTTAGGGCACATCAGAATCACCCAGAGGCTTATTTAAAATACAGATGGCTGGGGGCTTCCCTGGTGACTCAGGGGTAAAGAATCCACCTGCCAACGTAGGAGACACGTGTTCAACCCTTGATCCGGGAGGGTACCACAGGGCAAGGATCAACTGAGCCTGTGTGCCACAACTACTGAGACTGCGCTCTAGAGCCCTGGAGCCACAGCTACTGAACCCACATGCCCTAGAACCTGGACACGGCAACAGGAGACGCCTCCGCAATGAGAAGCCCGCGCGCTGCAAGTAGGGAGCAGCCCCTGCCTGCAGCTATGAGAGAAGAGCCAGTGTAGCGACCAAGACCCAGCACAGCCAAAAATAAATGAACAAAATTATAAATACGGACGGCCAGACTCCACCCCGAAGTTTCTGATCAACCCAAGGAGAACCCGCGTTTCTAAGCAGTTCCTAGGAGATGCTGCTATTGCTGTCTCAGGAGCCACTCAGGACGTTGTCCTGAAAGCTGATTGGATGCCTGGTCCTACTGTGAGCAAACACCATACAGTTTTCAAAGCAGCACCAAAGAGTTTTAACCAAATGCAGATGCTTGTGATAAAGTCACATCACTTGAAGCACTGTCTAATCATTACAAGATGATTTTTCCTGTTTTTTTTTTTCACATTTAACCATCTTCCATTCTAAAAATAATGAAAATAATAACACTAGAAATTGCATGCATAGCTGATGGAGAAACCAGCTGTCATTCACTGAACACTGGCTACTGCCAGACATTGCCCAGGCCCTTGACATTGGTGACTCTCTCATATGCAGATGTTCATGCACCACCACTATTAGAAGCTCCCCAGGATAGGAAATGGAATCTTTATAACCCTCACAGCATCTAGCACAGTGCTTTGCTCATAACAGATGTTCAGGGAAGTTTTACCAAAGGAAGGAAAGAACAGCATATCAGAAATTAAAAATAAAGCTCCGATGCCCAATTCTACAAGCCACATGCGATCATTAATGTGGGAGGCAACCATACAGGGGAGGTGTGTGTGTGCTGGATGCCTATCCTAGGCAGGGCTTTATATAAAGTCATATTTATATCCATTTTGACCTGCAATTTAGGAGGAAGAGTAAGGCGAATACATAAATAATTATATCCCAAGATGCACATAAAACAGAACTATACAGATAAATTGCTATGGGAGTCACAGCTTAATATTAGGGAGATAGACTCAGGATAGTACATTGTAACATCTTTCTGTCCTTATGAAAACATTTATGGGTTTTGCTTTTATCTTAGACTCCTAACATTTTAAAGATGAGAAGTATCCAACAAATAACCTGTTATCTAACCCTTTGGCTTACAGATGAGGAATCTGAGGTCATGAGAAAAGTTGAGCCCAAGATGACAATGACATAGTGAGCCTTGGAAAACACACATTGCTTCACTCCCAGACAGGTGGTGTTCTTAGCCAGACAAAAGTGATAGCATCTGAAGCTGTTTTCCATACAGAGACCATTGGTCCACATTACACATGGAGGCCTGGAATTACATATTTACAATGATTAAAAAAAAAAAGTTTTACTAATTCCGGGCTCAAACCAGATTTATTTGAAATTACATGATCTAACTAATCTACCTGTCTCAACAGAATTTGAGAATTCACTACTGATGAGTTAAAAGTTCTGGAAGGTGGCTCTAGCTATAACTTGCTCTAGGTACAATTTTTCTTTTTCTGTATTTTTGGCAGAATCATTTCCTTTCTGCATATACCTACATATACCTTTAACAGGAAGCAGAATTAAAAATTCATTTATCTTCTTTTGAGGAAGAAGATAGCACAGAGGGAGATCAAAAATGCAATATTTTTGGAGCTTAAATAAATATAATTTTAGAGTAGAATATGACACATCCTTTTAAAGTGGGTTTTCCCATACATGTCCAGGTGTACCCAGGTGTGTGTATATATATATATATATATATACTCAGGAGATGCACTGGAAAGTGATCTCAGGAGTCCATTTATTCTGAATTCCTCCCTTATGAGTTACATCACTGGCTTATTGCAACTCAAAATAGGCTTTAAGAGAGAAGTAAGAACAACCAGAATCTGGCCTGTTTCTAGAAAAAATCCCATAGGAATAAAAGCCTCAACTCAAAAGATAAGACTTTTCTTTGAAGTAGATGAACACATGATTCTGCAGATAATAAATGATTCCTTTTTCACTTCTTCCTCAGGTATTACTTTGCACATCAATACAAGTTTCTGCTAATTTGTTGAGAAACATTTTAGGCATGGCCGGCAGTTTTATACATCCAGGTCAGAAACACCACCTGAGGGTCCATGAAATCGTGTACAATGAGACCCACCTTTTAGGATGAGAACTGGCTCTGGAGATAGGCATATCTTGATGATTTGAGGGGCACACAAAGTCCTTGACTTCCTCCAAATGTATTACTTTCAATTAGCTACACTGTTGACCTCCAAATCTACATAGCTTCCTAATTCTGCCGTTAGTCATTCCATTGAGTTAGGTATTAACCATCAAAGGTCGCCATTAAAGTGTATACATGCTATGCTGAAGGGGAGTGTGGACCATTAACATCCATTTACACATTTGCCAGGATTTATTAGGCTCATAAGCTGTCACTTGAGAGCATTGCCTGTAAGGAACAGAATGTGTGGAACAGGTCAATCAGCTTGGGGAGGTGAGAGTGAGAGAGAGAGGGAAGAAATGGAAAGGACGATGCAGTTAATGGAATACATGCAACTATTCAATGGGGCAGCCTGAAAGCTGGCCGCTGTAAACCCTAGCAGAAAATAGTTAGGAAAAAATTGCCAAATAAAAGTCAATAGGCTTAGTATAACACTCGAGCACATGAATCTTGAAAGATTCACTTTGTTTTACTTGTTACTTATAATTAGCAAGGTACTTACATAAATTGGGACCTCAGGGCTCAAAAATTGAAAATCCTAGGGATGCTTTACCACAGTTCGGGTTTCAACCATATATTTATTTATCAACTAAGGTGCATGGAAAATATCCATGAGGTTGAACAGAAGACCACGGGAAGAAATCTGAAATCAAGTAATCTAATCTCTCTGCCTCATTTTATCCATCTGGAAATAAAATATAACTATAGCTATTTCCTACCAATTCTCACAGGGTTGGTAGAAGATTTAAATGAGCTTCACAATCTTTTCTGAGATTCTCAAGAAGCTGCTTGCAATATATCAAAGTATTTAAACTGTGTTCCCCATTGTATAAATTCAAAGTACTTGTCAGCACCCCATGAATGTTTTACTAAGGTCACCTGAAGGAAACACACTTATTCCAGGTTGCTATTTTCCACTCTAATCTATATAGAGCAAAGTTTTTGATCCTATCAGCTGTTTGATCTTGGCAGTTATAATCAAGGAGTTTCCTATAAAAAGAAAGAGTTATGTATTCCTGGAGACTTTCAAAAGCACACTGTACTAAGCAAGTGGAGACCGAGGGGTTAGTCTCTCACTTTTCTGTTGCCTGGGGCCACTGAGAAAGACCCAAGACTCTTTTCCCTGAGAGACGGCAGGGCGGGGTACCTAATCTGGACCCTGCCTGACTCCCTCATCCTGCCAGGTCCTACCGTCTTGCTCACTCATGGTGCCCTGGCCCTGCAGGCTTTCTTTCTGTTCCTCAAACGCTCACGCTCCTTTTAGCTTAAAGTCTCCGCTTGCTCTCTGTACTGCCTGGTGTTCCTTCTGTCATTTCCTCTGTCAGATCTTGGCCCCAAAGGCTCTTTCTTCTCATTCAAGTCTCAGCTAAAAAGTCCTCTTTTTTGAGGCAATTCTCCTGACCAGCTGCCCCAGTACCCTCTTTGGGTTTCCTGTCACCATACCTGAGCCTCTTGTTGTTTCCATAATCTTCAACTGCTATCTAATAGTGCCCTCCTTATTCACTCATGTATTACCCACCTCCTGCTGGAAGATGGGCTCCATGAAAGCACGGGCCTTGTCTGCAAGGTTTCCTTTTAAACTGGAGCGGAGTTGCTTTACAATGTCGTGTTAGTTTCTGCTGCACAGTAAAATGAATCATCTATATGTAGGCATGGATCCCTTCCCTCTGGAGCCTCCAGCCTCCCCCATCCTGCCCCTCTGGCCATCTCGGAGTGCCCAGCCAAGCTCGCTGCACTGTCCAGCAGTTTCCCACCAGCTGGCTGTTCTGCACGTGGCAGTTCACGTATGTCAATGCCACTTGCCCAGTTCATTCCGCCTCTGCCTTGCCATCCCACCCGTACACACATCTGTTTTCCATGTCTGAGTCTCTATTCCTACCCTGTAAATAGGTTCACTTGTACCAGTTGTTTAAAGTTGGAAGTCTAACACTAAATAAAAAACAATGCAAGAAAAGGTGATCTGGACATGCAGTCATTCTAGGCAAATATGATAAATAAATGAATGAAGTATCTCAGCCTTGGGAACTCTGTGACATGGTTTTCTTTGCAGCCATACTCTTAACTGGATCAGTGATCTTTGTCAAGTCCATTAATATTACAGGCTTGGAATCTTTATCCTAGGCATGGATATATGAAGCATATGTGTTTCTGCTCCACCCTGCTGCACCCATGATGGGCATCTTTAGTTGATCTTGTCACTTTTCCACCCAGCCATATGGGGCTCATATTCTTTGTCAACACAGCACTCCAAGCAGCCACTATCAAGACTTTGCTGATAGCATCTGAGATACAAACTTTTCTGCCACCATGCTAGTAAGTGATTTCTAATGATCCTTTCAGGCTCTGCTCAAATATCTATGATTTGAGAAAAGAGTCAAAGAAAATCATAATCTTACCATAAGTTCCAAGTTCTGTTCACATCTCAGGACCCAGCCAGACAGCGGCAAGAAGCACTAGGAAGGAATCTAAGTTTACAGTGTCCTAGGATGTCGTGAGTGTCTCAGAGAGACAACATCTGATGACTGATTATGCATTTTCCCTCCTGAAGACGGAGAAAGGTGCGATAAGACACCGAAACACTGTGGGAAACGCAAACCTCCTTTTCGTACTTTTTATTCTTCAGTTCAAACCCCATTCCAGGGCTCTCCCTGGTGGTCCAGTGGTTCAGACTCTGTGCTCCCAAGGGCAGGGGGCACAGGTTCGATCCCTGGTTTAGGGAACTAGGATCCCGCATACCACAGTTAATCAAGCAAGCAATACAAATTTTCAAAATTAAAACAGATCCCATTCTGAGGTAAGAGCCACTATGGTTTCGCTGGCATCCTGCTAGCAACCATGTCCGTATGCATCTGGACCTCCTCACTGCTCTCAAGGTGATGAGTTTCATGGTTCATCCTCTTTCAGTGGAGACCTACCAATTTGGCTTTCAGCCTGGTCTAGTTTGGTCTTTTCCCAGCCTTTCTTCCACACCACATGAGACCACAGTTTATCAATGAGAATTCCTACTTCTCCATCCATATCACTCCCTGATTGAAAATGTTCCAGTGGCTTCCTTTCTCTTTCAAGGTAGTGCCTACAACTCTTTACCCCGAGCTGCAGAGTCCTTCCTGACCCAGCCATGCCATGGCATTTATTTCCCTCAACATGCTCCTTGCTAGTCTCCAAGGCTAACTTCTTTTTCTTTCTCTGTGGCCAGTGCTTCCTGCCCCAACCCAGCCAGCCTGCCTCACCTAAACTGCTACTCACATACCACTACCCTGCAGGTCTTCTCTACCTGCAAGCCCCTTGCTCAGGTTGAGATGTGAGCTTCTCAATAGAAACCTATTACAGCGTCTACACTTATGACATCACTTGTCACTTTATCTTATAATTGCATTTCATTTTCCCTCCTCCCACAGACAGAGTTCTTGGAGCACAGAAGTACCAGTATCTCTGCCTCCTCAGTGGACATCACAGTTGTCTCCATGTGTTTAATACATAAGAACTCAAAAGTGCATTTTAAAAATGTGACCTATTTCCTGCTTTGGAGGTTTGTCTGTCTCTGACGGGTTTTTTTAGGTTGTTGTAATAAGTCACCAGAACTTCGCAGAGTGCTCATGACATATTCTACACTCACTGTCCATCTCGGTGGAACCTGCATCCCTCACCTTAGGGCTTACATGGTGGTTTAGTGGCTAAAGAATCTGCCTGCAATGCAGGGGACCTGGTTCAGCCCCTGGGTTGCGAAGATCCCCTGGGGGAGGAAATGGCAACCCACTCCAGTATTCTTGCCTGGAGAATTCCATGGGCAGAAGCCTACAGCCTATGGGTAGGCTACAGCCTATGGGGTCGCAAAGAGTAAGACACAACTGAGTGAGCATTTATCTTATTTTTTTTATTTTTATGCATATTAAATACTTGAATAGGTTATTTTCAGGTAAAAATATAGTGACATCTGTTATGTGTCAGGCAATTTTCTACATATTTTTAAAACATTAACTAATGTTATTTGTATTTGAGTTGGGTACTATTCACTTCCTCACTTATAGATAAGGACACTGAGGCAGAGAGAAACTAAGAAATCTGCACAGGGTGACAAGGTTAATGGGCAGAGGGGACAGGGACTTTGGGAATGGATGTGTGCAGGAGAAGGGATGTGTGACAGGGACTTTGGGAATGGATGTGTGCATGCGTGAAGACAGGGACCAGCCATGGCTGGGGTCTCTGATGGTTCCTATGATTAGAACTAGGCAACCCCTTGTCAGCACTTTCTACCTTTGCCATCAAAAAGCCTAGCTTTTCTTATAATACTATCTCAAGTCCTTCTCCAGAATAAACAGTGAAGGATGAGAACTCCTTGAGAAAAGCTGAAAGGAGACAAAGCAAAATATAGAGAGCTCTGCACTGCCCTTGCTAGGCAACATCTGCTCCCTCCCTCCCCCTTCACTTGTGATATATTGGCACAGAAGCACATTGATACTCATGAGAAAAATTACAGTCATCAAGGTTATCTCCCCAAGAAGCAACTCTCTTTCTTTATTAATATGCTTCAGATTGTCGCAACACTACAAAGCTCAAAATAAGTTTTCTTTGATCAATAAATTGTAGGCTGGGAAAGAAAATACTAATTTTCCATTTCTTTGAGACCCAGCACTAATACATAACAGAGCTTTCCAAAAGGGTTTTCAGAAACCTGATATAGAATTATCTGAAATTACACTCGACCATCCCAACAAGATCATTCTGTTCTCTTCCACTTTAGAGAGGTGTCCTTTGTACTTGGCAGGCATTTTTTTTTTTTTAATGTAGAAATCTTCATGTATAGATACATTTTTCTATTTAAGTGTAAGCTGGGCAAAGAAAGCATTCTACATCTCTAAGTCAGTCCCTAAGAGAAAGATCGTTGAATTCTCTCTACCCTGTCAATTTTGGGCTTCAAAACATGCCCCTTTCACCTCCAAGAGGAACTTCATTTTTAATCCAATATAGAAAGGAATATTAAACCTTGCCTCCCACGCAATAAAAAGTTGTATGATGTCAAATAGCCTGCACACTGGAAGAATGCTAGGAATAAACAGGAACAGTCATGAAAAAATAAAATCAACCCTACTTGGAGGCACATTTAATCACACATTGAATCAGAGGCACAGCCCCACAGCAGAACTGGATTCTTAGTCCTTGGGTTAGACTGTGACACTAGTTCTGCCAAGGGATTTGGTGACTTATTTAAGCTCTCAAAGTCTGCTTGGTTGTCTAATCTCTAAAACAGTGGTTCTCAACTGGGGACAGTTTTATCCCCTTGGGGACTTTAAACAATTCTAGACACATTATTTTTGTTGTCTCAACTGCGGGGTTGGGAGAGGAGTGCTATTGGCACCTAGTGGGTAGAGCCAGTGAAGTTGCTGAGCATCTTACAAGGCATCTGGCAACCCCCATCCACCCCCAACAAAGAATTATCTGGCCCATGTTGAGAAAATCTGCTCCAGAATAAAGTGGAATTAAATAACGAACACTTAAGATTCTATTATTTTTTGGTGGTTTTTGTGATTCTAAGAGGTATGGTCCAAACACTAGACCCATTTCTTTCTAAGTTCCATGAGCATGACAAATTTGGGCTTTCGCCATATTTTTGTTTAGGGTCCCTCGTTTCTATGATGAAAGATCACAGAGATAAAGCCAAAAAGTTTATCAGGTCAAAAAGGTTCTGTGAATCATTCTGCTGCTAAGTCGCTTCAGTCATGTCCGACTCTGTGCGACCCCAGAGACGGAATCACTCTACAAATACTTATTGGGGACCTGCTATGTCCCAATAATTTTGTGAGGCTCCATAACACAGTCATGATCAACTGATGCAGTACTTAACAGTATCCCTGACTTCTAATCTGGAGCATCTTTAACACAGATTCAGTAGACTGAATTCCTCAGGTTCCATAAACTGTGTATGGAATAGGGACAGATTCACTACCGTCCCTACTTACAATTATCATCAAATAAACCATTCTAACGGGGAAGGCAATGGCACCCCACCCCAGTACTCTTGCCTGGAAAATCCCATGGACGGAGGAGCCTGGTGGGCTGCAGTCCATGGGGTCGCTAACAGTCGGACAGACTAAGCGACTTCACTTTCCCTTTTCTCTTTCATGCATTGGAGAAGGACATGGCAACCCACTCCAGTATTCTTGCCTGGAGAATCCCAGGGATGGGGGAGCCTGGTGGGCTGCCGTCTATGGGGTCACACAGAGTCGGACACGACTGAAGTGACTTAGCAGCAGCAGCAGCAGCAAACCATTCTACTGGTAAACCTTAAATTCTTAATTTCAAAGATAAAAGACTCTATTTGTTTTTACAGATATATACGTTCATGTCAAATTAGCTATGGTACGGTAAGTCTTATAAAAATCAAGCTAATTGAAAGACCAGACCAATGGAAAGAAATTAGTGAATTATCAAATAGCTAAAGGAAGAAGGCTAGGGCTATTTTACACTTCTAAAACACTTTTCACTATTTTAATAAAATGTTTTCACGTATAATATCACAAATCTTTAAATTAGTGCTGCAATAAGAGTCCCACCTGTTATCTTACCCATTTCATAGGTGAAGAAATTGAGGTTCAGAGGCAGGGTACCCTGAATAAAGCTACAAAAATGTTGGAGTAAATGAATATGTTAATGAATAAACTAATGAGTTATAGGAACTGTATCAAATCTCCAGCTCAAGTGATGGACCACTGCCCACATCTCTTCATGTGGCTGCAAATCTCTGTTATCTGTGAGGATCCAGAACCACATTCACAGAGTCCTTGCTTTTTCTGGAATGCTCTCAACCAATGACTGCACAGGCCTCCTCCTATAGGACACAGAGCTTCCCAGGATGACTTTAGCAGGAGGACTTTGCATCAAACTGCTCCTAACTGTCTTACAACTGTACCACAGTCTAAGCCTTTTTTAGTAGTTGCATCTTCCTTCCACCACTTCTTTCACAGGTGTCGGACCTACATTATGGTTTGAAAGCTTTCCCTGCCATTCTTCTCCTTCTCCTTGTCCTTCACAGGTATTTCCCTCCATTAATCTCCTGCATGTGTAATTTCATCACAGCATCTTCTTCTCAAAATATCTCAACTAGTCCTAAGAAGGCAAGCCTTCTCTGCCTCATGTAGGAATAAGCATTATCAGAGAGACCTTCCCATGTGCCAGGTGATGTGTGAATTGCCTTATAAGTATCTCATTTCATTTTCAAAACAACTTAACTTAGTGTGTATGTATTCCAATTTTATAATTGCAGAACTGTACCAAGATCTCTCAGCTATTTCCTGGCAAACGTAGACTTCCATCTAGGCGGTATGACCCTGTAGACCCAAGCTGTCTTAACCATGATGCTAAACTCCCTTAACCACTTTTATTTATCATAGGTAAGCATTACTACTAAAGCATGTTTAATGCATTCCCTAATTAAAATTCTTTTTTCAACATTGCTTATGCTATTTTTTCTTACACTATAATTTATTTTCTATTTTTAAGCTTATTTTTAGATTCCCAAATAATACAAGAACGTGTTTTTATTCTAATGGCATCTAATAATACAGAGACAGAAATACTATTTATAACCAACTAACTACAGACCATAGCTTTTGAGGAGGTGAATTTCCATGAAGAGTCCTCTATTTGAATTATTCTTTATTCCAAGTGAGTCAAGTGTAGAGATATTTGAACCTACAATTTGAATCCTGGTTTTTAGCCCTGAATAGTGGCAGGGCCTTGAGGGACAGTGGGTGCCCTGCATTTTAAGGAGAGAATCCAGGGGGGAAATGCAGCACTTATTATTAAGAATAGATTCATATACCTGCAGGGAAGAGGCTATCTTTTGAAGGAGATAAAATGTCAGTGTAGGTGCCCTCAGACTTTTTTTTTTTTTTTGAAAGCCACAGTGAGTGGAAGTCGTTCACCTCTGAGAAATCATTTCACAGACTCTGAGACTATCCCAGCCTCCTGAATTAGACTCCCGCAACCAGCCCAGGTAGCCTTACTCCTTCAGAGTCTCCTTCCTGTGATCTCTCCTTTATTGTGCAAATTCAACTTTGGTCACCTACACACTCTTCTTTAACAAAAGTTACTCATTTTTAAGTGTGTGATCTTGGATCTCAGCTTCAAGGTCTTCCTGGAGTTTAGCTGAGATGACTTTGTTATTTGCAAATCTTGGTTGACTCCTGTCCTCTCTCTTGATGCTAATGCCCTTTCCTTCTCATTCAAAGTTTCAGAATCTCGTCTCTCAGCAAACAGAGAAGGCAAGGATGAGGCCGCATTCCCTTCTCAAGAGCCACATTTCAACTTGATCTTTTCACTCTGTCAAATTCAAATGTCACTCCACTATTCATGTGTATGGGGAGGATTCTAATACACACCTCTCCGACTTCTTTCAAAATTGCTTCAATTTCTCTGAAGTCAAAAACCTTTTCAGCCTTTGGAAATTATCTATGGAATCCATTAACATGGGTTATTCAGTAGATAATATAGACACTGTTGAGGGTTCCCAAGAAAAGAGAGAAGGTAAAATTTTAAAAAGAAAACAAGAAGGCAAATAAAATTTTAATAAAATGACAAAAAAAAATTTAAATATTTTCTGCAAAATTTTTTTCAGGAAGAATTTCAACGTATATGAGTAAGACCTCTGACTATGTATTTCTTCCTTGTAGAGATACATTCTCACAGCTAATTTTAACTGGCATCTTCTCTATCAAACACTCACAATTATTTTCCTGATACAAGTGGAAAGTTCAGTCAATTTTGCCCTTACATCTTAGCAAGTAAGTTTTTAAATAGGATAATTTGTTCAATTAACTCCTGTTTTCTTCTCCAAATGTATAAAAATATGGTGAGGTCTACCTTTGCTTCTTTGAAACTGAGCTAATAATTTACAGCCATGCTTTTGAGCCTTCCTATAGGAAAGAGTCTTTCCTATAATATTCAAAGTAGTAAATGAATAAAAGGGCAGAGTAAACAATGTATACATACTATCAGTTTTGCCAGTATGGAGAGATGGATGGAGAGATCTGTAGGTAGACAGATGGAGAGATAAATAGAATATAATGGCCTTTCTTGGAACTGATGTGGGTCTTTTGGTGATGGTTTTGGTGGGTGGTGGCCATAATGCTTAAAGATTAGGGACTGTGGACAGAGGAGCCAGGTGGGCTACAGTCCAAGGGGGTCACAAAGAGTCCACATGAGTTAGTGACTGAGTACGCGGGTTTGTTTGGAGCTAACAAAGGCTGCAGATCATCGTGTCTTTCCTGGCCACACCCCTGAGAGAAGCAGAATGGGGACACCAAGCTTGCTCAGAGGTATCCTTTGTCCATACTGATTTTCTCAGTCTTATCGATGCCTCATAAAGCTTCTGAATAAAACTGACACTTGTCAATGAGTTTTATTCCTGTCATTTCTGTACTCATTCCCATTCTTCTAGGACCAATAATAAGACAGTTAACCACAGTTATCTTTGGATGGGGACAGGGAAATTAGTCCCTTTTAGTTTTAGAAATTATCCACAGGTATGTATTGCTTTTACAATTAAAATGTCACAGGTAAGATAAAAGATTACATGAATTTTACATAAGGTTCTGGGAGTTAAACACTTCCTATGTGTTTTACATCTTAAAAAAGTGTGTCCTTGGAGCCTTCAGTACAATCCTTAGAGCAAGTCATGAAGTAACACACCTGCCACCCCATGTACCCATGGCCCTTTGTGACTCATACAATTTCTCTTCTCCAGAACAACTGGAGAAGTTCTCATCTTCACTAATTCTCCATCCTCACTTTCTCTGAAGGCCCCTGAATAAGAATTTATCTTCCAGGAAATGACTTGATCCCTTCCTTGGTTCCCACTCCCCTCGACCTCCATGTACCCTTATCTGAAATCCTGTACATTTCAGCAACTCATCTAACGGTCCTTCCAACTCCCCCATGTGAACATCTCTTCCAGGATATGGATTGAAGACAATGGAATTAAAATTTTTAATTTATACTGTTTTCCAAAGAGCAGCATCTCTCTCTCTCTCTCTCTCTCTCTCTCTCTCTCTCTCTCTNTTATTAAGAATAGATTCATATACCTGCAGGGAAGAGGCTATCTTTTGAAGGAGATAAAATGTCAGTGTAGGTGCCCTCAGACTTTTTTTTTTTTTTTGAAAGCCACAGTGAGTGGAAGTCGTTCACCTCTGAGAAATCATTTCACAGACTCTGAGACTATCCCAGCCTCCTGAATTAGACTCCCGCAACCAGCCCAGGTAGCCTTACTCCTTCAGAGTCTCCTTCCTGTGATCTCTCCTTTATTGTGCAAATTCAACTTTGGTCACCTACACACTCTTCTTTAACAAAAGTTACTCATTTTTAAGTGTGTGATCTTGGATCTCAGCTTCAAGGTCTTCCTGGAGTTTAGCTGAGATGACTTTGTTATTTGCAAATCTTGGTTGACTCCTGTCCTCTCTCTTGATGCTAATGCCCTTTCCTTCTCATTCAAAGTTTCAGAATCTCGTCTCTCAGCAAACAGAGAAGGCAAGGATGAGGCCGCATTCCCTTCTCAAGAGCCACATTTCAACTTGATCTTTTCACTCTGTCAAATTCAAATGTCACTCCACTATTCATGTGTATGGGGAGGATTCTAATACACACCTCTCCGACTTCTTTCAAAATTGCTTCAATTTCTCTGAAGTCAAAAACCTTTTCAGCCTTTGGAAATTATCTATGGAATCCATTAACATGGGTTATTCAGTAGATAATATAGACACTGTTGAGGGTTCCCAAGAAAAGAGAGAAGGTAAAATTTTAAAAAGAAAACAAGAAGGCAAATAAAATTTTAATAAAATGACAAAAAAAAATTTAAATATTTTCTGCAAAATTTTTTTCAGGAAGAATTTCAACGTATATGAGTAAGACCTCTGACTATGTATTTCTTCCTTGTAGAGATACATTCTCACAGCTAATTTTAACTGGCATCTTCTCTATCAAACACTCACAATTATTTTCCTGATACAAGTGGAAAGTTCAGTCAATTTTGCCCTTACATCTTAGCAAGTAAGTTTTTAAATAGGATAATTTGTTCAATTAACTCCTGTTTTCTTCTCCAAATGTATAAAAATATGGTGAGGTCTACCTTTGCTTCTTTGAAACTGAGCTAATAATTTACAGCCATGCTTTTGAGCCTTCCTATAGGAAAGAGTCTTTCCTATAATATTCAAAGTAGTAAATGAATAAAAGGGCAGAGAAAACAATGTATACATACTATCAGTTTTGCCAGTATGGAGAGATGGATGGAGAGATCTGTAGGTAGACAGATGGAGAGATAAATAGAATATAATGGCCTTTCTTGGAACTGATGTGGGTCTTTTGGTGATGGTTTTGGTGGGTGGTGGCCATAATGCTTAAAGATTAGGGACTGTGGACAGAGGAGCCAGGTGGGCTACAGTCCAAGGGGGTCACAAAGAGTCCACATGAGTTAGTGACTGAGTACGCAGGTTTGTTTGGAGCTAACAAAGGCTGCAGATCATCGTGTCTTTCCTGGCCACACCCCTGAGAGAAGCAGAATGGGGACACCAAGCTTGCTCAGAGGTATCCTTTGTCCATACTGATTTTCTCAGTCTTATCGATGCCTCATAAAGCTTCTGAATAAAACTGACACTTGTCAATGAGTTTTATTCCTGTCATTTCTGTACTCATTCCCATTCTTCTAGGACCAATAATAAGACAGTTAACCACAGTTATCTTTGGATGGGGACAGGGAAATTAGTCCCTTTTAGTTTTAGAAATTATCCACAGGTATGTATTGCTTTTACAATTAAAATGTCACAGGTAAGATAAAAGATTACATGAATTTTACATAAGGTTCTGGGAGTTAAACACTTCCTATGTGTTTTACATCTTAAAAAAGTGTGTCCTTGGAGCCTTCAGTACAATCCTTAGAGCAAGTCATGAAGTAACACACCTGCCACCCCATGTACCCATGGCCCTTTGTGACTCATACAATTTCTCTTCTCCAGAACAACTGGAGAAGTTCTCATCTTCACTAATTCTCCATCCTCACTTTCTCTGAAGGCCCCTGAATAAGAATTTATCTTCCAGGAAATGACTTGATCCCTTCCTTGGTTCCCACTCCCCTCGACCCCCATGTACCCTTATCTGAAATCCTGTACATTTCAGCAACTCATCTAACGGTCCTTCCAACTCCCCCATGTGAACATCTCTTCCAGGATATGGATTGAAGACAATGGAATTAAAATTTTTAATTTATACTGTTTTCCAAAGAGCAGCATCTCTCTCTCTCTCTCTCTCTCTCTCTCTCTCTTCCTCTCTTATTACCATGTGTTAATTTGACTAGGATGTATTTGGAAAGAGGCCATTGTCATGATGCTATCTCTGTTTGGCCCATCTCTCTTGATGCCACACCTCTGCTCTAATTGCTCCATTCATACTGTGAATTTCCCAATCTTCCCTTAGGAAAGCTCCTTGGAATTTCAGAAGAGCAGCATGATGCCAGATTGTATAGATTGGAACATGTTCAATTTGTGAGATTCAACTGGCAATATTAAAGAATTAATTATAATGAAAATGCAAAGAAACAGAATCTTCAGTGAATTCCATCTGGGAACAGTCTTTTCTTAGGCCTCATGTGGTTTTTTTAAATCCAACTTAGCCTCCTATTTTCTCGTTTCTTCATGTAATGTGAAATAATCGAACACTCTGAGATATTGGACCTAAATTTCTGATAGAGGCTCTCATCAGATTTCAAACTGTTCGCAAAACAATTTATTACCACCAAAAGGTGGCTACATATCCAGCCTGTATTCCAAAAGTACATGAATTTTTTTTCCCCCAAGGACCTGACTTATATTCTAACTAATCTGAGATGTTATTGCATACATATAAAAGGACTGACTTGATAGGAAAGTGCTGAAGATTTACACATCTTTTATTGAGTTAAAACAGCTATTAATCTAGGTGGGAAGAATCTATTTCCATTTTCCACAGTGAAGGGAGAAGAAGAAAGACTATGGTATTCATGCCCTGCCAAACAAAATTCTTTGCTGTTTACCTGAATGATTTTTTAGGTACATTGACTCATCTCTCATGTTTAGAAACAATGATGAAGTTGTTGCCAGGAAAACAGCTTCTGTGTGTCATATATGGATTAGCCTCCTCCTTGCCCTGCAAGTTCACTGTCAATCATTTTAATGTCCCAGTCTAACATACATTTTGCAGTGTGTATTTTGGTGTCAACTCACAATATGGCAGAATAAAGAAAAAAGTGACAAGGGAATTGATATCCAGTTCACATCAGGCATACAAACATATGGTCAAGTGAACAAATTAATAAATCTAATGCAAAAATAAGGGAACACATTACTTACATTAGTAATTTGGATATGGCATACAAGATAATAGAAACAACAGCTAAAAAACAACTGGTTAAGGTAATAATTTCATTGTCTTGCCTGGCAAATCCCATGGACAGAGGAGCCTGGTGGGCTGCCGTCCATGGGGTCGCGAAGAGTCGG
>SJYX01004029.1:40219-53230 GCA_006410675.1 Oreotragus oreotragus
GATGGCTAACAAACACATGAAAAGATGCTCAACGTCACTCATTATCAGAGAAATGCAAATCAAGACCACAATGAGATACCACTTCACACCAGTCAGAATGGCTGCGATCCAAAAGTCTGCAAGCAATAAATGCTGGAGAGGGTGTGGAGAAAAGGGAACCCTCTTACACTGTTGGTGGGAATGCAAACTAGTACAGCCACTATGGAGAACAGTGTGGAGATTCCTTAAGAAATTGCAAATAGAACTGCCTTATGACCCAGCAATCCCACTGCTGGGCATACACACCGAGGAAACCAGAATAGAAAGGGACACATGTACCCCAATGTTCACTGATTTTTTTTCTTCAACTTGTTTGTATAGTACATCATGTTGGTTGATTTACCAATTTTGAACCAGGCTTGCATACCTGGAATAAATTCCACTTGGTCAAGTTATATAATTCTTTTTATACAATGTCAGATTTGAAATGCCAACATTTTGTTAAAGGATTTAAAAAAAATGTGTTTCTAAATTAATTAACAATCTATTAATAATCTATTTGTCTACAGATTTCCTTTTTTTTGTATTATCTTTTATTTTGGTTTTGGGGTAATACTGTCCTCATAAAATGAAGTGGGAGCTCTCTCATTTTCTATTTTCTGTAAGAGATTTAAAATTAATGTTAATTTTTCTTTAAATGCTTTGTGGAATTCTCCAGTGGAACCATCTGGGCCTAGAGATTTCTTTTCCAAGGCTTCTTTATTTATGAATATTTCTTTGATGAAAACCTATAGGGGTATTCACATGGTCCATTTCATCTTGGCTCAGTTTAACCATATTTTGGTTTTCAAGAAATTGGTCCATTTCTTCTATATTGTTGCACTTATGAGTGTAAAGTTGCTCAGTCATCCCTAATTATACTTTTAATGACTGACAAATCTGTAGTGACATCTGATGTTTTGTTCTTTTAGTGATTTGTATCTGCTCTTTTTATCTTTGTCTTGAAAGTGATTTATCAATTTTATTTTTTTTCTAAAACCAACTTCTTTTTTCACTGACTTTTCTCTATTGTTCTCCTATTTTTTATTTCATTGACTTCTGATCATTTCCTTCTTTCTGCTTGCTTTTGGTTCATTTTACTCTTCTGTCTACTAATTAAGGTAGGAATTTAGATTATTGATTTGAGTCTCTTTTTTTCTTTTGCGAGATAAGTGTATAATGCTATAAATTTCTCTGTTGGCACTGCTTTGGGTGCATCTCACCTATTTTGGTATGCTGTATTTTCACTTTCATTCAATTCTATGTATTAAATTTTTTTCTTCTGACATTTCCTCTTTGGTAAATGGATTATTTAGAAGTGTATTGTTTAACTTCTGCCTCTTTTCAGTGACATTCCTGTTATTTTTCTGTTGCTGAGTTCTAGTTTGATTTCATTATGGTCAGAACACACACTTTGTGTGATTTCAATTATTTTACATTGTTATGGCTCAGGATATGGCCTATTTTGGGGAATGTGCTATGGATACTTGAAAAGAGTATGTAATCTGATGTTGAGTGGTGTGCTAAATATGTTTATTAGATCCTGTTGGTTGATTGTGTTGTTCAGTTGTTCACTATCCTTGATCATTTTCTACTTAGTAGTTTTATCAGTTGCTGAGAAAGGTGTTGAAGTTCCCTATTGTAAGTGTGTATTTGCCTAATTTCTCCTTCTGGTTATCACTTTGTGCTTCATATATTTTAAGGCTCTGTTGCTTGATATATATAAGTTTAGGATGCTTATGTGTTTTGGTGCATTGATCCTTTTAGCATTACTAATGTATCTTCTGGTCTCCAGTAATTCCTTTGTTTTGAAGTCTTCATTATCCATATACATGTAATCACTCCTGCTTTTTTGTTTTATTAATGTTTACATAATATATCTTTTTCACTTTTACTTCCAACTTTCTTATGTTATTGTATTTGAAGTAAGTTTCTTATAGACAGAATATTGGTCTGTGATTTTTTTGAGATTTCTGCTTTTACTAAGTATAATTAGGCTGTTTTACATTGAAGGTAATAATTAGTATCCTAAAGCTTAAGTCTGCCTTTAATTTTCCTGTTTGTTACTTTTGTTTCTCTTTCCTCTATTTCTTACTTGGTAGCTGGTGACCTAATTCCTCAAGGGACACCTCCCCCTAGGCTGGGGTTATTTCAGCTCACTGTGTCTCTGGCCTTAGCAGATTTTTTAATGGCAAGGAGTGGGGATAGGGACTTGTGTAACTGAAGCCTGGTTAACAGACCACTTCCCTCTTCCCTGAACATTTCTGGAGTTCAAGTCACAAGTTCCTTGGTTAATTTCTTACCTTTCTATGGGATAACTTGAATACTTTTTAGAAACCTAATTTGATTTCATTTCTTTACACTATTTTTGTGTATGTTACTCTATAAAGTTTTCTTAGTAGTTTCCCAGGTATTAAAATATACATATATAAGTTATTAAAGTCTGTGGGTATTAATATTTTACCACTTTGAGTGAGGCCCAGAAACATTACTTCAACTTATGTACCTTTACCTTCCTCATTTAAAAAATATGATTTTCTCAAGTATTTCCTCCCTGTTTATGAGCACCACAACAGATGATGTCATAATTTTTGCTTCAAACATCAAATATATTTTAAGAACCTGTGAAAGGAAGGGTATTCTACTATATTTATCCCTGTTTTTAACCAATTACAATTTTACTTTTCAGCTTTATTGAGATATAAATAAAAATAAAATTATTACAGTATTTAGATGGTATGTTGTGGTGACTTGATATAAATATACATTATGTGAGGATTCCTACACCTGCCACCTCACATTTTTTTTTTTCTTTTCTGGAAAGGACATTTAAATTATACTCTTTTGGCAAATTTCAATTATATGATAGTGTTATCAAACATAGTCATTTTCATTTACATTCAGTTCAATTCAGTCAGAATCAGTTCAGTCGCTCAGTCATGTCCGACTCTTGCAACCCCATGAACCGCAGCATGCCAGGCTTCCCTGTCCATCACCAACTCCCAGAGTTTACCCAAACTCATGTGCATTGAGTCGGTGATGCCATCCAACCATCTCATCCTCTGTCGTCCCCTTCTCCTCTTGCCTTCAATCTTTCCCAACATCAGGGTCTTTTCAAGTGAGTCAGCTCTTCGCATCAGGTGGCCAAAATATTGGAGTTTCAGCTTCAACATCAGTCCTTCCAATGAACACCCAGGACTGATTTTTTTTAGGATGGACTGGTTGGATCTCCTTGCAGAGTCCCTTGGACTCTCAAGAGTCTTCTCCAACACCACAGTTCAAGAGCATCAATTCTTCTGTGCTCAGCTTTCTTTATAGTCCAACTCTCACATCCATACATGACTACTGGAAAAACCATAACCTTGACTAGATGGACCTTTGTTGGTAAAGAAATGTCTCTGCTTTTTAATATGCTGTCTAGGTTGGTCATAACGTTCCTTCCAAGGAGTAAGCGTCTTTTAATTTCATGGCTGCAGTCACCATCTGAAGTGATTTTTGAGCCCTCCACAATAAAGTCAGCCACTGTTTCCCCATCTATTTGCCATGAAGTAATGGGACGGGATGCCATGACCTTAGTTTTCTGAATATTGAGCTTTAGAGAGATGCAAATTAAAACTACAATCACCTCCCACCAGTCAGAATGGCCATCATAAAAAAATCTACAAACAATAAATGCTGGAGAGGATTTGGAGAAAAGGGGACCCTCTTGCACTGTTGGTAGGTATGTAAATTGGTATAGTCACTATGGAGAACAGTATAGAGATTCCTTAAATAACTAGCAATAAAGCTATCATATGACCCAACAATCCCACTCCTCAGCATATACCCTGAGAAAACCATAATTCAAAAAGATACATGGACACCAATGTTCACTGCAGCACTATTTACAATAGCCAGGACATGGAAGCTACCCATATGTCTATTGACAGATGAACAGATAAAGAAGATGTGGTACATATATAGAATGAAATATTAGCCATAAAAGGAATGAATTTGAGTCAGTTGAACTGAGGCTTCTGAACCTAGAGACTGTTATACAGAGTGAAGTAAGTCAAAAAGAGAAAAACAAATATTGTATATTAACACAAGTATATGGAATCCAGAAAGTGCTACTGATGAACATATTTGCAGGGCAGGAATAGAGACACAGATGTAGAGAGTGGACTTATAGGCATTGTGGGGAAGGGGGAGAGTGGGATGAATTGAGAGAGTATCATTGAAACATATATGTTATCATGCATAAAATAGATAACTAGTGGGAAGTTGCTGTGTAACACAGGAAGCTCAGCCAGGTGATCTTTGATGACCTAGAGGAGTGGGATGAGGGAGTGGGAGGGAAGTTCAAGAGGGTGAAGATATATGTATACTTATGACTGATTCATGTTGTTGTGTGGCAGAAACCAACATAACACTGTATAGCAATTATTCTCCAAATAAAAATAAAATAAGAACAAAATAAATTATTGGAGTATACTTGATTTATAATGTTGTGTGTTAGTTTCAGGTGTACAGCAGAGTGATGAAATTATGCATATACTTATATTCATTGTTTTCCAGATTCTTTATCCATATAAGTTATTACAGAATATTGAGTAGAGTTCCCTATGCTATATAGTAGGTACTTGTTGGTTATTTATTTTAAATACAGTAGTATGTATATGTTAATCCCAACCTCCCAATTTATCCTTCTCTGCTTCCTTTCCCCTTTGGTACACATAGGTTTGTTTTCAGAATTTGTGAGTCTGTCTCTGTTTTGTAAATAAGGTCATTTGTATCATTTTTTTAGATGGCACATGTAGCTGTTATCATATGATATTTGTCTTTGTCTGACTTACTTTACTGTATGATAACTTCTAGGTCCATCCATGTTGTACAAATGTCATTACTTTATTTGTTTTGATGACTCAGTGTTAATAATACTCCATTTTATCTATATCTATATCTATCTATCTACCACATCTTGTTTATCTTATTCATCTGTTGACAGACATTTAGGTTGCTTCCATGTCTTGGCTATTGCAGTGAACATTGGTATCCATGTATCCTTTTGAATTATGGTTTTCTCTGGATATATGTCCATAAATGGGATTGCTGGATCATATGGTAGTTCTGTTTTTAGTTTTTAAGGGAACTTCCACACTGTTCTCCATAGTGGCTATACCAGTTTGCATTCCCACCAACAGTGTAGGGGGATTCCCTCTTCTTCACACTCTCTCCAGCATTTATTGTTTGTAGACTTTTTGATGATGGCCATTCTGACTGGTGTGAGCTAATACCTCATTGTGGTTTTGATTTGCATGTCTCTAAGAATGAGCCACATTGAACACCTTTTCAAGGGCTTGTTGGTTATCTGTATGTATTCTTTGGAAAAATGTCTATTGAGATCTTCTGCCCATTTTTTTGATTGTGTTGTTTGCTTTTTTGATATTGAGCTGCATGAGCTGTTTGTATATTTTTGAGATTAATCCCTTGTCAGTCCCTTGATTTACAAATATTTTCTCCTATCCTGTGAGTTTTTTTTTTTTTTCCCATGGAAAACTCTTGATCTTGCTTTCAGTTCTAAAGGATAACTTTGCTGGGTAAAATATTCCTGGACTTCTTTCAAGGGGAGTTGTTACTGTATAGCTATAGTTTTGGTGTGCCTGTGGGAGGAAGTGAGCTCAGGACTCACATGTCACCACCTTGAGTCAAAATCCCAATGTTATTTATTTCCTGAAGTTCTAAACCCTATTCTGTCATCTTTTCCTTTTTATTTAGAGTACATTCTGTAGATATTTTTTTAGGGTAGTTTTGCTGGCAATACGTTTTTAGTTTTCCTTCATCTGAGAATGTCTTTATTTTCTTTTCATTCTTGAAGAATATTTTTTACTGGATATAGCTTGCAGTTGCCAATTCCTATCTACTTGAAAAATGTTGTGCCATTTCTTGCTGGTCTCCATGGTTTCAGGTGAGGTATCCTTTGTCATCTGGATTGATGTTCACCTATAAGTAGTGTACCATTTTTCTCTAGGTACTTTAAAGATATTTTTCTTTCTTTTTTGTTTCCAGAATTTAGTTAAGATGTGGCTTAGTTGTGTGGGTTTATTCAGGTTTATTTTGGATTTGTCCAGCTTTTAAAAACTTTTGGATTATGTTTTTTCCCCAAATTGGAATGCTTTTTATTGTTTTTTGAATAATTTTTCATTCCTACTCTTTCTCTTCTCTCCTGCTGGGGTTTAATGATATGGACACTAGGTATTTTGTTATTTCATATATCTCTGAAATCATTAATTTTTTTTCTAAATCCTTCCTGGTGTTCAGAATGGGTAAATTCTATTATCTGTCCTCAAGTTCACTGACTATATCTTTTGTCATCTCAAGTCTACTATTAAGCCCATCCAGTCAAGCTTTTATTTTGTTATTGTATTGTTAAGTTCTGTAATTTCCATTTGGATTTCTTCTACAACTTCTATTTCTTTGTTTAGATTTTTAATATTTTTCATTTGTTTCAGGATAACTCACAATTACTGGTCAGAATATTTTTTTGATGGCTGCTTAAGCCCTTTTCTGAAGGAGATCAGCCCTGGGATTTCTTTGGAAGGAATGATGCTAAAGCTGAAACTCCAGTACTTTGGCCACCTCATGTGAAGAGTTGACTCATTGGAAAAGACTTTGATGCTGGGAGGGATTGGGGGCAGGAGGAGAAGGGTACGACAGAGGATGAGATGGCTGGATGACATCACGGACTTGATGGACATGAGTCTGAGTGAACTCCGGGAGTTGGTGATGGACAGGGAGGCCTGGCATGCTGCAATTCATGGGGTCGCAAAGAGCTGGACACGACTGAGCGACTGAACTACTGAACTGAACTGAACTAAGCCCTTTTCAGATAACTCAAACCTCTGACTTATTTCACAGAGTCTGTTGTTTTTTTGTCATTGAAGTTGAAATTTTCCTGGTTCTTGTTATGACAAATGATTACTTATTCTGGACCTTTTGAATATTATACTTTGAGACCCGGATCTCATTTAATCATATTTTAGTAGACTGTTTAAAAAAAAACAACAACAAAAAACAGATGGTGACTGCAGCCATGAAATTAAAAGAAGAAAAGCTATGACCAACCTACATAGCATATTAAAAAGCAGAAATATTACCAACAAAGGTCCGTCTAGTCAAAAGCTATGGTTTTTCCAGTGTCATGTATGAATGTGAGAGTTGGACTAGAAAGAAAGCTGAGTGCTGAACAATTGATGCTTTTGAATTGTGGTGTTGAAGAAGACTCTTGAGAGTCCCTTGGACTGCAAAGAAATCCAACCAGTCCATCCTAAAGGAAATCAGTCCTGAATACTCATTGGAAGGACTGATGTTGAAGCTGAAACTCCAATACTTTGGCCACCTGATGTGAAGAACTGACTCATTGGAAAAGACCCTGATGCTTGGAAAGATTGAAGGCAGGAGGAGAAGAGGACAACAAAGGATGAGATGGTTGGATAACATCACCAACCCAATGGACATTAGTTTGAGTAGGCTCTGGGAATTGGTGATGGACAGGGAAGCCTGGCATGCTGCAGTCCATGGGGTTGCAGAGTCAGACATGACTGAACAACTGAAGTGAACTGAATTTAGTAGACTTTTTCCCTCCAGAGGTATAGTGCAAAAGTTGGGTAGGGTGGAAGTTCAGCTCTTGTCTAGGCCCCTTTGATTTCTTTCCAGCAAAAGTAGGGCAACTATTTATACTGCATCACTGTCCCTGAGTGTGGGTATAAACTCAACTCCTCACCGAGTTGTGCCGATACCATGGAGAAGGGAAGTGCAGGACTAACACCTCTATTTATTAAGCATGGAAGTGTAAACTTGGCTACCAGCTGGGTTTTAATGACACCAAGGGAAGAGAATGGGGAGAACGAGGCACCAAGTAGCATAACTTTCTCAGCACCTAGATCGCTCTCTAATGGCTGAGAAGATATGGAGACTGAGCTCTCCATTGGAACCTACTGACAGCAGGTGAAGGCGGGTGGGCCTGAGTGCTGACTAGCTCTGCTTCCCATATTGTCTTTCAGTCTCAGGGCCAGTAGGTGCACATGTAAGTTGAGCTTCACTCTGGGTCTCACTGACACAGGGGCAGGAGGAAAGTAGAGAGCTAACTAGCCTGAATCATACCACTTTGTTCAGTACATTGCTGCTGGGTGGGGGTGGAGGCTGAGCTTGCTAACACTACCCTTACAGGGGAATTAGAGAGCTGCTACCTGCTTCCATGAGAGAGGTGTGGAAGACTGGAAGCTCCCTGCTTGGCCATACTGACACCAGTTAGCAGGGAAATGGAAGAATGGAAGCAGAGTATTGCCTGCTTCTGCCAGGCAGAGGACTGAAGATTAATTACCTGCTTGGCCCTGCCAAAACTGATACTTCTGGCTAGGGAAATTAGAGTATGTTGCTTGCTTCTGGGGTAAATTGGATAGTCAGCTTCCTACTTGGCCTGTTGAAATTTCAGGGGTGGGGACGGATAGGGATATGTGTAATTTTTCTGTTGATGTTTGGGTGGAGTAAAGTGGGTATTGTGAACAATATTTTCTTTTGTTAGGCTACCCTATTGCCAGTCATTTTGCTGGGGCTGAGGTGGAACAGGCTTTTCTTGGAGTTTTTGTTCTGTCTGTCCCTTTTGGAAATTTTGAGTTGGAGACTTCTCTCACACCCTTTTTGGGCTATATGAGAGATGATAAGGAAGTCCAGGGGCTCACCACTGTGTTATTCAAGTTGTGAGTTCCCCAGGATTTTTTTTCCTTCCACATTTTTCTTTCTTTCCACCATTCAGAGTTTTCCTATGTTTGCTTGTTGTATTATACTCAGGATTTTTTTGGTTGTAAGAGGGAAGACCTGGGAATTATGGGGGTACTCTGTCTTGGCTAGAAGCTAGTCCATTGATTTTTACCTCTCTAATATCTTTTAAATTAATTAATGTCTCACCATTAATGTATGACCCACTGCAGCAACCTTAATGTTCATAAACTCCCCTATTCTTTGAACTGTTGTGGTGGCTGTCTAATAAATATATATTGTGAGAGCATTTTTATAATACAAAAATAAGAATATCCAAAAATATTACAAAGGACTCTTTTCTAAAAAAATAGTTAACCCCCCCCCCCAACTTCCAGTTATGAAAGGCAATCTGGAACACACTCAGGTACCTGTATTAGGGTTCCTAGGATTTGATGGCTTAACACTATATGGACAACATATCAGGTAATTCTAAATGTAGGCTGTTTCCCAAAACTTTAAAATTATAAATTTTCTAAACCTAGTAGAAGATGAAGGGATCACTTCCACCTAAGGTATTCAGGGAAGCATTCATGCAGAAGCTTGGCTTTATGGAACAAGATAGGCAAACAACCAGTATGAAAAAATGTACAAAACATACTTGGGGTGGCAGTAGACTTGTTTAGTATGGTTTGTGGAGTTTTACACTTTGGGTGCTTTTATAATATACAGATTAGTAGATCTCTGGATTAAAAAATTTGATTCAGTAGGTCTGAGTGGAGGTTCAGAATTCAGTGTTTTATAAAAGCATTTCAAGTGAGTTCAGGGAAATTTGGGAAATATAGAACTGAAGAGAAAATGTCAGATCAAGTTGGAATAGAAAGTAGGTGCCATCATGTTGATGTTTGAAAGAAGACAACAAAATTATGTAAAGCAATTATCCTTCAGTTAAAAAATAAATAAATTAAAAAAGAGAAAGTAGGTGCCAGATTATGTGAGGCTTTAAAAACAAGGTAAAGGAACCCAGAATGTTGTTGCTGGATATGATGAATATTTAAAATTTGGAAGTCTGTGACTCCTTTCTGGTCTTACACTGGAAATGGCATATTATGAATGTGAATAGCATAGCTTAATACTTTGCTTACATTGGAAGAACTGTTAGGATTACCTGAACTCTGCAAAAATACATAGTGGCAGGAATGAGACCTTTAACTTCATAGCTCAAACAAGGGCCAGTGTAAATCAAGTGCATTGAATCTTCAGTTTGTCCCCACTCTAGTCTGTAATCAGTGATTTCAGCAACATTACATACAGGAATCTGAAAAATGCAACAAAAACAAAAAATTTAGCTCTTTCTATAAAGAGTCACTATACTCAATACTATGGAAAGTAACAATATGATCCTTTCAGTGTCAAAGCCTATAGTCTATTAAATGGAATGAAATATAGACAAGTACAGAAATAAACATAATGTTGAACATAATTAACATTAAATGGATAAAATAAAATTAAGAGAAATGATTGGATAATCCAATATACTAGTGGGATCAAACACAAAACCCAGTACTGTCTGGCTTTTATACAGGGGTGTGAACAGATCAATCACTTATTATTATTTAAAAAAATTTTATTGTAATATAGTTGATTTATAATGTGTCATTTCAGGTATACAGTAAAGTGATTCATCTCTCTCTATATTTTTACATTCTCTTTCATTATAGGTAATTATCTATTATTATCAGACTAAAGGTTTTTTGTTAATGCTAAAAATTCTCTGCTAGAATTTGGGAAAAAGGGAAGAAAGAAATCAAAGATACTTAGGGGGCTTGAAACTAAGCCAATTTTTTTTGAGTTTGATTAGTTTGAAGTGGAAGATATTCAAATGGATGTACATTAAAAAAAGTCTTCATTACTTCACAGTCACATTTCTTATGTGTCATACTGTGGGTATATGCAAAAAAAAATTACCAAAGGTTTCCCAAGAAACTTAAAAAAACTATAAATATATTTAATTTTACTATCTCTTATTTTAGTTGTAAAAATTCAATTGGTTGCATATTGATTGTCTCTTTGGTTTTCTAAATTTATTATCCTTCAAAAATATAAGATTTGGAAAGCAAGATTACCATAGCCTTAGCCTTTCTAATAGCACTAGCAACGGGTCTTAGGTGTGTTCTAAAACCATGGTCCAAGATTTATGGAACCCTAATCTAGACTCTGAATCCTTAGGGAGTTATAGACTTTAAAAGCTAAACCAATTACTGTGCTTTTATATCACCAAAATTAATAAACTAATAACGTACTTCCCAACTAACAACAACACAGGTTGGACTCTTGCAGGTTAGCACAGGTATACCACATTGAGTAGGAGGGCTTGGGCCTGGAGCAGTTTCACATGTCACCAAATGAGATCCAAACTACAAATAAACACAAATAAACAAATAAGCAGACATATAAATGATTGTGCAGGTATGTTTACTCCCCACCTTGATAAGAAGTAGAAGCATGTATTCATCCCTAGTGAAATGAACTACAAATGGTTAGCTGAACAATTTAGTTTCCCCAGATTTATTGGTTGCTTTTAACCAGAAACTGAATTCCCTAGGAATGAATTTACTCACTGTGCCTCTCACTTCTGAGCCAGAGTGCCCTTGTGCATCATCTTGGTTACCATTTGCCTTTTTGACATTTGTAAGTGCTTCAGAGTTTCCTTTTGTAGGAGAATTGTCTATAGAAATATACATTTTTTTTTTCCACGAGTGCAAGACACAGATCCCTGTGTCAACTCGATGGGAAGCCTGCCACTGTTGCTACAGCTTGGGAGGAAAGCAGACGTGCATGTCTACACTCGACACGAGTCCTGACTCCAATGTGGAGACTAAAGAGGAAACCCAAGATCTATATCAGCATTGGAGAGGAAACCTCAGGTTCCGGCCTCAGCTCCAGACAAGGACTTAGGACCTGGCACAAAATGGGGAGGAATCCTGTGAGGCCCCTCGAAACTTGCATGGAGACTGACCTTTCCTGAGGCCATAGGGGAGGGTCCCTTAGGAACTCGTCTATCTTGAGAGGAACCTGCCGCAACTCGAGAAAAATCAGGAGATTCTCCCCTCCAGGTGAGATGAGGTCCTTGTCCGCTGTGGCGACACAGGGCAAATCACACCTTCCCTCTTGAACCTTGAAAATATACATTTTAAAAATTTTTCTTTTTTAATGGATGAAAAACTACAATTTTGTGTTGATTTCTGCCACACAACAATGCAAATCAGTCATAATTATATGTTTTTCAGTTGCCAAGTCATGTCCAACTCTTCACGACCCCATGGACTGCAGCATGACAGGCTTCAGCATAATTATGCATGTACATATATGTATATATATATATATACACACATATGTATACCTTCCCGCTGTCTCCCCTCTCTCCTTTTCCCTCATTCCATCTCTCTGGGTCATCACAGAGTGCCAGACTAGGCTCCCTGTGTTATTTAGCAGCTTTCTACTATCTGAAAAATATACAAAATTAACTTAAAAATTGCAAATTTTAAGGATGGTACTTAAAAACACAATATAATTTAAGAAAATATGTTAAACATATAACAGTTACTTTATGCTAAAGTAACAAAAAGTTTAAATTATACCAATTTGTGTTAGTTAACTTTTTAATTCCCAGACATTTAAATTTTTTCTGATCTTAATTACCAAGAAATAACTTTCTAGACATTATTTGATTTTAAACTAAAAGAAAACCATTTATTCTGTTTTAATAGATTTGATATTGAGTTGGCCAAAATACTCATTTATTTTCTGTAAGATGGCTCTAGTAGGGCTTCAGTTCAGTTCAGTTACTCAGTCGTGTCTGACTCTTTGTGACCCCATGAATTGCAGCATGCCAGGCCTCCTTGTCCATCACCAACTCCCGGAGTTCACTCAGACTCATGTCCATCGAGTTCGTGATGCCATCCAGCCATCTCATCCTCGGTCGTCCCCTTTTCCTCCTGCCCCCAATCCCTCCCAGCATCAGAGTCTTTTCCAATGAGTCAACTCTTTGCATGAGGTGGCTAAAGTACTGGAGTTTCATCTTTAGCATCATTCCCTCCAAAGAAATCCCAGAACTGATCTCCTTCAGAATGGACTGGTTGGATCTCCTTGCAGTCCAAGGGACTCGCAAGAGTCTTCTCCAACACCACAGCTCAAAAGCACCGATTCTTCGGCGCTCAGCTTTCTTCACAGTCCAACTTTCACATCCATACATGA
>SJYX01004030.1:2418-17333 GCA_006410675.1 Oreotragus oreotragus
AAAAAAAAAAAAAAAACTGTTTAAAGATAAAATGTCAAAAGAGGAGGAAGGACCGGAGGTGGAAGAGGAGACGATCGTGATCACAGTCAACATTAGAGCCTGAATCTCTCTTGTGAATATCAAAAGTAGATGAGCTCTTATTTTGAGGGGGTCAGTATAGACAAATTAATTGCAATGATAATATAAAATAAAACCTGGTTAATGGAAAAAAAAATTTTACTTGATGTTGTTGGAGAACCATTCAAAAATTTTACATGCAATAGTTGAAAATCAGATTTGATATGAGAGAATATGGCTGTAGCAACAGAAAATGAATAAATGTAGAAAATAAGTGAGGTAGGAGAGAGAGAATAGCATTAACTGGTATTGCAAGGATCCTGGTGAGAAATTATGAGAGTCTGCACAGAGCAGTAACTGCAGACCAGGGGAGGAAAAATCTCAAATTGAAGACATCATAGCAATTTACATCACTGCTAAATATCTCTCAAAAATGCATACAGGAAGAGCTACTATGAATCTCCTTAATTATATATTAGCTTATATGTCTAATATAAAGAATAACTGCTGTTTAGCTTCCATAAGATTTGCAGGGGGCTTCCCAGGCGGATCAATAGTAAAAAATTTGCTTACCAATGTATGAGATGTGGGTTTGATCCCTGGGTCAGGAAGATCCTCTGGAGAAGGAAACAGCAACCCACTCCAGTATTCTTGCCTGGGAAATCCCATGGACTGAGGAGCCTGGCAGCCTACAGTCTATGGTGTTGCAAAAGAGTCAGACACGACTAAGTGAGTAAACAACAACAGAAAGACTTTACATACAAAGGATACTTGCTCTGAAATTCAAAGAGGATTCTTCACTCATGGCCAGTAATGATTTTAACCAGGATAGAGGGTACCACTTCCAACTAAATATTTGATTTGATTATTGAACTGTAAAAGGAATGCAAGTTCATATAATTTATAGTGTTTTTTTTCCCAAGGACAAAGAATATAGAATATATTAGCTGTGCTTAAAACTCTGGCTAGCTTGCTAGCTAGATGTGTAGACAGACTAAAGTTATGTGAACATGGGCTGAGTAAATTTTATATACTCATTTTCCCTATGTAACTGAAAAATCCAGCAAGTCTTCCACAAACTCATAGGTCAAAGGCCTCCAACTATAGCAAATATTATGTAAATGAAACACATTCAAATCATGGGTTTAAAAAAACTGAGTTAGGTCAGACTGCAAAGGCTAGTCAAGGTTAGAGAATTGTGCAAAGTGGTGAGTTGACCTTGGCTGAGGTAATTTTGAATTCCCATAAATTTAGGACCCAAGCAATGTGAAAGGCATGAATGAAATCACAGATACAGGGTACAGAGAGGAGAAAGGGATCCCCAGTATCTTTCTTGTATGCAGTTGCTGAGTCATATATGACTCTTTTTTTGACTGCATGGACTGTAGCTTGTCAGTCTTCTCTGCCCATGGGATTTCCCAAGCAAGGATTCTGGAGTGGGTTGCCATTTCCTCCTTCTCTGAAGTATATCCCAAGGTAAAAATTTCCAGCAGTCATTTGTCTTGAGAAACCTTCCTGATAAGTCAGATCTAGAACCACAGGATCACAATTTTACTATACCAGGACCACGACATAGGGAGGGTCATTTCATCACTTGAGTTAAACTTCAGTTCAGTCACTAAGTTGTGTCCAACTCTTTGCGACTTCATGAACTGCAGCACGCCAGGATGCCTGTTCATCACCAACTCCCAGAGTTCACTCAAACTCATGTCCATAAAGTTGGTGATGCTATCCAGCCATCTCATCCTCTGTTGTCAACTTCTCCTCCTGCCCCCAATCCCTCCCAGCATCAGAGTCTTTTCCAATGAGTCAATTCTTCTCATGAGGTGGCCAAAGTACTGGAGTTTCAGCTTTAGCATCATTCCTTCCAAAGAACATCCAGGGCTGATCTCCTTCAGAATGGACTGGTTGGATCTCCTTGCAGTCCAAGGGACTCTCAAGAGTCTTCTCCGACACCACAGTTCAAAAGCATCAATTTTTCAGTGCTCAGCTTTCTTCACAGTCCAACTCTCACATCCATACATGACCACAGGAAAAACCATAGCCTTGACTAGACGGACCTTAGTCGGCAAAGTAATGTCTCAGCTTTTCAATTTGCTATCTAGGTTGGTCATAACTTTTCTTCCAAGGAGTAAGCATCTTTTCATTTCATGGCTGCAATCACCATCTGCAGTGATTTTGGAGCCCCCCCCAAAAATAAAGTCTGACACTGTTTCCACTGTTTCCCCATCTATTTGCCCTGAAGTGATGGAACCACATGCCATGATCTTCGTTTTCTGAATGTTGAGCTTTAAGCCAACTTTTTCACTTTCCTCTTTCACTTTCATCAAGAGGCTCTTTAGTTCCTTTTCACTTTCTGCCATAAAGGTGATGTCATCTGCATATCTGAGGTTATTGATATTTTTCCCGGCAATCTTGATTCCAGCTTGTGCTTCATCCAGCCCAGCTTTTGTCATGATGTACTCTGCCTATAAGTTAAATAAGCAGGGTGACAATATGCAGCCTTGAGATACTCCTTTTCCTATTTGGAACCAGTCTGTTGTTCCATGTCCAGTTCTAACTGTTGCTTTCTGACCTGCATATAGGTTTCTCAAGAGGCAGGTCTGGTGGTCTGGTATTCCCATCTCTTTCAGAATTTTCCACAGTTTATTGTGATCCACACAGTTTATTGTGAGTCCAACTTACATAAGATAAAATTCTTGCTTACTCACAGTTGCACATTTCTATAATTTTGACTCCTGATCCTGCAACTAACTAATTGTATAAATTTGAGTAAGTTGTATAGACTTGCTATTCATTTGCTTAATCTATAAAAAGAGACAAAAATATGACCTCCTTTATAGGTTTTTTTCAGAAGAATGAGTTGATTCATGAAAAATGCTTGATGGCACTTGGCGTATATAAATATTTAAAATACTAGCTATAGTTTTATTTCTTTTTGTGCTACCTGCTAAAGAGTTCAGGGAAGCAGGCTTTTTAATGAACCAGATAGAAAGGATGTTCATAGTGCCTGGATGATATCTATATCATCTTTATTTGTCTGTTTATATCTAACTATCTACCTTTCTATATCTATCTACCTGTCATCCATCCATTTATCTATTATCTATCTATTTCATAAGAAATTATCAGAAATAGGAAAGAAGAGAATTGAAGACAAATAAGAATGAACAATAAAAAATCAGAAGAGAAGACAGACAATAGACTAGACCAACAAAGAGCAGAAGTGAAGTGGTGTAGGAATAACAAGAATCAGACAGAAGTAAGTCAGGAAGGAAATAAAGCAGAGGTGTCCCTGATGGAAGAGAGAGAGCGAAAATTAGCCTGCCCTGCATATCAATGCAGTGGGTATTTCTATATTAGAGTGTCCTATAGTAACTATTTTCTATTTATTCTACTAAAATTTATGGAGAATCTACTATTTGTAAAGCTTGAGAACTGACAGATATAAGAGAACTGTCAGCAAGAAATCTCATCATGGAACAAGTGTTTATATCTAGTGTGTACTTTTTTTATGTGAGTGGGAAAGTAAATATCTTACTTGTAAACGATGATTATAAAGAGGTTGGGCCCATAAGATAGAGCCATTTGTCATCTGTAGACCCAGTTCTTCAGGACTAAATGTATTGCCTCAGATCAGCGCTACACTGCATCAGTCTTCAGTGGGATGAACTTGGGGCTGAGAGAGCTAGCCACGAGCAAGGTCCTCTGTTGCATTATTACATACAAAAAAATCTCCACACTCCATGTTTACCAAGTGTAAGCAGTTGGGAAGCAAGGTTTTTTGGGAGCTCTTGATGGATACTCTCCCTATTTTCCTTCACTGCAGAAGCTGCCAATTATCTATTAATAGTTAAAAAGTATGATTGTTGTTCAGTCACTCAGTTCAGTCATATCTGACTCTTTGTGACCCCATTGACTGCAGCACTTCAGGCTTCCCTGTTCTTCACTATCTCCCAGAGTTTGTTCAAACTCATGTCCATTGAATCGGTGATGCCATCCAACCATCTCATCCTCTGTAGCCCTGTTCTCCCCCTGCCTTCAATCTTTCCCAGCATAAGGGTCTTTTCACTGAGTCAGCTCTTTCCATCAGGTGGCCAAAGTACTAGAGCTTCAGCTTCATCATTACTGCCCATGAATATCCAACTAAATCAATTCTGGGAACTAATTTTTCTTGCCATTAGAATAGGACCATTAGGATGGCTTTCCCTGCATTTTGGAGGTAGAAGATCAGACAAAGTTGACACGAGTCAATCCATCTTCTCCAAGGCTGTCAGCCCAGCAGTTCATTTTCATAATTGATAATTTCCAACTGGTTACTTGATAGGACCCCTATTTCTAGCACTTGAATTAGGAAAAGTGAAGGACTTCTCATCTTTTGTTAAAAGATATTTAACCCTTGGATGACTTCATATAGCCTTTGATCATTGATAGTAAACTATACTAGAACTTCTAATGGTTTTTAAATGATATTTAGAACTTCCATGTTATAGGTGGTTTGGGGAGAGTTGGGAGTCTGCTAATTAAATTCCTAGAAAGTTTGCCAATGAGAGCTTAATGAGAAAAATGTAAAACTAGTCAGACTACTTTACAAATACAGAATATCTGAAAAGTAATTAAAAAAAATGTAACATAGGGAAGTGATGACGGGAATAATTGAAAAAAAAAAAAAAAGATAGTTCAGTAGTCCCTTGATGTCCCAGTTGTGGAAAGTAAAAAAAATTAGCATGAGTGAATTTGATTTATGTCCTCAGTTCTGCCAAGGAGATTGTAACTTCCTGGGGAGAAACACCTCATTTTACATTTTTCCACCTTGGTATATATTATCTTACTTTTCCCTCACTATGTTATAGCTATTTTAGTCCCTTTAAAATTAACTGATCAGCAAGCATGTACATACTTTGAAGGTTCTAACCGATTTTGATGAACTCAAATGGACCTGAGTACTGCAAGAGATAAAACAGTTTCAAAGGCATTTCACAATCAGAGTGGCTTTACAACTTGTATTCTAGTTGCTAATCATTCTACAAAAAATAATCCTATAGGAAGACTCTGCCGCTGCTGCTGCTGCTGCTAAGTCACTTCAGTCGTGTCCGACTCTGTGTGACCCCACAGACGGCTGCCCACCAGGCTCCCCCATCCCCGGGATTCTCCAGGCAAGAACACTGGAGTGGGTTGCCATTTCCTTCTCCAACGCATAAAAGTGAAAAGTGAAAGTGAAGTCTCTCAGTCGTGTCCGACTCTTCGTAACCCCATGGACTGCAGCTTACCAGGTTCCTCCACCCATGGGATTTTCCAGGCAACAGTACTGGAGTGGGTTGCCATTGTCTTTGAGGAAGACTTTAGAGATGTTATTAAACAATTGATAAATAGTTTTTAGTGACTGTGTGCAGCGAATTTCAAGATTTTGTTTTAAACTCAAAATTCCTAAAAGTGGAATGTCATTATTATCATTATTTGAAAATGAAGTGGTCAGTGTTTTATCTCTAATGAGGTCCTTTGAATGATCTTGTATTTTTAAGAGTCTGGAAGGAGTGTGTGCATATAGCAGAGCATCTCCTGGGCAGATGTCCTTTGCTGTGATTTTGGTGGGAAATTCAGATAACTCCTTGACGGGAGCATCAGGTCTTCTTAGATGGGTGTTGCTTTTTCTGGGTCCCTGTTCCCCAGTGAGCAGCAGGATATCAGCAGGACGAAGAGCAATGATCGTTTCTGAAAAAGAGAAAGTGTTACACAGGAAAAACAACAAAGCCTTATTCTACTCACATCATTTGTAAAGTATTATTTGACCTTGACTAAGTGCAAGTGAGCGCTGGGTAAGGAAATTAGACTCAAAGATACTTTATTGTCAGGGCTGTTTTTTCAGGATTATTTTTCCAGTTCATATTGTTTTATAGAATGTCATCATCTTGAAAGACTCTAGAGATGCTATTAAAATATTCCGGGAAAGATTTTAGTGACTTTGCACAGCATACTTTGAGATACTTTCCACTGTATAATGATGTAGAGGGTACATAGTAAATGTCTTAAAATGGGCATTATTTCCATTGGAAAGCTAATGAATAGTTTCTATTATAATTTAAAGAGAAATTAGAAAAGTGAAATAATTTAAAGCTTACTTAATTCATCCTCATTTCTGATAATAAACCCTTCTCTACTGAGCCCTGCCTCTGCCCTTTCTTTTTAAAAGGATATTTAGCACATCCTGTTTCTTTTTGGGTAACCTAATTGGAATTGCTAGATAAGTCATGAGAAGAAAAAACAAACAAACAAAAATGAAGTCAAGATTCTTAAAGACCATATATTCTACTTACTGATCCAGGATGTTAGAGTTAAAGATCCTTTCAGAGACATAAAGGCATGTTAGTGATAATGAAACAAGGAAGGGGGCAGAGTACAAACTTCAAAAGAAAGACATAGCCCGAAGACACAGCACAAACTGATTAGAACCAAATAAATTTAACATGGCAGAAGAGTTGAGTTCCACTAGACCTTGTTGTTCAGTCACTCAGTCGTGTCCAAATCTTTGCAACCCCATTGACTGCAGCACACCAGACTTCCCTGTCCTTCACTGTCTCTGGAGTTTGCTCAAACTCATGTCCATTGAGTTGGTGATGCCATTCAACCATCTCATCTTCTGTCATCGCCTTCTCCACCGGCCTTCAATTTTTCCCAGCATCAAGGTCTTTTCCAGTGAGTCAGCTCTTCTCATCAGGTGGCCCAAGTATTGGAGCTTCAGCTTCAGCATTGATCCTTTCAATGAGTATTCGGTGTTGATTTTCTTTAGGATTGACTGGTCTGATCTCCTTGCAGTCCAAGGGTCTCTCAAGATTCTTCTCCAATACCACAGTTCGAAAGCATAAATTCTGCAGCTCTCAGCTTTCTTTATGGTCTAACTCTCACATCCATACATGGCTATTGGAAAACTATAGCCTTGACAATAGGAACCTTTGTTGGCAAAGTAATGTCTCTGCTTTTTAATACTCTATCTAGGTTGGCCATAGCTCTTCTTCCAAGGAGCAAGTGTCTTTTAATTTCATGGCTGCAGTTACTGTCTCCAGTGATTTTGGAGCCCAAGAAAATAAAGTCTGTCACTGTTTCCATTGTTTCCCCATCTATTTGCCATGAAGAGACCTTGAACCTCATTGTGTTAATAACATGTCAGTAAGCAAAATGACATACCCACCAGTGCCATGACGGTTCTGAAGTCAACCATCAAAGATCAAAAGTTGGATAGTGGCTCAATTCCTAGAAATNTTTGGAGCCCAAGAAAATAAAGTCTGTCACTGTTTCCATTGTTTCCCCATCTATTTGCCATGAAGAGACCTTGAACCTCATTGTGTTAATAACATGTCAGTAAGCAAAATGACATACCCACCAGTGCCATGACGGTTCTGAAGTCAACCATCAAAGATCAAAAGTTGGATAGTGGCTCAATTCCTAGAAATCCAAGCCCCTTCTCTAAAACAGTTGGAATAACCCTCCCACTCATTAGCCTATGAAATTATCCAGTCCAGAAAATCTAACCATGCCATATTTTAAGGGCTATCATTTTCTGAGATGGCCCACACTCTGACTGTGGAGCATGTTTCTCTCTAAATAAATCTACTTCTTGCCTATCACTTTATTTCTCACTGAATTCCTGATGCGATGAGACTTCAAGAATCTGAGCTTCATTAAGTCCCGAGACAAGGGTGTGTCATCTCAATTAAAAGACCAGGGGTTTTGGCTGACTGGGTTCAACTCCTAATCTGAGTTAGACAATTTCAATCAATGCCAAAGTAGTTTTGACCTAATATTTACTTTCTCCATCATATTAAATATTACATGTATATTTCTTGAGTGGGACTAAAACAATTTCTAAAGAGAAAAGACTTTAGAACTAGGAATAGACAAGGACAGGGCACTCCAGGACATTCTGTCAAACTCTGGGACAATGGCTGGTATGTTCCAAATCGTTTGCTTCAATCTGAGTACACAGATAGTTCACCAACACTTCTCACTGTGTGAGAAGAACAGTGAGAAGCTCAAGTGCTATTGGCAGTCATGGGGTTAAAGAAGTTTTTCAAAAAGTCAGACCAGTATCCTTCCTATAATTTCACATAATTGTATTGAACCCCAAGTTAGTCTGAGATAAGTTATTGCTAAAGAATATTCCAAGCAAGCAAGAAGGAATTATGAATGTATGTGAATGAGGTAGCAATACTCAGGTCAGCCTTGTGGAATCAGTAAATCACTGGGTTGAGGTCTGCCTAGCTGCAGAAGGATTGTGAGATTTTCCACATGCCTAGTGTGTTCCATAGAGGAGAAATGTAATAAAGTTTCTTATACATGAACCAGGTTTGTTTAGAGTAAGTGATGCATGAAGTGAAATATGTTTCCCTTGGCAATNCACTGGGTTGAGGTCTGCCTAGTTGCAGAAGGATTGTGAGATTTTCCACATGCCTAGTGTGTTCCATAGAGGAGAAATGTAATAAAGTTTCTTATACATGAACCAGGTTTGTTTAGAGTAAGTGATGCATGAAGTGAAATATGTTTCCCTTGGCAATGTAAGTTTGGAAAGACTAGGGTTTGTATGTTTCTTCTAGTATTTTATGAGAACACTTCAAACATGCTAATTAACTGTGCTTGTTATGAAATTCTTCATTTGTGGAGTAAGAGAACACAAAACTGTAAAGCAATTATACCCCAATTTAAAAAAAGAAAGAAAGAAAGAAAAAAAAAAAACCTTTCTGTAGGCTCAAGGTATTCCATCTATGGTTCTTAGCAAAGAGTTACATTTTTAGACCACATTTTCCCCATCTGACCATTCTTAACTCAATTTTCTTTTTCTTAAATCTTTTACTATCATAATTTCATAGTAGCTGTATTTCTTTATATAATTCAGAAGTAATGAACATTTGTGTTTTTTTTTTCTTAAATTTAAATAATGTTTAAAAACTTATTTTCCCTTTGAACACCAGGATTTCTCTTGAAGTATGAACGTCTTTATTTAAGAATAGCCTTTAACAGGGATAAAAAGAGTGAAACTTTAAGTATATGAATTCATAGGAAAAAAGGGAGAAAAGTGACAGCCCACGTATTCGGATAAGTTGGTAAAAACTGCCAAGGGACTTTGCGTAACATGGGAGAATAATGCTCTCTTTTAAATCATCTGCTAAATAGTCTTGTGATGAGTGCTTGTCTCCACTACCCCCTGAATCTCTTCTGTGTAAAAAGTCTATTTTTGTTTTTATTTAGTCATGTCCAACTCTTCACAACCCCATGCAATGTAGCCTGCTTGGCTCTTCTGTCCATGGGATTTCCTAGGCAAGAATACTGGAGTGGGTTGCTAAAAGTCTATAGCAAATTCCACTCTATGAATGGTAGTTTGGGGTGAGGGAACATGGAATTATTTTTCAAGAGTTGAAAAATAAGTCCTAAGGGTAACTCAATAAATAAGCAGCAATAAGATATGTAGTAGAAAATGAAGGACACATCAGGAGCATGCAAGTGAATTTGGAACTGCAGGGATTAGTAGAAATGTTGGAGAAGACATTGAACTTTCCATTTGAAGGGGTTTTGAAATGACTCTGCAGCAATTTCAAGGAACAGGATGACTCTGCTGATATCTTGATAAAGATTTGATTTGGTGGTGAGAATACAAAATGAGATTAAATTAGATAATAAAATCACATTTATTTCAATAGCTCAGTCACTGCCAGCTTTCTCATAAATCTGTCACTTCTCTCTCTTCACATTCCCTGGATTTCTTTGTTCTCATGTTTGATGTGGCTTTTCAAGACTTCTATTCTCTGATCCTCTTTGGACCTATTCTTACTAATTATGTTCTGTTATGAAACTCTCTGAGTTATTACAATGAGAATTATAATGTCTCCCTCAAAAAGTTGTAAGAATCCACTAAAATAAGATATAGGAAGAGGGCAACTTGTATAATTCAAAGTGCTATAAATTATAGGTTTTGTACTTAGACACTAGTTCATAACTGCTCTAACAGAAGAGAATAAAATAAAACAAATAGAGACTCTTCTCCAAACAACTATGTCTTTTTCTGGAAGTAGAGCTGGAAGGGAACTTAATAACCTTTCAGCACTTCTTGGTAGGATCCTCCATTTAATTGTGTATCAGAACCAAAGCTCAGTCCTCTCAGCAACCTGGCCAGAGACCTTTGTCTTTTCCAGAGGCCTCTGTACAGAAGGACACACTGTCAGTAGCCCCAGATTTGTTAATGTGATAACAGATCTGAGAAAATCCTGGCCCCCCAACTCCTTCAAAATCCAGGGTATCCTTTCAACATAACTTTCCACCTGAGTAGATAAACAAACATAGAGATGGATGCCAGGTGCTTAGAACAAGTTCTTGTATTGGCTAATCTATTTACATTTGATCGCCATGGCTGGACTTGAACTGTTTCAGAATTTGTTGAATGTGAATAATGGCTAGATTCCTCTCATTTCTTTACATGAGAATTTGGCAGCACTGATTTAAGGTGGGTTGAAGGTGGGGTGGAAGTGAGGCCTTCTTTTCTCCAGTATTTTTCTTCTGCCATTTAACTCCATTCCTCCTGGTTTTAGTCAATGGCAATAACATATTGCACTGATATCCTTTTATATACGTGTTGACAGCTTTGATGTTTCACTCTGTCTTCCTATATCCTCCAGACGGAGCATCTACAGTTCTCTTAACCTTCCCACATAAATCTTATTTTGTAAATTCTCTCCCATCTTGTGACTTCCTTGAAAGCTTCCCATCTGTTTTTCTTTGAAGAAAGCCCATATAGAAAATTAAAGGGCAACTAGAAATAAAGATGCAAATATATCTTATTTTACTCTTCTTATCTACTTCATTTTTCTTGTTTGTTCAGTAACAGGAATAATTTACAAAAGGCAATAAATCTGATATCTAAATGAATAATTACTTCTTTCTGAAAACAACACAATTTAGATTTAGCTTTGGTGCTGAATATAGTTGAAATCAATTTGTTGTAGTTTAGTTATGTCCAACTCTTTTGCTACCTTATGGACTGTAGCCCACCAGGCTCCTTTGTCCATGGGATTTCCCAGGTAAGAATATTGGAGTGGGTTGCCATTTCCTTTTCCAGAGGAGCTTCTCAACTCAGGAATCGAGCCCACGTCTTCTGCATTGGCAGATAGATTCTTTACCATTGAGCTACAAGGGAAGCCCTATTGAAATCAATGACTGAATTAAAAAAAAAACAATTCTGTAAGTCTGTTTTTAAATTCATTGGTAAAGGGTTCATTAGCGTAGAGATTAAATGTAATCTGGATGATGCCGATATAAACAATAATATGAACCCAATTTCTTTTTTTGAGACTTTATCTCAGAAGAATACAAGATAACCTCAAACCTCAAAGATAATCCTTTGTCAAAGTTTTTTGAGAGACTGAATACATTTTGAAGCCACTCAGTATTTATTCCATGTTGAACCTTGCCTATAACCTTACTTGGACATTGGACAAAAAACAATGGAAAAGTTATATTTGTAACACACATACAAACACACACACAAACACACACTATGGTATGTGTGGTATATTTCCATGGTGTTGGTTTCTGAGGTTGAATTAGCTGTTTCAGGCATCTCTCTTCCTTTTTTCTTCTTTTTAAGCTAGAAATGCTAAGTATGTCTCCTATGTCCAGATATTATGATGTGGGATTTGTCCAATATAGGATTTACTGGCAAAAGTAGGACAAAACATAAAATTATGTCTTTTTGATAAAGCCAGTATTTTTAATGTTTTGATTTATCAAAAACAAAAATGATTGTCTCAATGCTTACTTTCTCTACTAGAGATTTAAATCACTCTTAAAATAGAATTTTTTAAAATCATTTCTCTTTTTCCAAGAGTGCATAAGAATGGCCCCCCAAAATCTTTAATTTTGGTTATTATTATAGTTTTAGGGCACTGTCAAGAAATGAGTTCATATAAACTAATTTCTAATTTAATCTGAATCAGTGCAATATATAAGCACCTTACTTATAAGACAGTAATTTATTGATTTATAGGAAAAATTAAAAATCAATTTGAAAATTGATTTACAGGAATAGAGCTCCTTCCTCTTCTCTGCTGCTGCTAAGTCACTTCAGTCATGTCCGACTCTGTGTGACCCCATAGACGGCAGCCCACCAAGCTCCCCTGTCCCCAAGATTCTTCAGGCAAGAACACCGGAGTGGGTTGCCATTTCCTTCTCCCATGCATGAAAGTGACAAGTGAAAGTGAAGTCGCTCAGTCGTCTCCGACCCTCAGCGTCCCCTTCTCTACCCCTCCTCAAAAATGCATAGAAGTGAAAACTTAGTTAATATATATGTTATGTAGCTGTGCCTTGTTACTATGTAAAAGTCTAGTAGTTCTTTCCTCAAAGAAATTTAGTTCTGATAAATCTTTAAAATGATCTTTGATAATATGATGGTTAATTTTATGCATCACTTTGGGCCATGGGGTGCAGAGATAATTGGTCAAACATTTTTTCTAGTGTGTCTGTCATGGTATTTCTGAAGGAGTTTAACATTCAAATTGCTGAATCAATAAAGCAGATTGTCCTCCCTAATTATGGTGGGCCTAATCTAACCCACTGAGGACCTGGATAGAATACAAAGACTGAGTAAGGAAGAGTTCTCTCTCCCTGATTGTCTTTGAGCTAGGGCATTGGTCTTCTGTCTTTAGATTTGTATTCAGACTAGACTACACCATCAATTCTCCTGGTTCTCAGGTCAGATATGGTCTGGAAGTATGTCATCGGCTCTCTTAATCTGGACTTCTCAGCCTCCATAATTGCACAATCCAATTCCTAATGATAAACTATATATTAAACTATATATATATATATATATACATGTATATATATATATAATATATATATATGCATGTGTGCTAAATCATTTCAATCATGTCCGACTCTTTGTGATCCTATAGACTGTAGCCTACCAGGCTCCTCTGTCCATAGGCTTCTCCAGGCAAGAATACTGGACTGAGTTGCCATGCCCTCCTCCAGGGGATCTTCATGATTCAGGGACTGAACCCACATCTCTTAGGCCTCCTGCATTGGAGGTGTGTTCCTTACACTAGTACCACCTGGGAAACCCCTTGGGTAAAGAACTGACTGCCAGTGCAGGAGACCTAAGAGACACGGGTTCAATCCCTGGGTCAGGAAGATCCCCTGAAGGAGAGCATGGCAACCCACTCCAGTATTCTTGCTTGGAGAATCCCATGAGTAAAGAGCCTTGTGGGCTACAATTCATAGGGTCTCAAAGAGTCAGGCATGACTGAAGGACTTAGCATGTATGTATATATGTATGTATGTATGTATATATATATGGGGCTTCCTTGGTAGCTCAGGTAAAGAATCTACCTGCCAATGCAGGAGATGTGTTTGATCTCTGGGTCCGGAAGATTTCCTGGAGAAGGCAATGGCAACCCACTCCAGTATTCTTGCCTGGAAAATGCCATGGACAGAGGAGCCTGGCAGACTACAGTTCAAAGAGTTGCAAAAGACTTGGACACAACTTAGCAACTAAACAAAAGTGTGACCTTTTTTATGATCCCACCATGGGGATTTCTGTACACTAGTGTCTGAAATTCCATTAATACAGTGGAATTACCTACTTCTCTATCACAGATGAGGTATGACAGGTACTTTTTTTTTTTTTAAGTGTGCTATGTGATTTCTTTTATTTATTTATTTTTAAAAAAATTTTTATTTTTACTTTATTTTACTTTACAATACCGTATTGGTTTTGCCATACATTGACATGAAGAGACTATATTATGATTTCAATTTATGTGAAAGTAAATTAGGAGTATTTGATTCCTCTTTTTTTTTTTTTTCTTCAAAGAAGGGATGGATTGGACTAAAAACATAGCAGAAAAGATAGGAGTGTAACAGAAACAGAAAGAATACAGAGAGGCATGACTGAGTGCACTACAGCTTCTTTCACAATTACTTCACGTTCGTTTATTCAAAGGCCACCCCAATGAAAACGACTTTCTGAAAACTGGGCACTTCTCCACTCTGCTTGGACCCTCAGGAGTGATTCCAGGGATTGACAGTTAGCTTTTTTTAAAAGATATTATTTCTCTAACTAGAACTGTGTGAAAATATAGACTACTAAACAGTTAACAGTTTGCCATCAAGGGCAGCCTGACCCACTATATAAATTCTCAGGAGGCTGGAGAGAGAAAAGATTCTCTTTGTATTTGTGCTTATTGTAAGCACAGGCACTAGAATATTCTTATAATAAGTAGTGTCATGTTTCAAATGCTTACTCATCAGGATCAACCTGAATGCTTTTTGAAGATCACTGTGACACAGTAAATGTTTAAAAAGATAACACAAATTCTCCAAAAGAAATGGATTAGAGCTTGAGCTTTTGTCAGTCACTGGAAAGTAAAATAAAATCCATATATCTATTTTTAATATGTATGAACTGCCAACTTCAATTTTATGCCAAATTGTGTATCACTATAGGATCACATACATTATATATATATATATATTTATATTTATATACACACAAACACATATGTATCACTCACATACATATATATGAAGGGAAAGTGAAGTCAGATATGTCCAACTCTTTGTGACCCCCGTAACTTGTCAGGCTGCTCCATCCATGGGATTCTCCAGGCAAGAATACTGGAGTGGGTTGCCATTTTTTTCTCTAGTGACCTTCTCGACCCATATACCTGAATTCTATTGTCTAATATTTTGCCAAAAGCTTTTCTGTCTATAATCAAAATGATATTAGTTCTAAGTTTCTGTTTTCTTTTGTCTGATTTTGGCATCAGAGTGATTCTAACTTAATAAAATGAATTGGGAAGTTTGTTTTTTTTTTT
>SJYX01004031.1:0-107149 GCA_006410675.1 Oreotragus oreotragus
CCATGGGATTTCCCTGGCAAGAATACTGGAGTGGGTTGCCATTTCCTTCTCCAGGGGATCTTCCCAACCCAGGGATCCAATCTGCATCTCCTGCATTGCAGGCAGACTCCTACATTGCAGGTGAATTCTTTACTGACTGAGCTACAAGAGAATCTTCCAGACATCTGCACTGGGAAGAACAATTCAGGCCCAAAGGAACCCATCACTGTAACGCCCAGACCTAGTGGACAGATCCTTATTCGAGCACTTTTCACTAGCATAGTACCTATACACAGTTCTCACTCCAGGAACATCACTTTTATTTTATTTTCATAAAATTATATATGTTTAAAATGTACCATATGATATTTTGATATACATAGTGCAATGATTACTGCAGTCAAGCTAATTATTCTATATGTCTCCTTACACAGTAACCCTTTTTTGTCATGATAGCACCAGAAATCTGTCTTAGCAAATTTCAATATACAACATAATATTATTAACTACAGTCATCATGCTATGCATTAAATATCTGGAATTTATTCATCCTACATAACTGCAACTTCATCTGCTTTGACCAACATCTGCCCTACCTCCCCACCCCTGGTGACTGCAATTAGCTTCTGCAAACTCAACTTTCTTAGATTCTGCATTTAAGTGGGATCATGCAGTAACTGTCTTTTTGTGTCTAGCTTATGTTTCCTAACATAATGTCCTGTAGGTTCATCCATGTTGTCACAAATGTCAGGATTACCTTCTTTTTCAAGGCAGAATAATATTCCTCTGTGTGTGTGTGTGTGTGTGTGTGTGTGTGTGTGTGTGTGTGTATCACGATTTCTTTATCCATTTATCCACTGAGAGGCACTTAGGTTGTTTCCGTATCTTGGCTATTGTGAGTAATGAGCATGAAAGTGTGGGAAACTTTTCAAAGTACTGAGTTCATTTACTTCAAATAGATATACTCAGTATATATTTCTAAATTAGGTGATAACTCTATTTTTAATTTTTTGAACAACCTTCATAATGTTTCCCTAATGATGATACCAATTTACAGTGCAAAAAATTACCCTTTCTCCTTATCCTTGCTAATATTAATCTTTTATTTTTTTTATAGTAGCTATAGTAACACATGTGAAGTGGTGTCTCATTAAGGTTTTGATTTGCATTTCCCTCATGATTAATGATGTTGAGCACCTGTTCATAACCTGCTGGCCACTTTATGTCATGTTGGAAAAGTGTCTATTCAGGACCTATGCACATTTTTTAATCAAGTTATTTGCCTTTTTCTGCTATTGAGTTGCATGAGTTCCTCATATATTTTGGATATTAACCCTTTATTAGATATATTTTTTAAATTATATTTTTTAAAGGTGAACGTTTATAGTTCACAAGTCAACAGAGTGACATTTCCACCCAGAATTAGATATATAGTTTGCAAATATTTTTCACATCCCATAAGTTGCCTTTTTATTTTGTTGACTTCTTTTTTTACTACCCAGAAGCTTTTCAGATTGATGTAGTTATACTTATTTATTTTTAATTTTATTGCCAAGATATAAATTTTAATTGTGAACATAAAATAGTAACCATTGAATTTTATTTGTAGGGCAAATTGAAAGGCTCTACTGAGTTCCCTAGGGCAGAAAAACAAAGAAAAACCCCATCTGGAGACCACAGGTTATGTGTGTTTAAGTAAGTAATAAGAATCTTGCGAATGGGCAGGAAGGAAGTGCCATGGATTCAGTTAACTACTAGTCTGAAAACTTCTCATGTTGCAAAAAGTTATGGGGATTAAAGGATTAGTTAGAATGCCACAAAACATCTTGGGAGGATCATTTTGGGTGTAACATTCATTCCTAGGTTGATAAGTACTTGTGCCACTGCTTGGCTTTTTAATTCATTTAAAACTGTGTGGAATACTGAGAAGAAATAATCGACTTTGGGTTGAACAAATCAGAGTTTGAATCTTGGTCCCATCACTCAATAGCAGCATGACCTTGAGCCTGTTATTTAAATTCTAGGAGGAGAAGTGTTCCTCTGTAAATTTCCTCTGATTATATCTGTTTTCAGAGTGACTAAGAGGGAAAAGCAAAACATATAAAGCATCTGGTATGTGGTAATTACACAATTAGTAGTGACTACTGTTATCCAACAAGTACCTATACTGCACATCAATGAAGTATGATTTGCCCTCCATGGAGGTGTGTGGGGAGCTTAAAAATAACAAAGATATGATTTATGCCTTCTAGAAATTTACCCTTAATTTGTGAAGATGTTCACCCAAGTGGCTATAATATTAGCTACTGTAAGAGAGAGAGAGAAAAAAAAGTACTACAAAAACACACACAAAAAATGAGAGAGTTGTTTCAGTTCTGCTTGGAGAAGTTTCACGGAAAAGTTTTATGAGCCTGACAGGCAGAGTTGGTGTGGAATGGATTTTCAAAATACATGTTTTTTTTTTTTTTTTTTTTTTAACAAAGCCTGTATGATGGAGAAGCAGAGAAGGAGTTTGGAGGAAGGAAGCTGAGCTGTCAGGTAGAGTGAATGAACAGAAGGCCAATGAGGTGCAATCCTCAAGCTGGTACCAGATCATGTAGAAACCAAGATGGTGCTCCAAGGATTGTAGACTTTATTCAGTAGGCAGATGGGGAGCCATGGAAGGTTTGGAGCTTCCCATGTAGCTCAGCAGTAAAAAACCTGCCTGCTAATGAAGGAGACATAATGAGATGTGAGTTCAATTCCTGAGTCCCGAAGATCCCCTGAGGAAGGGAATAGGCAACTGACTCCAGTATTCTTACCTGGAGAATCCCATGAACAGAGAAGCCTGACAGACTATTGATCATGGGCTCTCAAAGAGTCAGGCCCAACTGAAGTGACTTAGCACACACATATGATAAGATGAGAGTTGTATCTCAGAGTAATTGCCCTGCCAGCTCTGCATGGTATGCATAAGCATGGAGAGACGTGTGATAAAAACAAGAGCTAGTAGTGACTGAGCTCTTAATCTGTCCTAACAGTATTACTCATTAATTCCCTCAAGGGTCCAGTGAACTAAGTGCTATTACCATGCCCCCTTTTACAGATGAGGATATTAAAGCATGGAGATGTTAAGTAACTTACCCAAGATCACACAGCTAGTAAGTAGTCAGACCTGAATACAGAAAGTCAGGCTCTGGAGTCCCTCCTCCAAATCATTTTGCTGTATTTCTTCAAAAGCTACCCTGCCCTGGCTTTGCCTGATGTATCTTCTTTCCTCTTGCCCCTAAGTTTGCTCATCTCTGAAACAGGAGACTTGAATTGTGTTTATGAGATGCTTTCTCTCTCTCTCTTTTTTTTTCTAATTCTGTATTTTAATGTGAGCTTGATCTATTTGGTCAGTAATCGGGGAGACACAAAGTGAAATGATTGTGTAAGTTAGAGACAGAAACTCCAAACAAATTTTGTTCCTGATCGACTGTTCTTAAACTTTCTCTGGCTCCAGATTTACTCAAATCAATTAAAAACATACAAACAAGCATAGAAGGTACACAATGAAAGAATATACCTAACTATATATTTTGGTGTATTGAATAGCAATGAGCTAATGCATAAGGTAACTCTAAACTCTAAGATTTACAAATATTAAGAATACTTACTAGTTTATCATACCCATGCTTTGAAACGATGTGATGATTACCACTCAAACCGGAATATTAGTTCACAATGACTCACACAGAGCCCCAGGATAAGGCAACTCACTGAAAAAATAAAGTCAGTATTGCACGAGAGTCCCTTAAGCCTCATTTCTCTCTGCGCTCAGCTAGTTGGGACAAAATACACACTTCGCTTTTCCTGACTAGTAATCAGGCTTTCTGAAGCAGCCGAATCTAAGCTGTCACTTCGCCTCTCGGCATTTTCAGATTGTTCTTATTTCAAATTCGATGCTCTGGTCCCTGTCTGCAGCGGGAGTCCAGCCCCTGGTTAGTTTCCGTTTCCAAGGCAACTGACCAGCCCAACAAAGCCACTGGCGGCAGCGGCGGCGGGGGGCGCGCTGGTGCCGGGGCTGCGGAGCCATCACTGCCGGGCGTCCTGTTTTCTGGGGACATTCCTGGTAACCTCCGGGTCTTCGATTGATCTGCGCCTCACTTCATGCGTGGCTGTCTTTCTGTGTAAGAGTGATAAAGAGGAAGCCGATAATTCCGACAGGCCCGACTTTATCCGGCTGCCACTTCTGGCCTCCGCTACAGTAGACAGGATGAATACGTTTTCTCTCATTCACGCCCTCTCTCCATCTCGTCGTCTCCTTGCGCGCTCTCCCTCTCTCTCTCCCTCTCTCTCTAGCTCTCCTCCTCCCCTTCTCTGGCAGTAGCCTTCTTAATGTAGCTTAATGGCTTTACAAAGAGAGCCAGGCAGAGGAGCACTTTCCAGTAGCTGTGGTCGGACCATGACCTAGCTGACCATGAACTTGGAAGGGCTTGAGATGATAGCAGTTCTGATCGTCATTGTGCTTTTTGTTAAATTATTGGAACAGTTTGGGCTGATTGAAGCAGGTTTAGAAGGTAAGGGAGTGCTTTTTAGTGACTTCTAAAAATTCTCTGTTTTGCAATAAAAATTTCTTGAGGGAGCATAAGAGGCACCTGGAATGACATCAGAGAAATGTTACTCCGGGGTGGACTTGAGGAGAGGTGGGTTTTCCAGGGTAGGAAAGATTAATAAAATAAACTTTTTGGGTAAGTTTCAGTAACCTTTTCAGAGCAAAAGAACGTTAAAACTATTAGAAACACTTAGAGTCCGAATGTTAGCACTTAAACTGAGATAAAATGTTTATAACCGGTATATTTGCTTGTATTGAGAGCATTTAGTCCATATTGATGTTATTTCACTTTATCTAATATCCCCTTTTATTGTATAAGCAAATTTTATTTGGGTATATTGTGTGGTCCACTTGTTTCTTTCTGTGTAAATGCATTCATCAAATGGAGATGGTTATACATTGATTATAATTTCTTACGGTTTAAGTTTGAAGCCTAAGAATGACAAGGTTTTTATAAGGTTGTCTCAAGCAGTATTTATAACATTACCTATTTTACATCCCAACGGAGACTCTAAGGGGCAGAGTCCCCAACTCATATGACAGACTTTAACATAGATTCCAAAGAACCAATTGTTTTCCAAGTGTTGCTGTTTACTTCATCAGACGCTCATTCCCCTATTTTCCTTAACAATTGACTCATTTCTTTAAAAAACTAAGGTGTGTACTTGCCTGTATCTTTTCCTTAATTTAATGTTTCTTTGAGAATCCGAGTAAATTCAGATTATTATTTGCTTACTGTGCATAACACACAGAGTTTTTTGCATACAGCCAGTTATTGTTTCTATAAAGTTGTCAGAGCAATTTTTAAAAGCATCCCTAGGTGATGGTTGACATATTTGTGCTTGATATGCTTTTTGCTTCAAATTTTAAACTCAAATAAAAAATGCAGATATTTGTAAATGTATTTACATTCACAACTAATCCAGTCCCCCAGAGAATGACTGCCACACGTGACATAAATAAAGCTGCCTTTACAAACAGCAAACGTCAAATTATAGTAAGTGTGTCACTCTGATGTAGGTTATAGAAGCCTACATCTGTAACTGCTTGTGGGGAGGGAGATGGTATAAAGCAGGGATTGTTAAGGTGATTTTAAAGTTTACGGAATGCTTTTTGAAAGCCCTCTCTGGTGGCAATATTTACCATTTGAAGAAGAGGATAAAACTGTAAAGTCTGGAAGTAGTAACTGCTGTTTAAAATTGACTTTACCTTATGCATTGTTGTGACACCAATAACTTGGTTTGGCTTCTCTGCCTTTTGGTGTGTTATTTTCCTGGCAAATGTGATTGGGACCTCCCATTTTAATGCCCTGGTTTTTATTCTCTCTGAGACTGACAGTTCCTTAGAGTAGTGCCAGTATTTCTAGCTCTGTTGAGGGACTTTCTTTTTCACCTGATTTCATGGATGATTTGTGGTCATTCTTAAAACACTTTTTTTGGAGAGCTATTACTCGGCATTTTGTGATGATACCTCTCTAGGACTGCTTTTGTTTCAGGAGTACAAACCAAATGATAACATACATTTCCTTCCTCTAAGGACTGCTACCCTTTATGAAACTATTTCCCTATCTTTGTTATATTTCAAACTGTACTAATTTATATGAATAGTTTCAATCTTTTATTTTATAGTTTATAATATCTGCATTTTTCCAGGCCAACTTTGTACTAATACTGTGGAGAGAATGTGCTTTCTCATAAACTTCAACATAAGCCCGTATCTTAATTCCAGGTTTTAGAGAGTATTTTGAGATAGTAAAATGTTAATGACCGTATCAAGGCAGATTATACTCAATATGTATAAGTTGACCGAGGAAGAGAGCAGCAGTGCTTTCCATTGTGAAGTTTAAGATTTATCTCCAAAGTCAAAGCTAGAGTCAGAAAACCTTCAGCAGTATTTAAGTTGGCTGCATAGTTTGCTTACTGGAGATGCAGAACAAATAAACACACTAATATGCCATATTTCATTGTATATAGTTTGAATACGTAGCTCCGAATGTGCACACTTTAAAGTTACAAACTAGTTTTAGTGAATAAAAAAGATCAACAGCATTTAAAATAGTATCTTCATAGATTTTTCTAAAGCTGTTTTCAAAGCAAACACTGATGCTCATTTCATTTTCAAATAAGAGTTCTCTTTCTCCCCATCATTTAACATATCTAAGCCAGGGATAATGATTCCTTCTCCTTTCTTATTTCTGTTTGCTCAAGTGACCTAGTAAAGAAATTTGAGTACTAGATAGAAAATTTTGAACCTGGAGGTTGATTTTGAAATTTCTTTTTCCCTAAGCAATTAAGCCTTTTCATCTAAACTTACAAATGTTTTATAGTGTAGTCATCATCTAGAATGTAGTTTTGAAATTTCTTTTTCCTATGAGGATGATTTTGAAATTTCTTTTTCCCTAAGCAATTAAACCTTTTCATCTAAACTTACAAATGTTTTATAGTGTAGTCATCATCTAGAATGTAGTTTTTTGTATTATTGTATATGCAGTATGCAGTATGTTCTCAAGGGCATGTACAATACTGTGTTTGCATAATGTAGTTATCTTGCTCTAAGTATGTTTAGAAAAAAATGCACTTCAAAATAAATTGATAACATTAAAATCTGAAATATTTGTATTTGCTAATCTTTGAGTACTTTGAGCTCCCATTCTTTGCACAAGCCTGTAGAATGGGTCCGGGGTGTCCTGGATCCTTCTCTTCCAGTCTATGGATGATATGCAGAAACACGTGTACACATAGATCCATGGCATGTGCTAAATTGCTTCAACCACGTCTGACTCTTTGTGACGCTATGGACTGTAGCCTGCTGGGTTCCTCTGTCCTTGGGATTCTCCAAGCAAGAATACTGGAGTGGGTTGCCATTTCCTACTCCAGGGGATCTTCCTGACCCCCGGATTGAACCCACATCACTGTCATCTCCTGCATGGCATGTAATTATAAACAAAAAAGTTGCATTTAGCAGGTGAGGTTCTTTGGCAAGAGAAAATGAAACAGTAGTAGGACTACAGACTTGTACTTCCCCTTTGCCACTCCCTTGCTTTCTAAATTTGGGTAAGCCACTTTACCTCTTCAGTTGTCTAAAATGAAAAAATGGGCCTTGATAATCTTCACGGAAATTTCCATTTCAAAAGTTCTATAAGTCTGCCAGGTAATTCAGATTTGATCATTTATATAGCATGTATTCTTTCTTATGAAATGGGTATTAATGTCCCACTTTGGGACGGATAGACAGTGCTGCTACTAGGCTCATCTTTCCTTCTCTTCCATAGTAGGCTAATTCATCATACCTCAAGGAGATTTTCATTGCATTTCAGGAGAAGAGAGAAATGTCCTTTCCTGTAGCTCTAGAATTTGACATTTGGGGCTGCTATTTTAGGCAATCTTGTGATAGAGTTTCTCAAAACTTATATGGGTTTGCAACAACAGATAAACACATCGTGTTATAATTTATTAATGTTTCATAGTCCAGTTCATTTTTTTTTTTTTGCAATTCAAAGTTCAGTGTTTCTTTCTTTTTTTTTTTTTTAAGAAATATTAATACCAGGTCAGTATGCAAGCATAGGGTTGGAAAGAATTGGACATGATTGAAGTGACTGAGCGTGAGCACAAGCAGGGTGCGTGCAAATAATATTTTTACTTTGAGCAAAGTTTTGAGGATAACACACATGCCCAGGGTTTTGAATCAGCGGGTTGTCTCTACATAGTGAGGAATTTGGGAAGCTCAAGAGTTATGCTGGTCTGGAATATTCCTAAAACCTCACCAGAGTAAATTATCTGTTTTCAGCTATAAACATGAAAGTGGTTTTCTGTTAACAGGTTCCAAGGAGAAATTGAATCATAATTTCAATGGCAAAGCTATTTCATTATCTCTATATGCAACACTGGGCTGTAAAAATATCCACTTTTCACACAAATATGTATTAAAACATGTTGAAGTAGTTACTGAATTAAAAAAGAATCATCCTTCTTCCTACTACTAACCTTGATAAAAGGCAAAATTTTACAAAAGTGCAATAACACACATGACTTGAAAAACAGTATCTTTTATTTATAATCCCATTCATAAAAAGGCAAAAAGGAAACCAACTTCTAAGCCCTTTGTAGAATATGCACTAAGATTTCTTTAGTATTTCTGGTGCTCACTTTATTTAGCAGATATCTATGATACTGTAATACAGCTTTGCCATGAGAGCTAAACAAGGCTTTAGCCATATACTCAAAGATGAATTTTGAGAACCCAACTTCTTAATTTTCCTGTGTTGTTGACAGAAGTGTGAGTTTGTTGAGTCTGTCAATAAACTGGGCCAGTTGGAAAACTCTACTGACTTTGTGACCATTCTGTGATCTTTAATGAGAACTTGATAGGGAGGGAGCTATGATTTCTATCTCAAATAGCTTAATTGAAATTTACAAAGCAGACTCTTTTAAAATTCTCCTAGCATTTTTGCTTCTCCAAATGCAATGGAATGTTAAAGCTGTATGTATTTGGACTATCAGAAAGGTATTTCTAAACTGAAATGTTTAAGAAAGAGAAAATCATTTATAGAGATATTAGAAAATGTAAATAATTTTTTATACTATCTAGGAGTGGAATAAAGAGAATACTTAGACAATTTGATCTTATTTAGGATCTTTTATAGTTAATATTTCAAAAACATTAATGTCCACAAAGGGACTATTAGAAGAAGAGATTTAGTATGTTCAGAGATTTACTCAGAGGATATAGAATTATTTTGCTTGGATTCTAATCACTGTTTCACCTCTTAATAGTCATTTGATTCTGGGTTATTACTTTACCTCTATAACCCATATTTTATCCATACAATGAAATAATGATAAATGATGTTAATATCTTACTTTATTAAGGGTTACCAAAGTGCAAGGCCTGTGTTGGACATCGTATACTATTAAGCTGTGTACTAAAGTGTTCAATAGTACAGTGTAGAAGTAGTATCACTATTAGTATACTAATAATCTTATTTAATCCTCACACTAGGCCTGAGGTGGGTAATTGTCTTATTTAATCTTTACGCTGGTCCTGTTCTCAGTTTAAAGATGAAAAAATAGAGCTTCAGAGACTAAGTAACTTGGCTCAAGGTTACTCAGCCAGGAGGTCATAAAGCTGGAATTCAAACTCAGACCACCAGGTTCTATATCCTATTCTATAATTTTAATCTTCTAAACATTACAGCATGATGCAATGGCAAATATTTGGTGAAGAGGAGAAAGTGTTAAGTATCCACTAACTCCTTCTATAAGACTTTTTTGAGCACATTCTCTGTGTGAGACACTCTCAGTCACTAACATTGTTTAATAATCAAAAATATTTGTACTAAGAAGCTGTCTATACTATTGTAAGTACAGCAGAGAGAAGAATATAAATCCTTTATCTTATAAGCTGGCAAAATATTTTACTGTAAGTGAATCTGCATTAAATTTCAGTCAAATCAAAGATAGTCTTCAGGTGAACTCTGGGATAAAAATTAAGAAAGTAGATATATGTGTTCATCCTCAGACAGAGCCCAGTTTCTATCTAGTTTGTCTGAAGGTGACAGGTGGGAAATCTGGAAATAGATGGGACAGAGGAGGGCTGGTGAGGGAGAAAATTCTATATCTGATGTTATGGTATAGAGATGAAACTCTGAATCCAAGAAGGGTTTTTTTGTTTGTTTTATTTTGTTTTTATAAAAGGGTCTAAGAACTGTTTGGAGCATAGACAAAGGTAGTAAGATGATCCACACTAGAATTTTGGATTGAATGCATCTAGCATTGATTTCTAGTGTAGCACAAGCTTCAGTGAGGTTTTAGGCTTGATAAGATGGTCATCAACAAAAATACATACTCTATCTAGCCTTTAACAGACAGAGAAAGCAATGGCACCCCACTCCAGTACTCTTGCCTGGAAAATCACATGGGCGGAGAAGCCTGGTAGGCTGCAGTCCATGGGGTTGCTAAGAGTCGGACACGACTCAGTGACTTCACTTTCACTTTTCACTTTCATGCATTGGAGAAGGAAATGGCAACCCACTCCAGTATTCTTGCCTGGAGAATCCCAGGGATGGGGGAGCCTGGTGGGCTGCCGTCTATGGGGTCACACGGAGTCAGAAATGACTGAAGCGACGCAGCAGCAGCTGCAGCAACAGCAGCAGCCTATCAGAAGCTTTAAAGCATGAAGGAACCCAAATAGTTCTAGCTATGTGGATCCGAGTTCAGGAGAAAGAAGAAAGCCTGAGTTGAGAATTCATTGTTGGACAAACAGGGTGAACGCAGTATCACATATACTATGCCCTGAATTATCCTATCAACCAATTGAGATTTTTGTAGGTGTTATTTCTGTTTTGCAGATGGCATAAAATGGAGATTCAAAGTGATTAATAATTTGCTCAAGGTCACAGGGGAATAAGGAAGGAACCTGGATTAGTTCCAATACCTTCATAGTGGCACTGATCCAAATGACATTCAAAATGACTATAGAAGATAAATATTCAGAAATGAGATAAAGTTTACACAGATAAATAAAGGCCATAACATAAAGTAAATCTCCTTACAACTATGCCTAAAAATAGTTGCTTTTTAAGCATTTGACTTTTATTTTTTGTTTTAGTTCTACTCCTTTGTAGAGGCATTCTATGTAAAATCACAGCTATGATAATGAACAAAAAGAAAATGAGGAAGAGGGAAAAAGAAGGAAAGATACATCTGTAAATCATGTAATTGAAGCTCTGATTTATCAAGGCTTTATAAAATGGGAAATCCTTTAGAAATTACCAATTCCAAATCAATCATTTCACAGTTGAACAAACTGAGTCCCAGAAAGAGTAAATTACTTACTGAATGACTTGATCTTGACAGATTCTTCTCTGCAGAGAAAAAATCTAATTTATTGCAATCAGATAATAAACTTCAAACATAATCTAAGTTCCACCAAATATTTATCTAAATTATAGCACTCCTTAATTATTTTGCTACTGGACCAATCACTCTAAAGTTCAAGGATTCTAAGATGTAGATGATGAGATTTACTTACAAAATATCTTCAGGCTGAGGGACTTGTGCATAAATTGATATGGTTTCCACCTTGTGACTTGTCTGCATGTTAGTGGTAGAGAGTCATTACCCCCGCAGCCATTCAGTGGTGCCAATGGATGGATATTCGGAAGGTCCAGAATTAGTAGCCAGTGGATACATTTGCAAATCACGAGGGCATTTATCCTAATTGTTCATCACACTGATTATTAATAGCAAGAAGCACCTTGTTCATTACTTGCCCCATCTCACAGAGGCCTACCTTGACCTCTCTGTTTGAAATTTACCCCCACTGTCCAGGCTGTTGGAAGCAATTATTCGAAAAGCATTGAGCATCATCGAGATGAATCTCATTGCTGAAAATACACCAATTGTATGGATCAGTTCCTACAGAGAGGACATAGCATATAGATGCTAAGAACACTCTCTAAGCCAAAGTGACTGGACAGCAATCAAATCCCGTATGTAACATGTATTAGTTGTATGACTCTGGATAAGCACCCCAGTCTTCTGTGCCTCAGTTTCTCTATATCTTAAATAGGAATAATCCTAGTACCCGCCACCCTCATTGTTGTGCAGATTGAAATGAGTTAGTATTTATGTTTTCTTAGAGCCAGCTCTAAAATATTATAAATGACTTCTGTGTTTTGCCATTATGGTTAGGCACCATCATCTTTCTTTCTTAAAAAAAGGAGGCCACCACTCAATATCTGAAATAAAAACTGAATTTATCATTTGCTAAGCAAGTGGGAGCTGAACTTGTAGGATACAGTTGTTTAGAGGAAAACACTGCTAATGTTTTATGCAATTTGAGGCTCTCCAAAGAGTGGTTACTATTAATGGGAAGTTGTCATTGAACAATTGGGTTGGGTTTAAAACCGGTTCTGTGGCTACTTGTTACTATACTTGAAAAATGATCATTCATTTCCCTGTACTACAGTACAGGAACTTTTTATTTACACAGTGAACAACACTGAGGATTATTTGTTGAACACCTCCCAAATATCGGCCACTGTTCTAGACACTGGAGATTCACACTTAAGGAAAGAAACAAAACCTTTGTTCTTGCAAGCTGATATGCTAAATTTTAAGAAGAAAATACTATAAATGCCACAGAAATGTATGGGAGACAGAGTAGTTGTAGTATCATTCATTCATTCACTAAATATGTGAAAACACATAGTTCTAGGCATAGTGATGAGTGCAGTCCAAGTCCTTGTGGAATTTACATCCTATCGGGGAAGCAAGACAAAAAGCTATAGTAATGAATATATAATCTGGTATTTAATAGAGGCAGACACAAAATACAACAAGAGGAGAGAATCAGGGATGTTATAATAGAGTGATCAGAAAAGGCCTTTCTGAAGAAGTGACTTCTGCCAATACTTTTTAAGAAATGAGTGTGTATAACATTGTAAAGTCTGGAACAAGAGAATTCCAAGCAAAGTGATAAGCAAGTACAAGGGCCTTTGGTTGAAAGTTTGTTTCTTGTGTCCAACGAACAGAAGGAGGCTGGTGGAAGTGGAGCAGAGTTAGCTGGAAGGGTGATGGCAATAGTGGAGGGATGGGCAAGGGCACACGTTCCAGGATCATCGCCACAACCCTGGGTTTTGTTCTTTGTATACTGGAAAGCCAGTAAAAGGTTAGACTAGGAAGTCTCTCTTTATTGTCTAGTTGCTAAGTTGTGTCTGACTCTTTGCAACCCCATGGACTATAGCCAACCAGTCTCCTCTATCCATGAGATTTTCTAGGTAAGAGTACTGGAGTGAGTTGCCATTTCCTTCTCTAGGGGATCTTCTTGACCCAGGGGTCAAAACCACGTCTCCTGCATTGAGAGGTGACTTCTCTGCTGGAAGTCTCTATGAATCCCCTATTACAGATGCTTTTATTGGCTCTGATATCATTTTTCACACCATGTCTGCCTGCCCCAGTCTCAGCAAGGGCAGACACATCTTTGCTTTGCCCTGGACAACCACCAGGACATTGACTCATTACCTTTTGCCAGACCTCCCTTACATGGAAGAACTCCCTCTACTTCCCGTTACCCATCTTTAGCATGTGTCCAGGCCTCAGTGTTAATTTCCCTTTGCTAAGCTAGATCTACCATTCTACTAGCCCATGACGGTTAGTAGGTAAGCAGGTCTAGTCTTCATTTGTCCTTATCAGGCTACTTCAAAATCCTAGGATACAAAGCCTGCTCTTAATTATATCTACAGGAACAATGTAAATTGTCTTAGTAAGACTTTACTAGAGAAGATATTTGAAAAATTTAATAGTATTTCCTGAGCACCAAGTGAAAATATTGAGACAGTGGAGGCAAAGAGGAAAATTTCACAAAAAGGAAAGCCATGTTGTTATCCTTTAAGTAACTCCTCCTCCCCCACATATTAACTCTAAAGATAAATATTCAAATTAGGAATGTTCCAAGTTAAGATGAGAATAATATACCAGATATTTGTACTAATAACATTATTTTGGAGCTAACAAGAAATAAAGAGACTGTAGTCCCACCCCCTCATTTTATGACAAAATTGAAGCCCAGGAAGGTTAATTGCCTTGTTAAAATTTATAAAACTAACTGGTAGCAGTAGATACCATAATAAGTACACCATGTATGACAGTGTGATGAATTACATTCTGAGTGAGAAGCTAATAATTTTACATTTCATAGTATCTAATTTTTACAGAACCCTGTAAGAATAATTTTGTTAGCTACAACTGTAGGAATTCTGGCTCTTTATTTACTTAATATATTATGAGTATTTTTTTATATTGCTATTTTCTAGTGTTTTGGCTTATGCTCAGGAAGATAGAGGGTAGGAGGAGGTCTCTGGTGCACAGGCAGAAACAAAGCTCATTAAAAAACTGATGAATTATGCCAAAATATGACCCACAGTGGTGAAGACACAGGGTCAAATACCAAAGGCTTGTGCTTAGGGATTGTGGCATCAAATGAATATGGGAGTAGGGCCTCGAGCAGGGAGGTCCCAGAGCTGGTGAGCAAGAAGGTACCATCACATGCTAGTAACACCATAACACCTGAATAAGAAATTTGTTGAATCTATGCCAGGCACGACGGTCAGCACTGTCTATGAATTAGACTTGTTGACAGTTTTTATGAACCAGTTATATAACTGAAGATTAAAGAAGTGAGAAAGTATATGCTCTGGAAGTTTCAGTCACTTGAATCATGTACATAGAGGTGGTCTAGCTGGGATTAAAATCTGTGCCATTGACATTGAAACCATCATGTTCCCATCCTATCTGCTTCTCAAGTAGGGCTGAGCCATGATCAGATTTCTTTATTTGAGGTAAATAAAGGTTAAGCTGCAGATTCCCTCAAGAGTGTGGACCGCCTGCCATTCCCATTCAAAATAAATGTGAACTTCCACACCAAATCTTGTATAGGTGTTTTTTCCCTCTTTTTTTTTTTTTTTAAAAACAGGTTCTTATATTCCAAATCAGGTTTCTCAGGTGGTTCTAGTGGTAAAGAACCTGTCTGCCAGTGCAGGAGACATAAGAGACGAGGGTTTGATCTTTGGGTCAGGAAGATCCCGTGGAGGAGGGCATAGCCCCTACAGTATTCTTGCCTGGAGAATCCCATGGAATGAGGAGCCTAGCAGTCATGACTGAACTAAACTAAGTCATGACTGAAATGACTTAGCACATATTCTAAATTATATAAGATTCAGGCCTGACTTAAACCAGATCTGTTCCTACTGTGAGCTTAGAAAATCTTGCATTTTTTGGCGTTGTAAAGTCTATGGCTGGGGACACAGAAATCAAGGTCTATCCTCCAATACAGAAAGCTGGATACAAAGTGCCCATTAGGGGTCCCCATTTGTTTTTGTTGTTCAGTCACTCAGTCGTGCCCGACTCTTTGTGACCCCGTGGACTGCAGCATCCCAGGCTTCCCTGTCCTTCACCATCTCCTGGAGCCTTTTCAAACTCGTGTCCATTGAGCCAGTGATACCATCCAACCATCTCATCCTCTGTCGTCCCCTTCTCCTCCTGCCCTCAATCTTTCCCAGCATCAGGGTCTTTTATAATGAGCTGGCTCTTCGCATCAGGTAGCCAAAGTATTGGAGCTTCAGCTTCAGCATCAGTCCTTCCAGTGAATATTGAGGGTTGATTTCCTTTCGGATTGACTTGTTTGACCTCGTTGCAGTCCAAAGGACTCTCAAGAGTCTTCTCCAGCACCATAGTTCAAAAGCATCAGTTCTTCAGTGCTTGGTATTCTTTATGGCCCAGATCTCACATCTGTACATGACTATTGGAATAAATGTGGCCATTTATTGTACATACAGTGTAAAATCCGGGTAGGACAAAGACTGAGAAAATGAGTCGTGGGTGAACATAAATAATGAATTTATTATTTATTTATAATTTGTTTTATTTCTGATTGCCTATTACAGCTGTATGCTATAAATTTGGAGTGCAACCATAGAAACCTTTGTGTTTACCTTTTCCCTTGTCTTCATCTAGGACAGATGGACCTTTCCATGTTCATGGGTATTCATTCATTCCTACATACTTTCATTTAGTCTATACTTAACCAAAGTTTTACTGTATGCTCTTCTAGGGGCTAGGGATACAACAAGGACAAAACCACTGAGGTCCCTGATGTTACAGAGGAGTTGGACTTGGTTGCAGTGAAGACTTTCTTTCCCTGTGTTATAAGCTACAGATGGCAGAGGATACCAGTGTAAATGTTGATACATTCCTAACAGGAAGTTGAGAGACACCAGAGACACTGTGTGTGATTGCTTTCTTCTTCTGTTACTATGAAATGGAGTGAGGTGAAAAGCATTTGTGGAGTAGGGAGTAATGGATATTTTAAAGAGAGAGAACGTGCAGTTTAGTCTTTTTAGAACTTGGGGGAGTGAATTTACTGAGCAAATGTGAGACCATTGCTCGGCACTGCTTTAGTGCCCAACTGAGGTATGGGATCATCATTTTAAAAGAAGACTCTCCCTGACTGGGATTAAGTAAGCACTTTCTTAAGTACATTACTGCTAGATCATTCCTTCAAGAAATATTCAAAGAGAAGGGCAAAATTGGGTAGGAAGTTGGAAGAATGAGAAAAGTAGCTGGGAAATAGTAGAGAGAATATGGTTAATACAACCTCCAAATATGCAAAAACAGATATAGTGACTCAGACTATAGAGGTCCAGCTACAGAAGAGTTGACATGGAACTAGGTGGGGATTATGTCCTCCAGCTGTGTGATGAGGCAGGGATCAGTGATTGAAAATTTTATTTCTCAATTCTGTATCTAGTAGTTATTAATCTGTATCTAGTAGTTACTAATCAGTTCCTAGCAGTTACTAATCTGTGACCTATCTTCAAAACTGTGATTCAAGGGCTATTTAAATCAAGGAGATATGCAATTTTGTACGTCTCTCTACATATAAAAACTTGTGTGCAAATATGTATTTGTGTAAGCATACACTAGACTCATGCGGGCCCACATCTAGATACATCACACACACAGTCTCCAGCAACATAAACAATGAACTTTACCAGTTAATTTGATAAACTGTCTGTTTAAAGAACCTGATTCTTAATTCTTTTGCATCAAGATCTGTGAAGATTCTTTTGGAGGTAAACTTATATTTAACCATATATATAAGAACAAAGGCACAGTGCAAAAGAGCACTGGAGAGAGAATGAAATTTGACTGTGGGTTGCAGTGGAATATGCTATATGTCTGGATTAAAACCATCCTGAATGCAATCTGTACTCTAACTAGCTATGTGATCTCAGGAAAATTATTTAAGCTTCCTGATGCTCTATGTATTCTATAAAATTCTCTACTGCATCTAGCTCACAGAATACTGTCTGAAAGCAAAACATTTTTAATGGGCATAAAGTGCTTGGAATGACTAGTTCTGGCTGCTACTAAGTGTCCAAGTATGTATGTGTCCTTACCTTTCCTGGTTCTTGCTCAGATCTTACACCTCCCTCCTTGAGGAAAGGCCCTATCTTGTGATTTCCTGGATGCCTCTTCTGGGTCCAACCTGCTGCCCTTCTTATGCTTGGATTCCTTCCTGATCAGTGTCATCTCTCCTGGCCATGCTTCAATTCTGAATTCATTTAGTTTGGGCAAGAGCCCTATTTCATTTTCGTACTGATCAATCCCTGCATTTGCCTAGCATATGTCCTTTGAGACTGTCAAATATCACTGTGTTGAAAAGGTGTTTAGAATATATTTCTTAAGTTAAAAGAACAAGTTTCAAAGCAGTATGCAAAATGATGATCCCATTTTAAAAAGTACACACAGAGAGAACAAACACCAGCATTTTTCATTTCTCCTTTGAACTTGTCCATTTTTGGCATGTGTTTATACAACATCTTAGAGGTTACTTTTAAAAGCAAAAGAATATTAATATGAAATGCACATTATCTTTTCCAATAGGAGAAATGAAGTACCCATTGAAACATAGTCATTTATCAATTTAAAAAATGAAAAACTTTTTTTGATCCAGAACACATATTTAAAATTGAGCAGTTCTTTGTTTGTTTATCTTTAAAATAAGATCATTCAAAGGAAGCATCTCTGTACTTGAAGGTCAGATTTTCATAATTTAAAGTCATTTTTCTGCTTCAAGTCAAACAGTTTCCATGGTGGTTGACAAAAAGCTGTCTCTATAGAAAGTCATATGTCAGGAAGTTATCAAGGGCCTGGGATATTGATATTTTACCTAAAAGCCTCACTTATCTATAAGAGGAGCTCATTTTCTTCACCTTTTACAAGGAACTGTGGTTTTACGACTCTGAGGGATAAACCATTTCACTCCATTTATGTGTTTTGCTTCATTTCCTCTGAAAGGGAAAATCGGCCTGGGAGTGTGATCTGCGAGGAAAGGGTGGGGCGAGGAAGGAGAGTGCAGCGGGAAGTTTGCTCCTTCTTGGGAATTCTTGGCTCCCTTGACTTCTGAACTTCAATCATTTTCTTTCTCAAACACCAGCTTGCCTGCATCAGAGTGGGTACCATTCACGACCTACGTACAACCTAGGTACAAATTATTTAATCCTGGGGACAGCTTGAAAGGAAAAGGGGGATAGAAAGGGGCTTCCAGCATTAGAAGGAAGTGTTTAAGACCATTGCAAAGATCCCATTGAATGGCTCCTGAGCAAGGGATTCTAAACCCCCACATTTCTTGTCTTCTTGTGAAGTTGCTCGGTCATGTCCAACTCTTTGTGACCCCATGGACTGTAGTTCGTCAGAGTCCTCCAGCCATGGGGTTTTCCAGGCAGGGATGCTGCAGTGGATTGGTGTTCCCTTCTCCAGAGGGCCTTCCTGACCCAGGGATTGAACCCCAGTCTGCACTGCAGGCAGACTCTTTACCATCCAGCACCAGGAAATCCCTACATACCTCACATACATTTTTTTTTCAAAAGTCCTTTATAAAATTTGACTGTAGGAATGATCCATATAGGACTTTCCAGGTGGCTCAGTGTATAAAGAATCTACCTGCAATGCAAGAGATGCAGGAGATACAGGTTTGATCCCTAGGCTGGAAAGATCCCCTGGAGGAAGGCATGGTAACCCACTTCTGTATTCTTGCCTAGAAAATTCCAAGGACAGAGGAGCCTGGTGGGGTATAATCCATGGGGTCGCAAAGAGTCAGACATGACCGAAGCAACTGAATACACATGCACATAATTTTCCTTTTTCATTACTAGATTTTTTTCTTAAATAATGAATGTGAAAAGGAATGGGTTAACTTTTCAAATCGATGCAATTTGGAGTAGGATAAAACTCTACATTACATTCTAGGCTATGATCTGGGGATACAATGTAAGTGATACAAGATTTGCACTTTGGAAGAACTTAAGTCCCAAAACAACTCCTCTGAAACAATAGTATCATGGAAAGAACACTGAGTTGGTTTCAAATACTCTGTTTTTGTCTAGACTCAGTCACTAGCAAGTTATCCGATGTTACTTTTCCGTCTCTGACTAGTGGGGATAATACCCCTTAGCATTCTTGTGACAACATTAAGGGCAGTAGTCAACAAGTGGGGTCATCCAATCAGTACTTGTTCCACATTGTATCATAGTTGGTCAAGTGGTATTAAGAACTTGTACTCTGGAATCTGACAACTTGAGTTTGAACCCTAGCTTGGGTCTTACCTGCTTTGGATTCTTGCTCACACACTTCTTATCAATTTTTTGCTCCAGTGTCCTCATCAGTAAAAAGGAGGTAATAATGGTGTTGATATCATAGATCTTTGAGGATAAATGAGCCAAAATATGTAAAGCACTTGCAGTGCCTGGCCCAAGATAAGCACTGTATAAGCATCTCTTCTTACTTCCTTCTTTTTTTCTTCTTATTTTCAATAGTTATTGATTTTTTTTTTTTCAGCCTAGTCTAGGGAGTTTGTCCATTTTCTCTTTCTGTTAATTTGTTTTCTTTTCTTCGGTAATAGTGATAGTGACTTCTGTTTTAGCTCAAGTCTCTCACATTTTGCACTGGACGGTTAGCACCTTCGGGGACAGCTGTGCTGTGAGCCAGTGTTGACTTTGCACTTCCCCTGGACTGGTCATCATACTGTGGTTCATTGCCCCTGGTAAAAAGAAAGACCTCTTGAGGAGAGGTTGTGCATCAATCAACACTAACCCTGCCACTGGAGGAACAAGCCCAACTTCTGGTAGTTAAACATCTTTCCTCCTCAGTAAAGCCAAGCAGCGCTTCAGAGAGAAAGAATTTGTAACTCATGTTTATATCCCCTGCAGCAGTACTTAATATGAACTCAGCAAGTGGCTAGGAATAAGGGAGTCAAACAACTGTAAAATACTACTACTTTTACTTTGCTAAATCAAATTTTATAGTTGTTTTAATTCTAAAGTATTTTTGATATTACCTACATATCGTATTTCCCCAAAACTCTAAAGGAGGAGTAGGTGGGGGTGAAAAGTTAAAGAGAGGAAGTCAAATGGTAGGAGGCTTCCCAGGTTGCTCAATGGGAAAGAATCTGCCTGCCAGTGCCGAAGACACGGGAGATGCGGGTTTGATCCTTGGGTTGGGAAGATCCCCTGGAGGAGGAAATGGCAACCTACACCAGTATTCTTGCTTGGGAAATCCCATGGACAGAGGAGCTTGGCGGGTTACAGTCCATGGGGTCACATGGCCTCTCAAAGAGTTGGACATGACCGAGTAACTGAGCATGCACTCAAAATGGTAGGAACCCTTATTAGTCTTTACATAAGCCGTAGAAACCCTCTAACGGCATGTAGACTCCTGTGCAAAACACGTTAAGTGAGGGTTCTAAGTGTGGATATGAACTTGGGCAAACTCTGGGAGACGGTGAAGGACAGAGAGGCCTGCAATGCTGCAGTCCTTGGGGTCACGGACACAACTTGGCGACTGAACAAGAAGAAGCGGTATGGAATTAATAAAACACATTTGGTACCAGATTCTGCCACACACTTGCTTGGGCACTAGTAGGTCTTTTGAGAAGTAAATTAAATTCTCTGCATTCTGTGATCCTCATCTATCGTGTGGAGATAATAATATTTATGTCAGGGGATTGTCACGATGATTAAATGAATTAGTGTATGTGTATAAGGCACTTAGAACAATATCTGGCCTTACATAACTTTATTATTGACTTACTATTATACAATCTTCCCTTGGTAACCTCTGGGAATTTGTCCTAGGACCCTCTTGAATGGCAAAACCTGAGGATGCTCAAATCCATTATATAAAATGACACTAGTCCAGTTTACCCTTAGGTTCTGCATCTGAGGTTTCAACCACTTTCCATCAACAGTTTGTTGAATCCGTGTATGCTGAACCCAAGGATGTGGAGGGCCAGCTGAAACATTCATCAGACATTAAATTAATAGAGTATAGTATTTGCTTTTACATAGTGATTAGAAGAGTTATGGTACTTTGATTAGACCACATTTATTTTCATGTATTTATGAATACTTTCTAATGGGAGCATACATAATATTATTGGTTGTTATAATAATAATATTAAAATATTATTTTAATTCATATAAATGAATGTGAAAAAACTTTTTTTTTCTTTCCCAAATTAATGCAAGCTCAAAATTTCAGGCAATGCAGAAGTCTAAGAAATTAAAAAAAAAAAACAAAACAAAAGCTTAAGCCCTTAGCTTGCTCTTCTCTCCTGTCTCCTGTGGTAGAGTACTACCAGAGTAACAGTCGTACTAGAATAACAAATGCCAGAGTATCAGCAGTAAGAGAGTAACGCTAGTTTCTAAAGTGTTTTCAGTAGAGTTGGAAGTCAGGCAAGAAGAGGCCTGTCTGATCATGGAATTTTGGAAACACTGTGCCGTAGGTCCCTTTGGAGACTCAGAACATATTTGGACATATTAGAAGTGCTGAGAAATCTTGCAACCAAGTGTGCTAGTTGCTCAGTCACGTCCGCTCTTTGTGACCCCATGGAGCCCACCAGGCTCCTCTGTCCATGAGATTCTCCAGGCAAGAACACTAGAGTAGGTAGCCATTCCCTTCTCCAGGGGATCTTCCTGACCCAGGGGTTGAAACCGGGTCTCCTCCATCGCAGGCAGATTTGTTACTGTCTGAGCCACCAAGGAAGTGTTTTTAGTTGAGTCAAAGGTCAGGTAAGAAAAGGCCTCAATGACCATGGAATTTTGGAAACACTGCTGTTGGTCAGTTTGGAGACTCAGAACATACTTGGATATATTAGAAGGGTTGACAAGCCTTGTAAGCAAACTGGCCTGCTTTTACTGCACCTTAAGTGAAGCTTACTCCTATTAACATCCAACAGAACACATTTAGGAAATGTTGTCATAAGCTCTGGGCAGCATGAAAGAGTAGAAAGAGTGTGAACATCTGGCTCAAAAATGTTGGGACTGAAATCCAAGCTCTTTCTTTTAGTGAATCTGTGTTATTATTTTTCATTGCTTTTTGCTTTCTTTTTAGCTTCTTTGTCAGTTTTCTTGTCAGCAAAGAAGAGTAACATTTTCTCCTCAAAATTTTTTGTGAAAACTAAATAACAGATGAAGGGCATAACATATGTCACAAATATTACTTCCCTCCCTTTTTCTCCAAGGAGCAGAAAGAAACGTACAGAGATGTTTCTGACAGACATCAGAAATCCCTAGAGAAGTGTTTTGCAAATTGCTCATTGAGGAGAAATGTTTCTAGGTATGGGTTAAAATAAGATATGAGATGCCTCACTCTCTGTGATTCTCTTTTCAGAGAAAATACTTCCAGGGACTTGGTCTCTGACTCATACTTCCTGTACCCCAAAGCAATATACCTTATCTCCCTATTTTGTCACTCCCAAGGCTTAAAATGTAGCCAGTTTGGGATCCCATTTATCACATAACATGCCCAAGCTGTGTTAATTTTCACCTGCTCAATCAATTATTGTGTCATTGTCACAGGGCATGGTGGCCTTATCATAGGCAGCCCTCTACCATAGCATTTTCTTCTACATGAAATGCTCACACACAGTGTCATCCAGTCAAACATTCTACTTACTCCAAATGTCCTGACCTCTCTGCTACTTATTCCAAAGTTGAGAGCTCTGAAACTGGCTTTAAGAATAGGTAAAATAGGAGAGATATGAGGAAAAGGGAGGGATGCAAGATGAGCGGAGGATGTAGAAATCCCCTGTATATCTGTGTTTAAATGGAAGGGATGCCGAATTGAGGGGAAGGAGAGAAATGGATGCATAGGCTTGTGGGGCTCAGACAAGCAATTTTCATTTAGAGTTTGTCATTCCCTATAAACAGCACTTTGTATTATTGCAATAAGTCACGCCATCATTGGAACGAAGCCAGCTCTTTTGTGCGGTGCTAGATGGCAGGCATCATGTTATGCTTTGGTTTGTTTGTTTGATTTTTAGGTTGTAATTTCTAACATCAAATTCCACTTGCCTGTATGATTTTATCTCTGATAAAAGGAAAATTGAAGATGCATAGTAATTTCTCCAAAATTCAGACTGAGTCATTTGGAACGTGTAGTGAATGGAGCACTGTCTGAATTGAGGTTCTAAGCAAATTTTTATTCATATAAAATGTAAATGTGTTACTCTAACAAAGATTTGGCATGGAGAATATTTAAAATGCTGGAAGAAGTCAACTAAAGTTTTCATGCAACCTCCAAGTTCCTCAGACGCTATTTAAATAATGCATGTAATTAAAAAGTATTTTTATCTGTTCATTAAAAGCAAGATTAAAGAAGGGTGTCAAATAGGCTTGACTTTGTTATCCTAGTTTGAATTAATACTTAATTTAAAAATAGATGCTAATGGATCAACCTGGACCATAACAGAGGTATTTGTGCATTTGTGTGTGTGTGCGTGCCTTAAGGGCAAAACATAACACAATGTTATACTGAAGAAACAATGTGGAGAGTGAAAAGCACTGATAGAGAAATCAGAATAATTGGATTTGGTGGGGGGCAGGGATTTTGAGGGGTTATAGTTGCTTTACAAGTTTGTGTTAGCTTTTGCTAACAACAAAGGGAATCAGCTATATGTGTACATATATCCCCTCCTTCTTCAACCTCCCTCCCATGCTCCCACCCCCATCCTATCCATCTAGGTCATCATATAGCACCAAGCTGCACCCCTTGCGCTCTACAGTAGGTTCCCACTAGTTATCTATTTTATACGTGGTAGTGTGTATATGTAAATCCCAACCTCTCAGTTCATCCCATCACCCTCTACCTAGCTGGTATCTACATGTCTATTCCCTCTATTCCATCTGCATCTCTATTCCTGCCCTGCAAATAGGTTCATCTGTACCATTTTTCTAAATTGATACAGCCACTCAGGAGAACAGTAGAGAGGGTCCTTTAAAAAACTAAAAATAGAACTACCACATGACCCAGGAGTCCTGCTACTGGGCAAATATCCAGAGAAAACCATAATTTAAAAAGGCTCATGCACCTCACTGTTCGTTGCAGCACTATTTACAATAGCCAAGATATGAAAGCAACCTAAATATATACACTGATAGATGAATGGATAAAGAATATGGATACATATGCATAGTGGAATATTTTACAGCAACAAAAAGGAATGAAACTGGGTTATTTGTAAAGATGTGGATGGACCTAGAACCTGTTATAAAGAGTGAAGTAAGTCAGAATGAATTTGGGGGTTTTAAGCTGAGGTATTCTCTTTACTAGGGGTGTGATTCGAGCCAAGAGCTATAGAAAATGCTATTGGTGTCTGCTCAGGTCTCTTGGAACCCCTCTTCCTAATGGGCATGTCCATCCCCCAGCTGTGAGCACTCACTGAGGGCTCACACCTGTGACCATCTCTGGGGGCACCCAAGGTGCCTGGGAGTTACACACGCACACACACACACACACATACACACTAAGAGAGTAGGTACACACACACACACACACACACACACACACACAGTAGGTGTATTTACCTACTGTCAGTAAATACCCCTTATCCTCAAGATAGGATAGACTCTGCTCTCCTGTTATCCCCTTGAGCTCCCCCTGGATTAGACTATAGCAGGTATTTCCCCAGAGATACCCTAGCTCCTTCCTCTTTTCTTTCTTGTTTTCTACATCTCATTTCTAGTTTCTCTTGAAGGCACTCCCTCCCTAAATAAGCCATTTATAGGGGATATCTGCCTCAGGCTCTGCTTCCAGGGCACAAGACCTAAGAAAGTGGCTTAACTTCAGTATGCCTCATTTCTTTCTCTGGAATGATAGCCACAGAACGATAAGCACCTCGCACCATCACCAACCCAAAGTAACTGTTCACTGAAGTTAGTTGCTCCTGATGTTGCTGGCTTTGCTGCTGCTATTATTCCTTGAATTAGTAGCTGCTGTGTTGCGATATTAAACTAATATATAAAGTTAAGTAATAAAGGTACATTTCAGATTTCAAAGCAGCCAGTTTAATAATAGCCACTACTGGGCATGTCCCCGTGTGTTTGTTTTATGATTAACCTTACTTATGTAAAATTTGCTTCTTGTACTTAGATTCAACAGTAGGTATTCTACATGGTCCAAAGTGGTTAGTGTCTGCAAGAACTTTCAGTCTAATAAGGATGTTAGACAAGTATTCAGATTAATACAAGGACAGGTTCAAGGGCAAATGCCAAGAGTCCAACATATTTAAAAACAAAATAGTATGTTCTTTCAAAACAAGGACAGGTCACATTCAGATTGAGGCAGAAGAGAAAGACACTTAAAGGAAGAGGTTGGGGGAGCAAATGGATTATTGGCTGGGTGGCTGGCCGAACAACTAAATTTTTTAATAATTTGATTGAAGGATAATTTATATTGTGCAAAATTTACCCAATTCACGTACACAAATCAACAAAATTTAGTATGTTCACCATGTTGTGCAACTATTGTACCCATTCAGTTTTAGAGCATTTCCATCATGCCAGCAGGATCCCTCCGGCCCATTTACCACTAATCTGTGTTCCGTCCGTATCTCCAGGCAACCACTAATCTACTTCTGTCTTTATAGGTTTTCCTTTGGTGATAATTTCATAGAAATGCGTTCATAGAATATGTGGCTCTTTGTATCTGGCTTTTTTTTAATGTTTGAGATTTATTGATATAGCATATATCAATAATTCATCCTTTTTTATTGTTAGTATTCCGTTGTGTGGATGTAGTGCATTTTGGTTAGCCATTCTCTTGTTGATGAGCATTTAGGTTGTTTCTACTTTTTGTCTACTTTTTGTGCAAGTCTGTCTGGGGGATAAATGCCTTTTAACAGCTGGATATGAGCAAGCAGTGAAGGAAATGCTATGGGTAAGGAATAGAGATGAAAATGTGGGTTGTGGTCACCAGGGAGTGAGTACTCATTTAGTAGAAGCAAAGAGCATCACGGAGGCATGGAGGACTATGAAAAGCGGTGAAAGGGACAGCACAACTTAGCAACATACATCAAGAGAAAATGTACCTTCCAATATATCCTGCCCAGAAAAGATTTCATGCTCAAAACATTTTGCAAAACACTGTCTAACATATGCCCCTCTGGGAAGTGTTTATTAGCATTTTAATGGTTCTGAAAAGCTCTGTAGCAAAAGCATCAATTTTAAAAATTTATTTAAAAACATCTAAATTTCATTTAACCTGACATTTCACACACACACCCATACAGACGGACACACACACAATTAAGCTCAGATTCTGGTTTTAGTAATTAGCCTCATCAATACTTTGTAATTTTCTGTGAATATACTTTTGTTAATGCATATAAAACAGATGCATACAAGGTTCTGCCTTGAAGGCTGCAGGATAGGAATTATTTAAAAACTGCTTTATAGAAAAGATAATAGAGACATTTCTGAAATTGCTGTAGCTCTTTGATTAGTCTCCAACCTGTAATTCATACTTCTGTTAAGGCAAATTGCATTATTTTAGTACTTCAGCTACTAAAATGAGGATAACACCACTCTAACTCATTCCTCCAAGACAGTGTTTTATACACTAATGGTCATATGCCATTATTGACTGAGAAATAATTTTTGTGGAGTCTTATCAGCATTTATAATGAAGCAGAAAAAAGTTCCTGATACGGTTAAGGTAACTATTGTTTCATAAAATTTTGTTTCAGTTGTGTGTGTACTTGTGCCTGTCTCTGTGTCATCCCAATATATAGTCAGTGAGTTGCGGAAAATCATTCCCTAGATCATACTTTCCAAAGTTTAAGGAAAGCATCATGATGATGCAAGATGCTTTTAGGTGATGTATGGACAGTACGTGAACATTGTATTAATACACTTCCTCATCCTTGTTCAATCCTTTGATTATAGAGACTGTCTCTCTATAATCTCCTTTTGGTACAGGTCTTTAAAACAATTGTTTGTATCTTCTTTGAAGAGATCAAAGTTCTGAGCTCAGACCTAAAACTTGAAAATATGTTGCTACATCATATATATATTTGTAGTAGTTGCCTCATTATGGCAACTGATATGTATTTGCAATCTGGTAGCAACGGCACCCCACTCCAGTGCTCTTGCCTGGAGAATCCCATTGTCGGAGGAGCCTGGTGGGCTGCAGTTCACGGGGTCACTGGGAGTCGGACATGACCCGAGCGACTTCACTTTCACTTTTCACTTTCATGCATTGGAGGAGGAAATGGCAACCCACTCCAGTGCTCTTGCCTGGAGAATCCCAGGGATGGGGGAGCCTGGTGGGCTGCCGTCTGTGGGGTCGCACAGAGTCAGACACGACTGAAGCGACGTAGCAGCAGCAGCAGCAGCAGTGATGTAATACTTCCTTTAAAATATATATTTAAGTGAATCACTTTAAGAAAAATAACAATAGTGTAAGTGAAATATGGATATTGGTAGAGATATTAAAGATGATTGTGAATAACTGAAACTTGGGAAACACAGTTCTAACCTCTACCTATCCTGAGACTATCTTTTCTTTATGAGAACTCCTCTGATATTTAAAACATTTTTAATTGTTTCATGTCTTTGTGATGATCATATTCTGTTACCTGGGAATCAACCAGTCTAATTTAGAAGTAAGCTAAATAAATACTATGCAGTGGTGTAGAACTGAAGGTTTGCTGGTGAGAAGGACAGGCATGACTTGAAAACCACTCTTTTATAACATTTGTTGTTCTTCTTTCTTTGCCCAAGAATCTACAGAAAGATTGCAGCCTGTGAGGAAGGACCCATAGCTGTCTCCACATCTCTGTCTCAGTAGATGTAATTAACTCAGTTAGTTGGCAATGCCAGGGTATTTCATCTAATCCAATATTCAGATCAATGGGATGTTGCCATATGTACACAGACTACCAATTTCAAGTAATTAGAATGTAATAAAAATAGATTCAGTGCACTCCTGATGATAAGTATAATTTGATCTCTCCTTTTTGAATCATAATTGAATTCAGGGTCTAAACACTATGGACAGTATCAGTTGGATTTATACCACATATGTGCATGGGATTGAACCCACATCTGCTACTTCTGCATTGGCAGGCAGGTTCCTTACCACTAGCACCACCTGGGAAGCACATATGTGTGCAAAGATACCACCACTTAACCAAGTTGCAGTTTACTGGATGTCAGGCGAGAGTTTATTCGAGAGTTTATTGCAAGTATGTCTACCACTTTTGAGATGGGCCTGTCACTGTTCTAAATTTGATACCTCAAGTCAATATGTTAATTCAGTGCCAAGTGTGTCTCCTTTATATCTGGCTACATCCGGGGACTCCTACTACATCAGCATAAGTAACTGGTCTATGATTAGTGTGATAGTTTAGGATATTCCAGATAATGTAAATTGGATCTTATAGTGTCAAGGAGATGATAGGTATGACTTTAGAATTATGGATGTATTTTTAGTCTTGTGTTTAACTAGATAACAACATAATTACCAGGGCATCCTTGTCTTTAATTCATGTTTAAGAGTTTGCCATACAAGGAACCCAAACCACTATGGCCAAAATAAAATCCTCCTCCTAACTTCCCCCAAAGTCCTTATTCATGCCATTTGTCCTCGATCCCAGGAATAGACTGTTTTACAATGCTCTGATTGCTTTTTATGTCAATTTTAACACCTAACAAATCAATGAGGGCAAAAATTGAGTCATATGTGTGACCTAAGTCTAACTGATGACTGATTGATTGATTCTTTTATTCAGTGAATACCTTTTGTAGTTTACTGTAGGGAATTTGGCCTTTTGAAGATGATAAAGGTTTGGGCAGATGGTATGACATGGCTTATACTGAATCACTCTAGATGATGTCTTCATGGAGACAGGGGACGAGGCAGTAGTAAGGAAAATCAGTTTGGAGGATTTTTCAGTTCCTAAGATGGGAGAAGTGACGGCAGCATAAACTAGGTGGTAGAGACCACAGGTGCTGGTTTTATATTTTGCAACATGCCTGGTATGTTTCTGTTTTCAATGTACTGTTTAATAAGTGAATGATACTATATTCTATATGCCTATACCTCCACACTTTCCAAGCTCTTGACTGACCAATAAATATAAAAAGGCTTGTCTCTGCATATTTACAAAGTAGTCTCATATTCAAGCTGATGGGTAGGGAATGGGGTACATTATGTAGTTGCTGTGTTCAGCAGAATCATACTTTTGCATCATATGCAGTGGGGATCATTTTTATTTTGAATAATTTCATTAGATTTTAATATAGGCAGAGAAAAAGAGTGGAATGGATATGGACTGCATGTTCTGCTAATAACACTGTCAGAAACCTGCAATATTTAGACAAAACCAAGTGACTAGATGCAGAATTCAGCAATCTGCCTGTTTGCACTAAAGACAAATGTGGCAGTCATTCTGTGCTATCGATGGCCTTATCCCTAAAGTTTCAGTTTGTTGGTGCTAGAAATAATTGTGAAATTAACTTTTGAATATTAAAATGGTACTTTTAGAGATAATTTCTTTAGCACAGAAAAATTTTAATGTGAACATGTCCTCAAAATTCACTTTTGAAAGAATGGGCAGGTAATATTATGCTCATTTTTCCAAGGAGGAACCCAGAGCACAAACACATTTTGTGACTTGGCTAAGGTCACACAATCCTGACACATTCAGAACAAAAGCTTGACGTCAGCAGAGCTGTGTCTATTATGTTCACTGTTGTATCCCCGATGCTTAGACTTGTGCTGGCTGAATAAATATTTCAAGAGCAACTGACTGAATGAGTAGATAAATGCAAGTCACAGCACCAAGATTATAATAAAGACCTAACTTAAAATACTAGAAGGGTAGTAACTTGGTAAAGGTGTAGAAAATATGTTCTGCACATATCCATAGTGGTGAAAAACTAGAAATAGTAATGCGTGTATGCTTCATCGCTTACTCGTGTCTGACTCTGTGACCACATGAACTGTAGCCTGACAGACTCCTTTGTTCATGAGATTTTCCAGGCCAGAATACTAGTGTGGGTAGCCATTCCCTTCTCCAGAGGATCCTCCCAATCCAGGAATCAAACCCAGGTCTCCTACATTGCAGGCAGATTCTTTACCATCTGAGCCACAAGGGAAGCCTAGTAGTTAATATGTATCACATTTTTAAAAAAAATTCTCTATGGTAAAGGAATAGACCATGTCAAGTTTTCAGTTTTTAAAGGGTGAATTTGAAGTCAAATAGTTTCATATTCACTTTCATCAAAGTGGTAAATGAACTAAAATACCATAAAAGTGTACCTTAAAGTTATGACCCTCTCTCATCATAGAAAAACACAAGATGAAAAGCCAAAATCCACCCACTTGAGACACTTTACTTCTGAATTCCTCTCCCTGGCTGCAGCCTCTTTGAACCCTTGAATGGTTTCTTCTACCAGAAACTTTTATAATACATTCAAGTTCTGCATTTTTCTTTCTCTCATTTCATTTTTCATGTCCTTCAGATGTGTCATCATCTCAAATGGCAGTTTCAGTGACGTCAGACATCCCATTTAGAAAGATGATACTGACTTTTCCAGGAGTGATATCTGTTTTTAGACCTTCTAGGAAAAGTAAAGTCACAAAGTCCTTTTCTTCCCCATTATTTGCATCTTGCTAAATAAGCAGCCACCTTGTTGGGGGCTTCTGCATTTCTTAGCTGGGCCCTTGCAGAAATCAAAAGGCAACTCTGACTCTAGATCCTCAACCTTTGCTTGTGACCTTTTCTTAAGTTGACCAGAGATCAGGGTTACTAACGCCCTATCAGCTCAAGAGACCATCATTGAACCAGTGGGTGCAGCCAAAGGGAAGAGGTTGATTGACATGAACATTGATTGTCTACATTGAAAATGGTATGTTAGTTAATGCTAGTTGCCCAGTTCGTCCAACTCTTTGCGACCCCGTGGACTGTAGCCTGCCAGGCTCCTCTGTCCATGGAATTCTCCAGGCAAGANGTGGGTGCAGCCAAAGGGAAGAGGTTGATTGACATGAACATTGATTGTCTACATTGAAAATGGTATGTTAGTTAATGCTAGTTGCCCAGTTCGTCCAACTCTTTGCGACCCCGTGGACTGTAGCCTGCCAGGCTCCTCTGTCCATGGAATTCTCCAGGCAAGAATACTGGAGTGGGTGGCTATTCCTTTCTCCAGGGCATCTTCCTGACCCAGGTCTCCTGCACTGTGGGCAATTTCTTTACCATCTCGGCCACCAGGGAAGTTGATGGGAAGGTACCAAAGAGATCATGGTGCCCACGCCACATTTTGCAGATTGAGGCTCCTGAAGCGCAGAGAAAGCAATGGCTTGCTCACACTGCAAACTAGTGATCAGGGTTTGGGCTGAAACTTAGGTCTCTGATAACTTTTTCTGGGAAGAAGTCTTTCCTTACCACAAGGCTCTTGGTGTCCCAGGGGCCCTGATGAATGACTTGCAAGCTCTTTAAGCATGGATTCTAGATAAATCACTTACGGTCATTTCTACTTCATACCTCTAAACTTGAATAAGTTGCCTGGAGGGGGTCCTATCACGTGGTCACACACGGGCCACGGAAGCTCTTTGCAGACATGGTTTCAGCTCTTTGAAGCCTTGATGAAGGACATGGAGGCAGGGGCTGTTGGTCATTCCCACGCCTGTCTCAAAGCTACGGGGACACCTCTGTGCTCACAAAAGGGAGAACTCTGCAAGGCCACCAAAGGATCTGTTCACACAGATGAGCCATCTTCAAGTTGCCCTTCCCATTCTGATTATTCTAATCAAAATTACGATCCCTTAGAGGCAGGCTGCATTTTAGTTGATTAAGCTCATTTTCAGGGCTTCTCACGTGGCTCAGTGGTAAAGAACCTGCCTGCCAACGCAGAGGACATTAGAGATGCACTTTGGATTCCTGGGTGGGGAAGATCACTTTNTCTCTAGGGTTGCATCCTAGTGGTAAAGAACCTGTCTGCCGATGCAGGAGACAGAAGACATGCAGGTTCGATCCCTGGATCAGGAAGATTCCCTGGAGAAGGGAATGGCAACCCACTCCAGTATTCTTGCCTGGAGAATCCCCATGGACAGAGGAGCCTGCTGGGCTACAGTCCATAGGGTCACAAAAAGTCAGACACAACTGAAGTGACTGAGCCATCACTTACTTCCCCCAGTTAGTGGAGTGTGCCTTCCATCCCTTCCTAGGTCGGAAGGAAGTACTTTTCTCGAGATTTTTCATCCTCAATTTTCTAATAAGCTTTGCTATCCATGTGACCTATAGTTTTTGTTGGAATGGTTGATTGAAGAAAAACTCTCCTCGGGATTTTTAAGAGTTTTACTTTTTCACATTTCCAGCATCCTGTTTAAAAGCCCACTGTCATTCTTTAATCTGAACAGTTTCTTTTTCCCCTTCTGGATGTTGTTAGCATGTTATCTTTATCCCTAGTGTCTTGAAATTACAAATCATGTGTCTCTCTGTGGCTTTCTTGCCTCTCACTGTTTTGTGCCTTTGGTAGGCCTTTGCAATCTGAAAACCTAAGATGTCAGTTCTGGAGAATCTTTTCATTCTATTGGTTTGAAATGTATTTATCCACCAATGATTCTCTTTTTCTCTTTTTGCAACTTTTATTAGTCAGATATTGGGTCTTCTGAATTGACTTTGTAATTTTTAAATTGTTTCTCTCTTATTTTCTAGCACCTTTCCTCCATATCTCTATGTAAGAATCTCTCAAATTTATCACTCTCTTTTTTAATATTTATTTTTATGTATGCTAATCCTTTTAAAATTTTTCCCAGAGTTCATTATTATTCTAATTATCACCTCCTTTACAATGTCTGCTTGTTCCATTTTTGTGACCATTAAAAAAATTTTATCCGACGCTATAAAATATATTTTAAAATTTTATTTTTATTTTCCTCCTTGTGCTGAATGTTTCTTCTGAATGCCGTTTATCACGTGATTGGCCTCTGCCTTCCCATCCTGGTCTGCTGTGAATATTCCAGAGTGAGAGAATAGCCTGCTGATTGCATCACCTGTGTGACTGCGCAGACTTTGTATGTTACTGGTTTTGTTCTCAGCTGCTCAGTTTAAAATCCAGGCATTTCATCAGAGGATCCTGACATGTCCCCATCTATGGGTCTTTTCTCTGGGGCTAGAGCTGATTTCCTATCATTTATCTGTTGAATAATTGGATTAGGCTGTAGGAAACAGAAATATAACTTCAGCGGCCTAATCCTATGAGACTTTTTTCCCTTCCCTCTCAAAACAAGGCTGAAGGTCCGATCAAGCTGCATCTTTAACCGCCACCACACAGCATATGTTTTTTTTATTTTTTTTATTATTATTTTTTTTAGCCTATGGTTTTAATCATTCACATTTCTCTCTCATAGTCTCAACATGGTTGTTCCAATTCCAACCTTATGCTCATATTTTGGACAGGAAGGAGAAGAAACATTGAAGAAGGGAAAGGTAGCACCTATATTAAAATTCATGAATGAAAGAGTGAATAAACATACCTGAAGTTCCTAGCAGATATCTTTGGTCAAAACTATACCATAAATCCATTTCTGGATTAAAAAGAGTCTGGGAAGTTAAGGTTTATGGCTGGACCACTGTCATCCTGAACACAGTCAGGCTTCTACTGGGAAAAATAAAGGATGAATATTGAATAGGAAAACTAGCAGTATTCACTATGTAAAAGAAGACAGATAAAACACACTGTCCAAGGTAAACTGAAGAGCTTCACACTCAGTACACTGTGTGTACTATTATCTTAAAATCAAATGATACAAGATAAGATTTAAAGGATATGGGTGTATTTCTGTGCTTAATAGTAAGACTAGGAAGCATTTATCCAGGCAAGCTTCTGTTAGGTGCTCCATTGTGTTTCCCAGCTCTACTCAGAGTTAGCAAATTATACTATAACTAAACTGTAATATCTTTAAGTATGAAATCTGTTCATAATTATGAATTTAGCATCTAATACTTTTTTCTGGCCAAGATTATTTGATAAGTAAAATGAACACATCAAAATATGGTATTGCTATAAGACTAAATTTTTTATTGTGTAAATGATCATTCATTTTTTGTTTACACTGAGCATTTAAAGAGGAGGGGGGAAAGGAAGGAGGCAAGGAAGGAAGAGAATAAAATGAAAGAGAAGGAAAGAAGACAAAGGAAGGAAGAAAATTCTGATCACTAGCAGCCAACATAGTTTTACTTTAAAACGGAAATCTTAACATCCCATAATCTTCTGTTGAAAGGCCATTAGAATTAAAATTAAGAGAAATGCAATGGAGGAGTTGATTCGTCTCCTGCTGAAACAGCATCCTGTACTGTGCGAGTTTACACACTCTGCTATCAGTCTGCCCAGGTACAACCCCTGTTGTTCTACTTGCTAGTTCTGCAATCTTAGGCAAATTGTTTAATATTCTTATCTCTTTGTTTTCTCATCTGTAAAATGGGAATAGTAATAATTCCTGGCTCATGCAGTTGTGTGGATTAAATGACTGGCCCACATATATAAGTATCTTTGGTGAGTAAGCATTTGATAAAAGTAGAAACTGAAAAGTGCAAGTGTTACTCACTCAACAAAGTGGCGTCCAATTTTTTGCTACCCTGTGGGCGGTAGCCCACCAGGCCCCTCTGTCCATGGAATTCTCCAAGCAAGAATACTGGAGTGGGCTGCCCTTCCCTTCTCCAGGAGATCTTCCCAACCTAGACTGGGATGGAACTTGTGTTTCCTGCACTGCAGGCAGCTTCTTTACCGTCTGAGCCACCAAGAAAGCCCAGTGATAAAAGTTAGCTATTTTTTAAAAATATGGATACAGAGAATATTGCAATGAGATTATTCAATAAGAAATTTAACAACTATATACAAAAAGGGATAATTTGCATGATTATCAGCTGTAATTGAGTCCCAGTGGGTTCTATATTCCCTCAGGTATTGTTTTCATATGTATCAAAACATTGATTTATAGTTTTCTGAATCTGCCATAACCACAGACCACACACCGGGTGACTTAAATTAATGTATTAAAGAGCTTCTTCACCTCTGAGGACTCTAAGGGAGGATCTGCTTTTAGCGTCTCTGGTATACTCAGGGATTCCTGGACTTGTGTTTCCAGGACACAAGTGTTTTCCACATCACTTTCCCTCTCCATGTATGTCTCTATGTGCAAATGTGCTCTTTTTATACTGACATCAGTTTTGTTGGATTAGTGTCCACCTGAAAGACCTCATCTTAACTTGATCCTAGCAAAGACTATTTCCAAACAAGGTCACATTTGCAAGTGCATGTGTGTTAAGTCTTGAGGGCTCCCCAGGTGGCGCCTAGTGATAAAGAACCTGCCTGCCAGTGCAGGAGACATGAGATGTGGGGTTGGATCCTTTGTTTGGGACGATCCCCTGGAAGAAGGCACGGTAACCCACTCCAGTATGCTTACCTGGAGAATCCCAGGGACAGAGAAGCCTGGTGGGATACAAAGGGTCAGACATGACTGAAGTGACTTCATCTTGATCCTAACAAAGATTCTATTTCCAGATAGGGTCACATTCACAAGTACTGGGGGTTAGACCTTCAATATAATGATGTGTGTTTATTGAGGGAAGGGATTCAAGATATAAGAAGCATGACTTAAATGAAGCCATAGCTAATATTTTCACTAAATCTGCGTGCAACCCAGATGTCAGCTGGTGCCACGTAGCCCTTGAGCAGGACCTGGAGCTGGTAAGTCCTAAGCTCAGAATGACACCTGTGGATTCCTACTCATTTTTGTTCTTTTGGCTCTGCTGATCTCAGACCACTGTGGCCTTGTGAGTGGTACTGTGCCTCACTGACACAGATGTGAAACTCATCAGGTCCTCAAAAATGATCCACTAACACAAAAAATAGCAGTGAACAATGATAGCTCCACTGAAAATTTTTTCAAGAGTAGGGAGAATTTTTAATGCACAACATACAGTTCCCAGGACACAACTTGTGAAGACTTTACTAAAAGTTCTTCTCTCCAAAGCGTTCTTCAGATCCGTCAGTTCAGTTCAGTTGCTTAGTCATGTCCGACTCTTTGTGACACCATGGACTGCAGCATGCTAGGCTTCCCTGTCCATCACCAACTCCCAGAGCTTGCTCAGACACATGTCCATGGAGTCAGTGATGCCATCCAGCCACCTCATCCTCTGTCATCCCCTTTTCCTCCTGCCTTCAGTCTTTCCCAGCATCAGACCTTGTACCTGAGGGAATTTTTTTTCTTAGTCTATTCTCACTCCTAGATTTTCACCAATTCTATCCCCAAGTATCCAGCTCTTTTCTCCTCTTTTAGGCAGAACATTTTACTTCTCTCTGATTCCTTGGTCCAAAATTTATATACGACCACCCCCTGGAAACTATGATATTTTCATTAATGAGAAGTCAGTGTAACATGTCATTTTCTTCCACAGAGGGAGGTGAAAAATATGAAATAGATGGAAAAATTAGAAAAAATATTCCACAGGAGAATGGAGTAGAAGAAGAGGAATGCTGGATTTGGAATTATAAGATTTCACAGAGATATATAAAAATAATAAGTAAATATATTTTATAGTTATTTTTATGTTATAGTTACACAGTGATTTTTCTTAAGTATGAGAACAGTTTATCCCCATCACTCCTCACAAGAATCTTAACTTGCTCACAGTCATACAGCTAGTAAGAGAGCTGGGATTTGCACCCAGTTACTAAGAATCCATAGACTGTCCTTAGACTGTTTAGTACCATGGGGTCCTAAAAAACACGAAGTGAATGGTCCTCAGCTCCTGAAAATAATATTAATTTTTATTGATGATTAGATTTCTTTTGAATGAAGAATGTGATTTTATTCTCAGAAAATATCTAATGGGATCATTTATTCTTTTAAGAAAATATAAACTAATTATCCCCTATAATGAAAAGACATCTTTTGGGGGTGTTATTTCTAGAAGGTCTTGTAGGTCTTCATAGATCCATTCAACTTCAGCTTCTTCATCATTACTGGTTGGGGCATAGACTTGGATTACTGTGATATTAAATGGTTTGCATTGGAAATGAACAGAGATCATTCTGGCATTTTTGAGATTGCCCTCAAGTACTGTATTTCAGACTCTTGTTGACTATGAGGGCTACTCCATTTCTTCTAAGGGATTCTTGCCCACAGTAGTAGATATAATGGTCGCCTGGATTAAATTCACCCATTCCAGTCCATTTTAGTTCACTGATTCCTAAAATGTCACTGTTTACTCTTGCCATCTTCTGTTTGACCATTTCCAGTTTACTTGATTCATGGACCCGACATTCCAGGTTCCTATGCAATATTGTTGTTTACAGCATCAAATTTTATTTCTATCACCAGTCACATCCACAACTGGGTGTTGTTATCATGTTGACTCTATCTCTTCCTTCTTTCTGGAGTTATTTCTCCACTCTTCTCCAGCATATTGGGCACCTACTCACCTGGGGATTTCATCTTTCAGTGTCCTATCTTTTTGCCTTTTCATACTGTTCATGGGGTTCTCAAGGCAAGAATACTGAAGTGGTTTGCCATTCCCTTCTCCAGTGGACCACGTTTTGTCAGAACTCTCCACAATGACCCATCAATCTTCAGTGGTCCTACAAGGCATGGCTCATAGTTTCATTGAATTAGACAAGGCTGTGGTCCATGTGGTAAGTTTGATTAGTTTTCTGTGATTGTGGTTTTCTTTCTGTCTGTCCTCTGACAGATAAGGATAAGAGGCTTATGGAAGCTTCCTGATGGGAGACTGACTGTGGGGGAAACTGGGTCTTGTTCTGATTGGCACCAAGCTCAGTAAATCTTCAACCCAATTTTCTGTTGATGGGTGTGGCTGTGTTCCCTCCCTTTTGTTTGACCTGAGACCAAACTATGGTGGAGGTAATGAAGATACCTCCAAAAACAAGACCAGGAGCTGACTATGTAGCAAAAACAAGACAGGGAGCTGACTGTGGCTCAGAACATGAACTCCTTATTCCAAAATTCAAATTAAATTGAAGAAAGTAGGGAAAATCACTAGACCATTTGGGTATGACTTAAGTCAAAACCCTCATGATTAAACAATGGAAATGATAAATAAATTCAAAGGACTTGGTCTGATAGACACAGTGCCTGAAAAGCTATGAACAGAGGTTCGTGACATTGTACTAGGATAAGAGGCTTATGGAAGCTTCCTGATGGGAGACTGACTGTGGGGGAAACTGGGTCTTGTTCTGATTGGCACCAAGCTCAGTAAATCTTCAACCCAATTTTCTGTTGATGGGTGTGGCTGTGTTCCCTCCCTTTTGTTTGACCTGAGACCAAACTATGGTGGAGGTAATGAAGATACCTCCAAAAACAAGACCAGGAGCTGACTATGTAGCAAAAACAAGACAGGGAGCTGACTGTGGCTCAGAACATGAACTCCTTATTCCAAAATTCAAATTAAATTGAAGAAAGTAGGGAAAATCACTAGACCATTTGGGTATGACTTAAGTCAAAACCCTCATGATTAAACAATGGAAATGATAAATAAATTCAAAGGACTTGGTCTGATAGACACAGTGCCTGAAAAGCTATGAACAGAGGTTCGTGACATTGTACAGGAGGCAGTGGCCAAGACCATCCCCAAGAAAAAGAAATGCAAAAAGGCAAAATGGCTGTCTGAGGAGGCCTTACAAATAGTGATGATGCTGTGAAAGTGCTGTACTCAATATGCCAGCACATTTGGAAAACTCAGCAGTGGCCACAGGAAAACAAAAGGTCCATTTTCATTCCAGTCCCAAAGAAAGGCAATGCAAAAGAATGTTCGAACTACCACACAATTGCACTCATTTCACATGCTAGCAAAGTAATGCTCAAAATTCTCCAAGCCAAGCTTCAACAGTATGTGAATCGTGAACTTCCAGATGTTCAACCTGGTTTTAGAAATGGCAGAGGAACCAGAGATCAAATTACCAATATCTGTTAGATCATCAAAAAAGCAAGAGAAAACATCTATTCAGCTTTATTGACTATGCCAAAGCCTTTGGCTGTGTTGATCACAACAAATTGTGGAAAAATTTTAAAGAGATGGGAAATTTATACCTGCCTCCTGAGAAATCTTGATCTCCTGCAGGTCAAGAGATAACAGTTAGAACTGAACATGGAGAAACAGATAGGTTCCAAATCACGAAAGGAGTATATCAAGGCTGTATATTGTCACCCAGCTTATTTAACTTATATGTAGAGTACATCATGCAAAATCCCAGGCTGATTGAAGCACAATGGTGCTTCATCAAGCACTATTTCTGGGAGAAATATCAATAACCTCAGATACTCAGATGATACCACCCTTATGACAGAAAGTGCAGAAGAACCAAAGAGCCTCTTGATGAAGGTGAAAGAAGAGAGTGAAAAAGCTGGCTTAAAATTCAACATTCATAAAACTGATATCATGGCATCCAGTCCTATCCCTTCATATCAAATAGATGGGGAAACAATGGAAACAATGAGAGACTTCATATTCTGGGGCTCCAAAATTACTGCAGATGGTGACTGCAGCCACAAAATTAAAAGATGGTTGCTTGTTAGAAGAAAAGTTACAATCAACCTAGACACCATATTCAAAAGCAGAGACATCACTTTGCCAACAAATGTCCATATAGTCAAAGCTATGATCTATGTGGCTATGAGAGTTGGACTCTAAAGAAAGTTGAGTGCTGAAGTATTGGTGCTTTTGAAAATGTGATGTTGGAGAAGACTCTTGACAGTCCATTGGACTGCAAGGAGATCCAACCAGTAAATCCTAAAGAAAATCAGTCCTGAATATTCATTGGAAGGACTGATGCTGAAGCTGAAACTCCAATACTTTGGTCACCTGATGTGAAGAACTGACTCCTTGAAAAACACCCTGATGCTGGGAAAGATTGAAGGCAGGAGGAGAAGGGGATAACAGAGGATGAGATAGTTGGGTGGCATCACCGACTTGATGGACATGAGTTTGAGCAAACTCTTGGAGTTGGTGATGGACTTTAAGCCTGGCATGCTGAAGTCCATGGGATCACAAAGATTCAGACATGACTGAGTGACTGAACTGAATGAACTGAGCTGAAACTAATTATCATTAAATGCTTTTTAAAAATGCCTTGTTTTAATCTTAACAGTGATACTATCTATAATTTCTGATATAGAATCAAATTGTACTTATTGTTTGAATGTTATTTCTTTTTTCTATTAGAAATGTGATATATTTGATTTAATTTTTAATTATTTTATATTGGAGTATAGCTGATTAACAATGTTCTGAAGTTTCAGGTGTCCAGGAGTCCAATGGTATCTTAAATCAAAGTATACTGGACTACAAAAATTTACTCCTGGCCTAGTTCTATTCAGTCAGATCAAGCTATGGTGATTCTATTCATTTCTTGGCACTATACTCTGGAAGTTTAGAATCTGGGGACTTAGGCCAGTTCAGTCAGTTCAGTTCAGTCACTCAGTCATGTCTGATTCTTTGCAACCCCATTAACCACAGCACGCCAGGCCTCCCTGTCCATCACCAACTCCTGGGGTCCACACAAACCCATGTCCATTGAGTTGGTAATGCCACCCAACCGTCTCACACTATGTCGTCCCCTTCTCCTCCTGCCCTCAATCTTTCCCAGCATCAGGGTCTTTTCAAATGAGTCAGCTCTCTGCATCAGGTGACCAAAGTACTGGAGTTTCAGCTTCAAAATCAGTTCCTCCAATGAATACCCAGGACTGATCTCCTTTAGGACGGACTGATTGGATCTTCTTGAGAGTCCAAAGGACTCTCAAGAGTCTTCTCTAATACCACAGTTCAAAAGCATCAATTCTTTGGTGCTCAGCTTTCTTTATTGTCCAACTCTCACATCCATACACGACCACTGGAAAAACCATAGCCTTGACTAGACAGACCTTTGTTGACAAGGTAATATCTCTGCTTTTTAACATGCTGGCTAGGTTGGTCATAACTTTTCTTCCAAGGAGTAAGCGTCTTTTATTTTCATAGCTGCAATCACCATCTGAAGTTATTTTGGAGCCCAGAAATATAAAGTCAGCCATTGTTTCCCCATCTATTTGCCATGAAGTGATGGGACCAGATGCCATGATCTTAGTTTTCTGAATGTTGAGCTTTAAGCCACCTTTTTCACTCTCCTCTTTCACTTTCATCAAGAGGCTCTNTAGGATGGACTGGTTGGATCTCCTTGCAGTCCAAGGGACTCTCAAGAGTCTTCTCCAACACAGTTCAAAAGCATCAATTCTGTGCTCAGCTTTCTTTATAGTTCAACTCTCACATCCATACATGACTACTGGAAAAACCATAGTCTTGACTATATGGATCTTTGCTGACAAAATAATGTCTCTGCTTTTTAATATGCTGTTTAGGTTGGTCATAACTTTCCTTCCAAGGAGCAAGCATCTTTTAATTTCATGGCTTCAATCACCATCTGAAGTGATTTTGGAGCCCCCCAAAATAAAGTCTGTCACTGTTTCCACTGTTTTCCCATCTATTTGCCATTAAGTGATGGGACCAGATGCCATGATCTTAGTTTTCTGAATGTTGAGCTTTAAGGCAACTTTTTCACTCTCCTCTTTCACTTTCATCAAGAGGCTCTTTAGTTCCTCTTCACTTTCTGCCATAAGGGTGGTGTCATCTGCATATCTGAGGTTATTGATATTTCTCCCAGCAATCTTGATTCCAGCTTGTGCTTCCTCCAGCCCAGTGTTTCTCATGATGTACTCTTCATATAAATTAAATAAGCAGGGTTAATCGGTTATTACAGTAAATCAAAAGAATGTCTCAAGGTTGTATAGATCTTACTAGACCCACTCTCACAATTTACATTTTAAGATAACAGGTTTAGAACTAACAGTAGAAAGATTTTACCAGACCAACTCCCATAATATACATTTTAGGATACAGGATTAGTCAGAAGGTTTTCAAGAAGGAGAAACTGTCCTCAAGAAGGATACAGTGTTGTTATATGATCCTTGGCAACCCACTCCAGTATTCTTGCCTGGAGAATCCCAAGGATGGGGGAGCCTAGAGAGCTGCCGTCTATGAGGTCACACCGAGTTGGACTCGACTGAAGCAACTTAGCAGCAGCAGCAGCAGCAGCAGCACAGAGTTTAAGCTGAGTCGTTTTGTTGTGTAATCATCTGCTCTGGGCTTAAAGAAAAAACATTTTATGTGACTAAGACTAAGGAATGTAGAGAAAATAAATGTTTGTCCTTTTCTCCTCCCTGAGAATTCCAGATCCTTCTCTCCTCCTCTGGGACCCCGAACTTCTTATCAACCTGCCTAGGAATTGAATCACTCAATTATATCTCAATAAAAGTGAAATTTGCTCAATAGCCTCAGATATGCAGATGACACCACTGTTCTGACAGGAAGCAAAGAGCCTCTTAATGAAAGTGAAGAGGAGAGTGAAAAAGTTTGCTTAACTCACCATTCAGAAAAGGAAGATCATGGCGTCCGGTCCCATCACTTCATGGCAAATAGATGGGGAAACGATGGAAACAGTGACAGCTTTTATTTTTTGGAGCTCCAAAATCACTGCAGATGGTGACTGCAGCCATGAAATTAACGATGCTTGCTCCTTTGAAGAAAAGTTTCAGTCAACCTAGATAGCATATTAAAAATCAGAGACATTGCTTTGTCAACAAAGGTCCATCTAGTCAAAGCTATGGTTTTTCCAGTAGTCATGTATGGATGTGAGAGTTGGACTATAAAGAAAGCTGAGCACTGAAGAACTGATGCTTTCTAACTGTGGTGTTGGAGAAGACTCTTGAGAGTCCCTTGGACTGCAAGGAGATCCAACCAGTCCATCCTAAAGGAAATCAGTCCTGGATATTCACTGGAAGGCCTGACGCTGAAGCTGAAACTCCAGTACTTTGGCCACCTAATATGAAGAGGTGACTCATTTGAAAAGACCCTGATGGTGGGAAAGATTGAAGGCAGGAGGAGAAGGGGACGACAGAGGATGAGATGGTTGGATAGCATCACTGACTCAATGGACATGAGTTTGAGTAAACTCCGGGAGTTGGTGATGGACAGGGAGGCCCAATGTGCTCAATCCATGGGGTCACAAAGAGTTAGACACGACTGAGCTACTGAACTGAACTGAAATGTAAAAACAGCATGTAAATGGAGAATTACAATAGAAATTGCCGTATTAAAGAATCTGAAAAATCCTATGGTAGAAAAATTTATTTAGCTTTTATCCAGGAGCATCTTTACTAAGGAAATCTTTTTTTTTCTTTTCCTTGTAATATTGATTAATATTTCAATGAGTACCAGTATTTCACAGGAAATACAATAGATAATCAGCTTATTTCATTGATAGATTTCTTGGGTGAATCAATAAAAATGAGCTGTCTTATTTTGTGTTAGACTTTGCTTGACCATTGCACTGTTCTGTGCCCAAAGCCAGGGTGGAAAATGGGATAATTATTCCAGGGAATATGTTCTGGCCCCCCGTGTAGATAAGAAAGGCCACTCCTTCTTTCCTACACAGTAGTAGTGTTTTGGCCTCCACGCTGTGAAGAGGATGCCTGCTTTCATTTTACATCTGTGACTGCAATTACTGTACCAGATGAGGCAGAAGAACTGATCCAGACAGTGATTGCTGATCACATCCTGATTAATCTTCAGTGATAAAGTACAGTGTTGAGAAGAGGAATTCGTCTGCAAGTGCAATGACTGAACGATTCAGAGTGCCTCCCTTTCTTTATTTTAATAATGAAGTTCTTTACTGCATGGATTATTAAATTTCTACTTGTATAAGTAAAACCTATATTCCTTCTTCTACTTGAGAAAGACTGAATTCTTCTAATTCCAAAGAATGTGAAGCAGCAAGCGCAAATAGGAATCTGCAGTTTGTCTGAGAGTGTATATTCATTTCTTATAACCCTGCAAAACACAGCTTTCATTCACTAATGAAAAACAGGTGTGGAAAATTGAGGTGGCCAGGTACCTGTTCAATACAGAGAGGAAACCTGAATTCTTAATCCACTTTAAAATCTTCATCAACTGCTGATATTTGGGGTAGATAAAATATCAGTACCCCTATAAACTTCTTGCTTTTTTAGCATCAAAACCTCAATATTGTATAAAAACTCAGGAGAAGAAGTAGTTTTCAAAAATGAGTTAAAACAACACAAATAGCATCTGTTTTCTAAGCATTTTTTTTTAAAGTTTATGTGGTGTCAAGTAGCACTACTCTCATTTTATAGAGATAGAAATGGAAATAATATATAAATTACTTTTATAATCTGCTAAGATTACAGTTTTGGAATATCTATTGAAATACAAGAAATAGAGTTGACCCTCTGTATCCACAGGTCCACATTTGTGGATTCAATGAAACTTGGGTTGAGAATATTGAGGAAAAAAAAAAAAAATTCCAGGAAGTTCCAAAAGTAAAACTTGAATTTGCTGCATGCCAGTAAATATTTACAAAGAATTTACATAGCATTTACAATGATTTACATAAAATTTACATTGTATTATAAGTAATCTAAAAATGATTTAAAGTATAGAGGAGGATGTGCATGTAGTTCAGTTCAGTTCAGTCGCTCAGCCATGTCCGACTCTTTGCGACCCCATGAATCGCAGCACGACAGGCTTCCCTGTTCATCACCATCTCCCGGAATTCACTCAGACTCACGTCCATCGAGTCCGTGATGCCATCCAGCCATATGCAAATACTATGCATGCTATTTTAATTAAGGGATTTGAGCATCTGTGGATTTTTATTTAATTTTGGATTCCAAGGATGGTTCTAGAGTCAACCCCACATGGGTATTGAGGGATGACTGTCCTGTATTTCCAGAGCATGGGACTTCCGGGTGGTAACGAATGGTAATGAATCTGCCTGCCAATGCAGGAGACTTCAATTCAATCCCTGAGTTGGAAAGATTGCCTGGAGGAGGAAACAGCAACCCATTACAATCTTCTTGCCTGGGAAATCCCGTGGACAGAGGAGCCTGGTGGGGTATAGTCCATGGGACTGCAAAGAGTCAGACAGGACTTAGTGACTGGGCATGAACTCAGAGAGTGCACTCTTCAGCATACAGAAAAGGCTCTTCCTATTGTATTGAATAGGTTTTGTTTCATATGATAAGTTTTAAACTAATGCTACCTTAAAACCCACTGGTACAGGGACAATCATATTCACAGGAGTAACTGCATCAGAAGTGCACAGAGCCCTTGTCTGCTCACAACAGATTCACCCAGCCTCACCCATGTCTCCTTTAATTGTTTCAAACAGTGTTCAGGGCATAGCTGCCTTTTGAAGTGAATGTCCTACTCTTCTGGTTACTAAACTGCCATGGATTGTGGAATGGGGTGCTGCTGCTGCTGCTAAGTCACTTCAGTCGTGTCCGACTCTGTGTGACCCCATAGACGGCAGCCCACCAGGCTCCCCCATCCCTGGGATTCTCCAGGCAAGAATACTGGAGTGGGTTGCCATTTCCTTCTCCAATGCATGAAAGAGAAAAGTGAAAGTGAAGTCGCTCAGTCTGTCTGACTGTTAGCGACCCCATGGACTGCAGCCCACTAGGCTACTCCATCCATTGGATTTTCCAGGCAAAAGTACTGGGGTGGGGTGCCATTGCCTTCCCCGGTGGAATGGGGTAATGTAGGAGAAAAAGGTTCTATTTCTAATTTTATTTCTCAGACGGCCACCTGAGCACTAAAGTAGACCTATTTGGGCTCAGTCTCACAAAGCCTTTCCCAAGTGCTCTTTCATTGCAATTCAAACTAGTTAGTTCCTCAGAAAGAAAGTGAATGACACACACCCATCCCCTTCATTATTCAGTTCTCTCTCTTTCCTGTTCCTTTTCCATGTAAATCTCTCCCATTTATAAGCATATAAATCTTACAATCTGGTGGGAGTGCTTAATCTCACCAGATGGAAACCATCTAAGGATTTTCTCCTGCCTAATCAAAATGTATTGTGTAGGGGAGAAAAAATAATTTTCCCTTTACCCTTCTAAGTCCTTAGCTGAGGGCCCCTATAATAAAAGAGAGATTAACAAAAGAAAAACAAACAAAAGTTTCATAACATGTTAATCTTTTTGGTCTCCAAAACCACTGTGGATGGTGACTGCATCCATGAAATCAGAAAATGATTGCTTCTTGTCAGGAAAGGGATGACAAACCTAGGCACTGTGTTGAAAAGCAGAGACATTACTCTGCTGACAAAGGTCTCTATAGACAAGGCTTTGGTCTTCCCAGTAGTCATGTATAGTTGGGAGAGTTGGACCGTAAAGAAGGCAGAATGCCAAAGAATTGATGCCTCTGAACTGTGGTGCTGGAGAAGACTCCTCAAAGTCCCTTGGACAGCAAGGAGATCAAACCAGTCAATCTTAAGGGAGATCAACCCTGAATATTCCCTGAAAGGACTGATGCTGAAGCTCCAGTATTTTGGTCATTTGATGCAAACAGCCAACACATTGGAAAAGTCCCTGATGCTGGGAAAGATTGAGGGTAGGAGAAGAGGGCATCAGAGAACGAGATGGCTGGATGGCATCACTGATGCAATGAACATGAACTTGGGCAAACTCCAGAAGATGGTGAGGGTCAGGGAGGCCTGGTGTGCTGCAGTCCATGAGGTCTCAAAGAGTGGATACGACTGGGCAACTGAACAACAAAACCTCCTGTATTCATGGGTGATACTTAGAAAAACTGAGTAGCTCCCTGAAATGGCCCAAGCCACCTCTTTAAATACTCTCTCCAGTTAAAGATAAAAGAGATGTTGGGGAAGCTGGCTATGGGAGGTTATCAAGCACAGCATAGCAAAAAAGAGTATTGTTGTTATGCAGATTTAGGTCAGTAGCCTCCATTTTTAAGAGTTTCTACTCTTACTTCCTGGTAGGGAGAGGGAGACACACAAATGGAGAGTTCCCTTATAAATGTAAATGTCTCTTTGAGAAGAGTATCTTCCACTTGTTTTCAGATATTCTCTTATGTATGCTGTTTCTTAAAACTAATCAATTTAAGATAGTCCTTCTGCCCAGGAGGCATATTTTGAGGTGGCAAATTCTTCTCCCCTTCACTTACAACACTGGCATCACATGGGAACTTGTGAGAAATGCAAAAATGAGGCCTCATCCCAGATCTACGGAATCAGAATCTGTATTTTAATAAGATTCTCTGTAATGCATATTGATAAGAAGTGCTGTTTGGAGCATGGTACTCATGATGTCTTGCCAGATTTGTGTTGTTACATAACCATAGTATTTATGCTAACCCCAACTGGGTGCCACATACTTGCTCACTGTTAATGACAAGAGGGATTAGCAAATCTATTGCTATTAAGGGAAAGTGATTTTTAAAATGAATTATTAATAATAAAGCAAGATAATTAATTGCTAGACTAATACACTTAAAAAGGCTAAATACCTAAACAAATAGCAAAAATTCATTAATTTCATATTATTTAAAATATTGAATTAGAAAATATCTGATGTAGAGAATTTTGATGTTCATTTAAAACTCTGAATCTCAGGCAGTTGGCAGAGAAAGGATAGGATATATGAGTTCTGGATGAACAGTCAAGATGAGTCCATATCATTGTGTACACATTTTATTTGTGAATCTTGAAAGCTGATATTAAAAAGTTAGACACTGTGAATGCAGTTTGTCAAAGAGTTTAATTAAACATATTTTAATAGACACTTCTTGAATATTTGTTGGGCACTCTGACAAAACCCACAGCATTCTATGATTTCATAATCTAGTGGAGAAGCAAATATTCACTCTCAGGAATAATGGATGTAACTTTGTAGACCCATAGGGTAATGTGGAATAGGGCAGGAGAGAATGATTACAAATCATTGGAAAAACAAAGTCTTATAAAAGGACACCTTAGAAATTACTTTTCTGTTCTCAGCCCACTTCTCTTACCTGAGTGCTATCAGTGAATATTTCATCTATTATTAATTGATATACTGTGTATTGATGACTATCAAGTTTATAATTCCTACTCTTTACTATCCTCTAAATATTGGAGGGAGGCCTGGTGTGCTGCAGTCCATGTGGTTGCAATACTCGGACACAACTGAGTGATTGAACTGAACTGAACAGAACTGAACTCATATAAATTGTGAAGCAATAGACTGCTCTAAGGATTACAAAGTAGTGTTCCTTTTTCTCAAAGAGATCACAGTCCATAATGGGAGATAAGTATGGTGCACATTTACAGAATGACTGGGCAGATAGTGGAGTGGGATAGAAAGAGAGCCTCGCCCATACCAGCCGATAAGGAACAGTTTCCTGGAGAAGATGGCACTGAGCTGAATTTTGAAGTATCAGTAGAAGTTAACAACATAAAGGAGTGGAAAATATAGCACAAAGGGGACAGCATGAATCAGGACACAAGTAAATATGTGAAGTAAATATATGAAGTAAACATGCTCAGGCCGGTTAGGAGCTGGATGATTCCATTTTCCTTTGACTTTAAAAAGCAAAGTAAATGGTGGGGAATGAGATCAAGTAGCAAGCACACAATCAAGATCACAGGAAACCTTCCCATGCAAAATAATCTCTGTAAGACAGCAAAATATATACTTAAGTATGAAATCAAATTGTCAACTACTATATACAGGTAAGAAGGCAACAGTTAGAACTGGAGATGGAACAGACTGGTTCCAAATAAAAAAAGGAGTACATCAAGGCTGTATATTATCACCCTGCTTTTTTAATTTATATGCAGAGTACATCATGAGAAATGCTGGGCTGGTAGAAGCAGAAGCTAGAATCAAGATTGCCGGGAGAAACATCAATAACCTGAGATATGCAGATGACACCACTCTTATGGCAGAAAGTGAAGAGGAACTAAAAAGCCTCTTGATGAATGTGAAAGAAGAGAGTGAAAAAGTTGGCTTAAAGCTCAACATTCAGAACCCTAAGATCATGGCATCTGGTCCCATCACTTCATGGGAAATAGATGGGGAAATGGTGGAAACAGTGTCAGACTTTATTTTGGGGGGCTCCAAAATCACTGCAGATGGTAAGTGCAGCCATAAAATTAAAAGACACTTACTCCTTGGAAGGAAAGTTATGACCAACCTAGACAGCATATTCAAAAGCAGAGACGTTACTTTGCCAACAAAGGTCCATCTAGTCAAGGCTATGGTTTTTCCTGTGGTCATGTATGGATGTGAGAGTTGGACTGTGAAGAAAGCTGAGCACTGAAGAATAAATGCTTTTGAATTGTGGTGTTGGAGAAGACTCTTGAGAGACCCTTGGACTGCAAGGATATCCAACCAGTCCATTCTAAAGGAGATCAGCCCTGAGATTTCTTTGGAGGGAATGGTGCTAAAGCTGAACTCCAGTACTTTGGCCACCTCATGCGAAGAGTTGACTCATTGGAAAAGACTCTGATGCTGGGAGGGATTGGGGGCAGAGGGAGAAGGGGATGACAGAGGATGAGATGGCTGGATGGCATCACTGACTCGATGGACGTGAGTCTGAGTGAACTCCGGGAGTTGGTGATGGACAGGGAGTCCTGGCGTGCTGCAATTCATGGGGTCACAGAGTCGGACACAACTGAGCGGCTAAACTGAACTGAACTGAGGGCATGCACTGAGAACAGGGAAATAGAGAGTGAATATCACTGCCTTATTTGGCATACTGGAAATGTATAGAAGTGAATAGATACAATTAAATATGTTACAAGAGAGATATCATTCCCTTAACTTAAACCAATGAAGATTTTATCTTCTTCACTTTTGTTCAAGAGGAATTAATTGATGCCTATGCTAGCTTAACAACGGCAATGATTGCTTTGTCCAGACTTTGTGCTCTCTTTTCTTTTCCGTTTTACAACTGGAAACTAACCCGTGCAATGGAACTGAATTTGCTACAAGCTGATCCCACTTGGAGAAGTGATAACAAACTAAACACTTCACATTTTAAGAAAGGGACCTGTCCAAATCCATCCTAATCTAGCTTTCTAAAGACTTGTCAGTCTCCAGAGAAACACATTCTTCCCTGGCTTTATATAGTAAAGACATCTATTCAGCACACCTTTTCCACTTGTGAGGCTTTGAGGGAAGAAAAAAATGCTACTTCATGTTGCCAAAGGTCACTTCTGCCAAAAGTAGGACATTTTGTTTAGTTGTTAACAGTTGCTCTCAACAACAAGTTTTTTTAGCCTTTTTGTTGTCCAATCCCTGGCCAGAATTGCAACAATCCTTTGAACAATCAGTTCAATTCAGTTCAGTTCAGTGGCTCAGTTGTGTCTGACTCTTTGCAACTTCATGGACTGCAGCATGCCAGGCCTCCCTGTCCGTCATCAACTACTGTAGTTTATTCAAACTCACGTATGTTGAGTCGGTGATGCCATTCAACCATCTCATCCTCTGGCGTCNGTTGTGTCTGACTCTTTGCAACTTCATGGACTGCAGCATGCCAGGCCTCCCTGTCCGTCATCAACTACTGTAGTTTATTCAAACTCACGTATGTTGAGTCGGTGATGCCATTCAACCATCTCATCCTCTGGCGTCCCCTTCTCCTCCTGCCCTCAATCTTTCCCAGCAGCAGGGTCTTTTCAAATTAGTCTATTATTCTCATCAGTGGCCAAAGTATTGGAGTTTCAGCTTCAACATCAGTCCCTCCAATGAACACCCAGGACTGATCTCCTTTAGGATGGACTGCTTGGATCTCTTTGCAGTCCAAGGGACTTTCAAGAGTCTTCTCCAACACCACAGTTCAAAAGCATGATTTCTTCAGCACTCAGCTTTCTTTGGAGTCCAACTCTCATATCTGTACATGACTACTGGAAAAACCATAACTTTGACTAGATGGACCTTTGTTGGCAAAGTAATGTCTCTGCTTTTGAATATGCTGTCTAGGTTGATCATAACTTTTCTTCCAAGGAACCAGCATCTTTTAATTTCATGGCTGGAGTCACCATCTGCAGTGATTTTGCAGCTTCCGAAAATAAGGTCTGTCACTGTTTCCATTGCTTCCCCAGCTATTTGCTATGAAGTGATGGGACCAGATGATTTTAGTTTTCTGAATGTGGCATTTTAAGCCAGGTTTTTCACTCTCCTCTTTCACTTTCATCAAGAGGCTCTTTAGTTCTTCTTCACTTTCTGCCGTAAAGGTGGTATCATCTGCATATCTGAGGTTATTGATATTTTTCATTGCTATCTTGATTCTAGCTTGTGCTTCATCCAGCCCAGCATTTCTCATGATGTACCCTGCATATAAGTTAAATAAATAAGCAGGGTGACAATATATAGTTTTGATGTTCTCCTTTCCCAATTTGGAACCTGTCTATTGTTCCATGTCCAGTTCTAACTGTTGCTTCCTGACCTGCATACAGGTTTCTCAGGAGGCAGGTCAGATGGCCTGATATTCCAATATCTTTAAGAATTTTCCACAGTTTGTTGTGATCCACACAGTCAAAGGCTTTATCATAGTTAATAAAGCAGAAATAGATGTTCTTCTGGAACTTTCTGGCTTTTTTGATGATCCAACGGATATTGGCAATTTATTCACTGGAGTACATCATTGAATATCTTAGTTTCCTGCTCTCTGGGACTTTTAATTTATTGAGAAAACAATTATGCAAATGCGTATGTGATTCAAAGTTAATATGATAGTATAGGAACAGAGTAGCATAGTTTAGGTTTGGGATCATCAAAGTGTTTGAGAATAAGACAATGAAACTTGAGACCTGAGGGGTGAGTAGGAGTTTCTCAGACAAGGACTGGGATAAGAGAAGCATCTATGGAGGTGAAGAAGACCATTTAAAGGTCTTACGTAAGCTTTATTAGGCTTTTTAAAGTGCTCACGGTATTTTATTGAGGAAGAACATCTAAAATAACATATACCAATTTTAAGGATGTGGCTTAAAGTTTTTCCATATGTTTATACTCATTATCAACACTCACATTAAGATAGAGAACAATTTTATCACCCTCCAAATTTTATTTCCCCTATTCTAGCTTCCTTCATGGCTCAAAGGGTAAAGAATCTGCCTGCAATGTGGGAGACCTGGGTTCAATCCCTAGGTTGGGAAGATCCCTTGAGGAGGGCATGGCAGCCCATTCCAGTAGTCTTGCCTGGAGAATTCCCACGGACAGAGAAGCCAGGAGGACTACAGTCCATGGGGTCACAAAGAGTTGGACATGACAGAACAACTTTCACTTTCATTTAAGGGCTTCCCTGGTGGCTCAGATGGTAAAGCGTCTCTCTACAATGCGGGAGACCTGGGTTCAATCCCTGGGTTGGAAAGATCCCCTGGAGAAGGAAATGGCAATCCACTCTAGTACTATTGCCTGGAAAATCCCATGGACCGAGGAGCCTGGTAAGCTACAGTCCATGGGGTCGCAAAGAGGGACACGACTGAGAGACTTCACTTTCACTTTCCCCTTTCTAGACAGTTTTCCCCCAAAGGTAACCACTATTCTGGCTTCTGTCACTTAGATACATTTAAAAAACTGAAAAAAGTTCAGTGAAGTGGTTGTAGAGACTGAGGGGGATAATAGAGAGGAGATGAGAATGCAGAGGTAGGTAGGTGGTGGGCCACAGAGAATCTTGAGGAACTGGTTCAAGATTTGAAATTTTGGCTGGAATGAAATGAATAGCTGTTGAAAATCTGCACAAAGAAATAAAATGATTAGATTCACGTTTGACAGTTATACTAAACAGAGGGCATTAAGAGCAGAATTAAAGGAACTAGTTACGAAGTTAATGTAATATTCTAAGAGAAAAGATAATGGTTACATGTGCAAAGGAACAGCATGAAGATGGAGAAAAATCAACAGATTTAAGAGGTAATTTGAAGTTTAAATGTTTGAAACACTTAAACATTTGTTTAAAAGAGCTCATTATTTTAATAAGAGCATCATTTAAAAATTATAGTTGCGCTTGAACAGCTACTGTCATTAAAAGCTAATAGATATATTCTCTGAATTTTAAATGGTACTTATTATACTCTATCTTGGCACAGTATAACTTCACAATGAATTCATTTTATTTTCCACCTACAAAGGGAATATTGCTTGGAGTTTTCCATAAGAACTAGTCTAATATTTGCCTTTTGGCCATAAAAAAGATTTTCCATCTTTCTTTCACTATGAAAATATTTTAAATTTTTTGTATTGAGTTTAAAATCATAATCAAACATATAGATTTCCATTTTGATTTATTCATGTCCTCAAAATATGACTTACTTTACCAACAAAAACCAGTATGGAGAATAAACACTCCAAAGAAACACGCCATTGAACATTTCTACCCTGAGGTTAGAACTGACATATTTAAGAAAATTTACTTTATGCTAAAAAATCATGAATGGGATTTACATATTACTTAGATCACTAGCCAAAAATATTTTATTTTGCTTGTTTTACCTTTTTGGAACAATTAAGGTGATTGCTCCAAATAACCTAATCCAATTTTGCTTTTTATTTCACATTTTGAAAACCAGTTGTATGTTTCAGGTTCTTTATCCCCGTGGTAATAGCAAGAGTGGTAAAGAGTGATAAGGTTACTAAGTCTACTGTAACAAAGTGCCACAAGAGAGTGACTTGAAACAACAGAAATTTATCATTTTGCAATTCCAGAGGCCAGAATTCAAAATCAAGGTGTTAGGAGGGCTAAGCGCCCTCAGACTCTGAACAGAGTCCTTCCTGGCACCTTCCTGGGGGTTTGTTGGTGGTCGTTGCTGGTCCCTGGGCTTTTAGGTGCATCTCTGCAGTTCTTTGTCTTCACATGGCATTCTTCCTGTGCCTCTGTCTCTTCAAATGATGACACCAATCATATTGAATTAGAAACACATCCTATCCAGTATGAACTCATCTAGACTAATTACAACTTCAATTACCCTATTTCCACATAAGGTCACATTTTGAGGTACTGGGGGTTAAGATTCAATGTATCTTTTTCTTTTTTTCCCTGAAGGGAGGGAAGTAATTCCACCCATAACTGTTACCAAAACCAATAAAATAAGAGCTTCTGCCACTGCGAAATTACCTAGCAGCAATTGAATTCACCATTTTGTACATATATTTTCTTCATTACATGGAGAAAAATAACTAAATAGGTATATGAAAATGTTGTGCATGTATGTATGCACATACATGTGTGCACGTGTGTGTGTGTGTGTGTGTGTGTGTGTGTAGGCATGCCTGCTCACCTCTATAGACCTGGAATGGATCCCATCACTGATAACTCATGGAATCATGGAAAACTGCAAATTTGTCCTACATTTTAATGCTGAGTTCATTGCTTTTATTCAGTCATAGTCACTGGAAAATTATTTTTAGTGTTAACTATGCATTTCTGAATGAAATATCAACAGATTAGTTTTCATTTTCTTCCTCTCTAGCATAGCTTAGTAAAATAAAACAATCTGGATGGATGGCTTCTGTTTCCATATCTTGGATAAGATGGGTTACAGAACACCAAGGTGCTCAACAATTTGGCTTAGGATAGATTTCTTCCTTACACTTGGGAAAATGCATCATTTGTAGTGAGTCTCACTACCTAGACATGTGTTCTAAATAAGCCAGTTACTTTCTTCTGAATTTCCTCGTGACCTAATTTTTTCCACTCAATTCTCCAAGAATCATTTTACACCACTTGACCAACATTTAATGTGCATCCGCTGTATACCATGCACAAGGAAACAGAGATGAAATATAATATCTACACTCGAAGATCTCTCCAGAAATAACAAAGTCAATGACTGCTTTTCCTGGGTATTTTTCTTACTACTTTCACATTGGATTATGGTGTGTTCAAGTATACGAGCCAGTTAAACAGACAGAAGGTATGAAAATACCTCAGAGGATGTTAAAGTTATTCTTGGACCCTGTGCTACGCTTTTGTGATGTGTTTGTTTTTTATATTTTTTATTTCAGCTGAAAGAGACATCAATGTCTACTGTGGGGTCCAGGCCATTACAATGAAGATTAATTTTTGCACAGTTCTTTTCTCCGGTTATTCTGAAGCAGACCTGGCACTGAACGGAAGGCATGGGGATTCCCACTGCAGAGGGTTCATCAATAACAACACCTTTCCTGCTGTGGTCATTTTCATCATCAATCTCAGCACCTTGGAGGGCTGTGGAAACAATTTAGTGGTAAGATTAGAGTGAAGCTATGTGCTAGGTTTGGGGATCATAACTAAAAAAACAGAAACAAAACTCCCTATATCATGAAATAATCAGAAACCCAATCTATCTTTTAAGAGCAAAACCCCAATAAACCTGAACAAATCACTTTCCTTTGCCTATTTGGGGCTTCTGATCCCAAATGTATGATTTCATTTTCCAGTACTGGTTCTGTTTATTGTAGCTGGTGGTTGAGGGGCCTGAGATTAACTGTACTAACTCCAACCAGCATTATTTTGTATGAGTGACATTGAGGAGTATTTCTCTACAGTTTTTCATTAGCTATGTTCCTCATGCTTTTTATGGAAGTATCTTTCATATCCCAGTGAGCTTGGCAATGAATCACTTGGCCTATTATTTCTTAGTGACCTTGTTCAAGAAGAAATATGGAATATCTAATAAGAAACTTAGAATCTTCTAGGTATCCTGTTTACCACTGAATGATCCACACCACTGTTTTGTGAAAGAGGGCTGTTAGCATTTCCAGCATGAGTTTCTTCATACTGTGGATCTATCCTTTGAATTAAAAAAATGCTTATCATACCAAATCTTAGCCATGAAATCCCTGCAACATGCTCCATCCAGTCATTGTGAAAATTAAAATACCACTTCAGATATTTCTACCTTGAATGAGAACCATTTATCTACACTACTCATTTATTTATTCATGTATTGAATACCAAAAATAGAATTATAATAGGCATTCACTCTCCTGGGAATTAAAAATTAATTGAAGTAAAAGATAATTGTGATTTGGTGGGGGTGTTAGGCTAAAATTTATTTAAAACAGTTTTTCCTTTTGCTTGTTTAAATATAGTCTTATTGGTTAATCCTAGCAAAGACAAAAAGGAGATTCATTGAACACGTCCACTTAGGCCAGTAAAGAAGGAGAGATTGGCTTTTCCTCTTGATAAGTTATTGTTTGCGACTAAGGGGGAAAGCTTGATTATTCAAGGGCAGGGCTTTTAAGATTTGATGGGAGACAGGAGACAGGAAAAAAATTTCTTTGAATCTCCTTTATCTTTTCTCAGAAGGCAGTTAGAATATTGTGCCCATGACCGTTTCCAAATATACAGCTTGAGTATTGTTGACTCTTTTTATTAAAAACGTTTATTCATCTCTCGGTTGTATGCAGAGAGGTTACGAAGTGGGCCTAAGGGAGAGTGAGGGAAAGTGATGCAGGTTGATTATTATACATCCAAGCTCCCTTGTGGAGGGAGGGAGGGAGGGGGAAAGAAAGGAAGAGAGGGAAGTAGGGAAGAAGGGAGGGAGATCAAGTGGAGAGAAGCAGCACAGCCCTTCCTCTCAAGGACTCTGCTTCAGGGAGCTTCCTATTCTCCATTTCAGTCTTATCCTGCTCCCTGTTGCCAAAAAAAGAGAACAGTTCCAGAGAAATGGCAGGCAAAGCATCCGTGTGTGTGTGTGTGTGTATGTATCATTTTTTTTTTAACTGAATAAGTCTGGTATAAAAACTGTAATGTACATGTATGTGTGTACACACATATATATTTTTTTCACAGATATAATTTGCATGTTTAGCTAGCCAGTCAGGCAGGCAATGTGTAGAGAGGAAGATTTACTTAGTTTATATTTTTGTCTTAGATATCACTAGCTTTGGTATCTGCTCCAAGGACAGTTCTATACGGGAAAAATTAAGTAGACTACTAAATCATATGGATTAGAATCAAAATGTTTTTTCATAAGGGTTCTGGTTCTCTTCATGAATCAGCTAGATAATTGCTTCAGCTTTGCCCATGTGCTCTTAGGTCCATGTATAAAGTGTATTCTCTTGTTGAAAATTAAATGTTACAGGTCTCCATAATAGCCGCTAGAATACTAATTGATCATCATATTGTATTTAACATGGGGGGAGAAGTTCAACAGTATTATGACAACCTAAAACATTGTTGATGTCAGAATTGTTAGTTCTTCATGAGCAGAGGGAAGGCTACCCTTCCCAGACCCTTTGCAGTTAGTGAGGGCTTTATAACTGGTTCAGTCCTGTAGACTCTTATCGGACTTGACATGTACACGGCCAAAAACCTCTACATGACCTACTAGCTCTGGCATTTTCTGTCTTAGCAGAACTAGAAACCACATGCTGAGATGGCAGTGCTACAGGGAAATAAACCCAGTCTTAGGCAAAAACACTGTGTAAACACTTGGAATGGAACCCCTTTTACCAAACTGTATTGGACATGTAGCATAAACAAAAGATGAACTTTTGTTGTGTTAATATACTAAGATATAGGGATTGAATTGCTACTGCCATATTACATAGCCTGTGCTGAGTTAATTATTTGAATTAATTACTTATTAACTCAAATAATATGTTACCATGATTTAAAAGTCCTCAGAGTTTAATGATCATAGGTCCATATAAAGTTTGTTTCACTGGAGAGCCTGAATTTTGACAAACATACTGCTAGTAGTCACTGTTGATAAAAGAAGTATTTAGGTGACCCTCTACTTGGTAATTCACACATGAGAACAGAGAGCCTGGGCAATAATAACCTTAGTGCTGAGTCACTTAGGCATGTCCGACTCTTTGCAGCCCCTTGGACTTTAGGCTGCCAGGCTCCCCTGCCCATGGAATTTTCCAGGCAAGAATATCAGAGTGAATTGTCATTTCCTTCTCCAGGGATCTGCCCAACCCAGGGGTCAAACCAATGTCTTTTATGTCCCTGCATTGGCAGGTAGATTCTTTACTACCAGTGCCATCTAGGAAGTCTAATAGGCAGTCATTCCTGTATGTCATTACCATCTGAGTGTTATAAGATATTGATACTATCATCAGAGACAGAATTCATCCAAAATCCTTGACCTCCAGGTTAAAATATGTGACTGTGAGCCTGTGCTGTGCTATGCTTAGTCTCTCAGTCATGTCTGACTCTTTGCAACCCCAAGGACTGTAGCTTGCCAGGCTCTTCTGTCCACGTGATTCTCCAGGCAAGAATACTGGAATGAGTTGCCATGCTCTCTTCTAGGGGATCTTCCCAACCCAGGTCTCCTGCATTGCAGTTGGATTCTTTACCAGCTGAGCCACCAGGGAAGCCCAAGAATACTGGAGTGGGTAGTCTATCCCTTCTCCAGAGGATCTTCCTGACCCAGGAATCGAACTAGGGTCTCTTGCATCGCAGGTGTATTCTTTACCATCTGAGCTACAAGGAAGCCCAACTGTGAGCCTAGTGCTTCCCAATAACATGTATGATATCAACTTCACCCAAACAAAATTTCATCAGAAAAACCTTCCTTTCGTTATATAGACTTGAAAAACATCTATAACTATGGTAACATAATTTAAGGCCTCAATTTTTGAAAGTCTTCCTTCTTTGACTTATTCTAGATATTTCAGATTCGGAATTGCAATTTAAATGTTTGAATTTTACATTAACTTTTTAATTAAGATATTAACATGTAATAAAATAAATGGCAGAGGATGAGATGCTTAGGTAGCATCAACAACTCAATGGACATGAATTTGAGCAAACTCCAGAAGACAGTGAAGGACAGGGAAACCTGGTGTGCTGCAGCCATGAGGTAGCAAAGAGTTGGGCATGACTTAGCAACTGAACAATAAGAATAAATTCATTTGTGTTAAGTTAAAAAAAATTAACAATTCCTTAAATGGTGGTTATTAAATTTTAGTGGAATTGGAGAATCCAGTGAAAAGTAATCAGTCCCAAGAGAATACACACATGGACAATATTTTTATATAATTTCTAGGAGTTCATGATCCCTCTGCAACATCCTTGTGAACTATTGCCCTGAAAGGAGATGAGAATCTCCATGTACCAGAGGAAGACCCTAGGGAGATTGACCATCAGAAAATTTGTGACCTTCATTCATTTGTTTAAAATTTATCTCAGGGGTCCCAGGTTGCTGATTTCACTGAGCTATGCTGAAGGGACAAAGGCAAATAAGACCTAGAGGGTCCCCTGCATGCGAAGAACTCTGATTATGGATGGAGGTCCATGTATAGACCTAGAATACTAATACTAATGCTGAATCAGACCACTCATGCACTATGACTGCTTCTGTGAGACAGAAAGCACGGGGGGTCGGGAGAAGTTCCCAAGGAAGATGAGATCCAGGAGAGAAGTAGGATATGTAGTAGGATATGTTGTGGTGAAGAGGGCCAGAGAGGAGGCAGGAGTGTGCACAAATGCCGGAGCAACAAGGGCCTTGGTGCCGGGGCATCACTAACCAAGAACGGGAGCCTGGAGATATGAAGCTAACATCGAAAACAAGATCATATTAACAGGGGGCTTTTAGTCCAGGCCATGAAATTTGGCTTTACCCGTGAGTATGTTCAAATTACTTGCTCTTGCACAACAAGTAGCATATAGTTTTTCTCCTTTCTTATTTATGAAATATGAGTAAACCATCTCTGGTAATATGAAGCTTGGGAGGGGGGTTCATGTTTGGGAGTTCGTGTAAAAAAAAAAATAAAATAAAAAATAAATAAAAGAAACACATGAGTCAGAGAGAGAAAGACAAATATGATACTGCTTATATGTTGAATCTAAAAAAATGTTACAAATGAACTTATGTACAAAACAGAAATAGAGTTACAGATATAGAAAATAAACTTATAGCTACCAAGGGGGAACGTGGTAGGGGAGGGAAAAATTGGGATTGACTGGGATTGACATATGCATACTACTGTATATAAGATAGATAACTAATAAGAATCTACTGTATAGCACAGGGAACTCTACTCAATACTCTGTAATGATCTTCATGGGAATAACATTTTAAAAAGAGCAAATATATGTATAATTGATTCACTTTGCTGTATCACAGAAACTAACACATTGTAAACTAACATTGTAAATCAACTATACTTCAATAAAAATTAATTTAAAAAATTAAATCACCCTCTTAATGAGAGAAAAAAAGACATATGATCACTTATAATTTACAGTATGTGTGTATAATTTCAAAATTATGTCATGTTATAGTTGCAACAGACCCTGGAAATGATCTGATCTAATGTTTTATTTTGCATATGAAATGCCTAGATTTATGAGTAACTATTTAATCACTGAGCTTGACCTACAATTCTAACAGGTATCCACAGTTCCTGGAGTCAGTGCTTATGGAAATGCAACTTCAGTACAAATAGGAAATATTTCAGGATATATTGATACTCCAGACCCACCAACAATCATCAGCTATCTACCTGGGCTTCTTTACAAATTTAGCTGTAGTTATCCATTGGAATACCTGGTTAATAATACCCAACTTGCTTCGTAAGTCGCATTTTATTCTTACTTTCTCATGTTGTCTTTTTATTTGGGTCATTTTTATCCTTGAGGAACTTACAAAGATATTAATAGCAGGATTTATTGAGAAAGTTAAACTGAATCTAATGGAAACTGTATATGGTCTTATATATCTATTTACTTAAGGCTATGGTTTTTCCAGTAGTCATGTATGGAAGTGAGAGTTGGACTATGAAGAAAGCTGAACCCCGAAGAATTGATGCTTTTGAACTGTGGTGTTGGAGAAGACTCTTGAAAGTCCCTTGAACTGCAAAGAGATCCAACTAGTCCATCCTAAAGGAGATCAGTCCTGGGTGTTCATTGGAGGGACTGATGTTGAAGCTGAAACTCCAATACTTTGGCCACCTGATGTGGAGAGCTGACTCATTTGAAAAGACCCTGATGCTGGGAAAGATTGAAGGAGAGAGGAGAAGGGGATGACAGAGGATGAGATGGTTGGATGGCATCACCGACACAATGGACATGGGTTTGGGTGGACTCCGGGAGTTGGTGATGGACAGGGAGGCTTGGCATGCTGCGTGCGGTTCATGGGGTCGCAAAGAGTCAGACATGATTGAGTGACTGAACTGGACTGAACTTATCCATCTATAACGATTATTGTTTTGAAGAACATCAACAGTTCAGTTTTAATCCTTTCCCTAAATTAAAACCAGCTCACATTAGTCAAATACCTGCCGTTGGTTCTCCTGGCTCCCTTCAGAACTGCTGAAGAACCCCAGAATCCTGGGGGCTTATGCAGTCCAGAGGACCTGTCATGTTTCCAGTGGATAGATCATTTGATCACTGTATTGTTGGGTCCTGCTAGGTATGTGCTCCCTGTTGGACTGCTGCTTCAGAATCTGAGGTCTCCCTGCCTCCTGCTGAGGTGTCCCCTGCACAGATGCTGATGATTCCCAGCAAAGATGGTATCATGCATAGTCAAAGAGCTTCAGACATGGATTCATTGCCTTTTGTTTATAGTCAGGTATTCATTAATTGAGGCTTCCCAGGTGGCTCAGTGGTAAAGAATCCGCCTGCCAAGCAGGAGATGCAGGCTTAAAGTCCCTGGGTCAGGAAGATCCCCTGGAGGAGGAAATGCAATCCTCTCCAATTGCCATGGGAAATCCCATGGACAGAGGAACCTGGCAGGCTACAGTCCATGGGATTTCAAAGAGTTGTATCAGACTTAGCGACAAACCACTACCACATTCATTTATTACTCCCAAAGCACTCCAAGTTGTGTTTACATCCATGTTGCAATATAATCATATGGATTTGTGAAATATTTTTGACAAAATGGGGTGATTAAATAAAAACTTTCCCTCTTCAGCTGTAGGGTTTTCTCTCACAAAGTTAAAGTTATTGTTTTATCCCAGTCACAAGGGACATGGAGGACACATTTTGCTTCAGTTTAAAAAATATTCATAGATAATTTAATGGTACAGTTATGATAAAAGACTTGGTCAAAAGCAAGATTTCAATGTGGAAAACAAGAAAAGAAAGGCCTTGAGTCAAAAAGAAGCAGGTGCAGAGAGAAATGGGTCATAGTCTTTCACTCTGCTCCCCTCAACTTCCTCACTAAATTCATTCCTGAACTTCAGTGCACATGGATATGCATTCATTTAAATGGGACTTCCCTGATAGCTCAGTTGATAAAGAATCTGTCTGCAATGCAGGAGACCCTCGATTCCTCAGAGGGAAGATCTGCTGGAGAAGGGAAAAAGCTACCCACTCCAGTATTCTGGCCTGGAGAACTAATCCATGGGGTCGCAAAGAGTCGGACAGGACTGAGCAGCTTTCACTTTTGGAGAAAGAAATAGCAACTCACTCCAGTATTCTTGCCTGGAAAATCCCATGGATGGAGGAACCTGGTGGGCTACAGTTCATGGGGTTNGTAAACTCCAGGAGTTGGTGATGGACAGGGAGGCCTGGTGTGCTGCGATTCATGGGGTTGCAAAGAGTCTGACACTACTGAGGGACTGAACTGAACTGAAGAGGCTAATGAAAGCTTCCTGATTGGATAAATTTCCTGAGGGGGATACTGGGTCTTGTTCTGATGGGTAGGGCCATGCTCAGTTTATCTTTAATCCAATTTTCTGTTGATGGGTGGAGCTGTGTTCCCTCCCTGCTATTTACCTAAGGCCAAACTATAGTGGAGGTAATGAAGATAATGGTGATCTCCCTCAAAAGATCACAGGCATGTACTGCTATAGTCCGTGCCCCCAACCCTGGAGCAGGCCACCACCAATCCAAGTATTCTTTGGAAACTCCCGGACACTCACAGGCCAGTCTCCTGTGGAGTCACTGTTCCTTTCTCCTGGGTCCTGGTGCACAAGATTCTTTTATGCCATCCAGGAGTCTGTTTCCCAGCCCTATGTAAGTTCTGGCAGCTCTATAGTAGGGTTAACGGTGACCTCCTCCAAGAGGACTTATGCCATACCAACACCCAGAACCCCTGTCCCTGCAGCAGACTACTGCTAAAAAAAAAAAAGATTCTTTTATAAATGAAAAGATCAGAAAGAGCAGTTTGCCTTTATTTAGTCACTCTTGCTTTCTGATTATTTATCTGTTCAGTGATTTAAACAATATGCCCATTCCAGACCTAGTTATGTCAGGATTGCCAAGAGTTTTGGTGCCTTGAATCTGACATTAAGGTGTGATTGAAGCTGTTAATTTAAAAATCTCATCAGTGCCTCCCTTTTCCTCAATCTGTTTTAGGTCCTCAGCTGCCATTTCTGTGAGGGAGAACAACGGTACATTTGTCAGCACTTTGAACCTGCTCCTTTATAATGTAAGTTGACGGTTGAAGGATGTTATTTTTTTTTTCCTCACTATTCTGAGGAGCCATTTATGTGAATGGCTTTCCTATAAAAATCCACCAAAAGTTACATTAACCCTGTTATACTTTGGTAATGTTTATTCATCTTCACCACCATTTCCAAATATCTTAGTGATAAAGGTATGCTAACAATCCCATTATTTTCCAGAAATTGGTAAATGATTTAAGTTTTGCTTCATATATGTGATTCTGCTTAGTTACTCCAAGTTTCTATCTACATTTATACATATATATTTATTTGTGTGTTTGTGTGTGTGTAAACATAGTCAAGGTCAAGATTTTGGAAATAATATATTTGTGATAAAAAGATAGGAAAAGTCCAAACGATACTTCATTTGAAGGCAAGATACTTAGTGTTCAGTGTATTAACATTTCCAGTGTGGGTTATGACTGTTGTCAATTCTGTCATATCTGAAATAGTTTGGGTTTGACTACACAGTATTGTCTAAACTTTTGTCATATAAATATTGACAGTGGCAGCAAAATGTGAAAAATATATGAATTTCTATTTATAACTCTAACATTAATCCCCCAAATGATATTTTCTTGTTGATTAAAAATTTTATTCATACATTTTAAATGCCTGATTTAAATCTCAATTTTTCAATATATCAACCAACATTTTTGTAAATTATGAATCTGATTTTTACATTATTATTCATGTCATCATGGCACTGAGTTATAATTCATGCAACTGATTTAAAAGTCGGTGCTTTATACTTTGCATATAATGAGCTATAAATATTGTAGTAGGACACTTTCCAAAGGCATTTAAAAAATCATGTTTATAAGTTTGTAGTCTGACACCACAGAGTTCTAAACAACAAATTAAAATGTGTTGGAATGAAGATTGCCTTTCTGTCATTTCTAAACTTTCTTCTGCAAAGAGAAGCTGCCAAGATACTTGGTTTTACAATACTCAGCAAATATGTGCCAATATTCATTCCCAGTATGACCAGATATTTATTATTGTTGTAAGCAATATTTTTAAATTGGAAGGTTTCTATCTGTTAATTTATATGTGTAATCTCCCTGAGGTAGAATTGTGATGACTGACTTGGATTCAATATTATTTGTTACAATTGACTGAAACAAAGATGAGAATTCCTGATCTTAAAAGAGTGAAATATACTCACATGGCATTACTCACATGCTTAAGGATACTACTATTTTCTGTGAAATTAAGCTATTCTCTCTGTAGAAATGCAGAAAATAAAAATTTAAAAGTGTGGACCTGAGGAGAGCTTTGCTATTAAGCTCTTTCCTTTATCATTAGAAATAGTATAGTTGTCCTATTGTTAAACTAGACTTAATCCTTCAAAGAGTTTTTAGAACCTTAGTGCCAAATACAAGCCTATAATTTGATGATAACCTAAGATTTTAATGTGATGGTTAAAAGGTAATTATTTGATATGACTATAAACAAAATACATAGTACCAAAATCATTCTCATTTTTAACCAATTTCAAATGATATTACTAATGGTTGAATTAACACATTGAAATTTAAAATTTGTTTACTAAGCAGTTATTTAATAAAATTCAACCATTTCCCTACAAACTAGTTTTTTTTTTTTTTTTTTTAATCAGCAGACTATTTTTTAAGAGCAGTTTTAGGTTTATAGAAAATTTGATCTAAAAGTACAGAGAATTCCTATAGACCTTCAGGGCCTACATACAATTTCCTTTATTACTTACACCTTGTGTTATGGGGCATGTAGCATATTTGTTATAATTTATGAACCAATATTGATATATTAAGTAATTTTCATAATTTACATTTAGGTTAATGCTTTATGTTATACATCCTATGGGTTTTGAAAACTGTGAATGGCATGTGTCCATTATTGTTCTATCATACGGAAGAGTTTCACTACCTCAAACTAGTTTTTTAACTTGGCACCATTGTAGTATTTTGCCATCTTTCAGGACATTAAAAAAACTAGCAATTTATACTGGAAAAGAATTTTTATTATTGTTCAGTCACTAAGTCATGTCTGACTCTTTGCAGCCGCATGGACAGCAGCATGCCAGGGTTCCCTGTCCTTTTCTGTCTCCCGGAGTTTGCTCAAATTCATGTCCATTGAGTCAGTGATGCCATCCAGTCATCATCCTCTGTCGCCCCCTTCTCTTCCTGCCCTCAGTCTTTCCCAGCATCAGGGTCTTTTTCAATGACTCGGCTCTTCAAATTAGGTGGCCAAGCTATTGGAGCTTCAACTTCAGCAACAGTCTTTCCAATGAACATTTTGAGTTGATTTCCGTTAGGACTGACTGGTTTGATCTTCTTGCTTTCCGATGGATTCTCAAGAGTCTTCTCCAGCACCACCATTTGAAAGCATCTATTCTTTCATGCTCAGCCTTCTTTCTGGTCCAACTTTCACATCTGTACACGACTACTGAAAAAAACTATAGTTTTAACTAAACAGACCTTTGGTAAACTTTAATGAATTTATCCAAAACCGTACTTATTATTTGTTTGGAACTCTAACACTTAACTACCCAAATGTTATTTTATTGCAACATTTCAACCATTTTGGGGCCATATTTTCCTATTTTACACGCAAAGGTTTTGATCTAACCCTTGGGAATTATGAAGTTATGTTATATACCTACTACTCTTATTCTGTGGTTAGCTATTTAAAAAGGAAAAGTTGTACTGAATATGGATTCAGTACAATTATTTCTTTGTGTGTTATGGGATTCGGTGAATGTACTTAGGAAAATTTTACTTGTAAAAAATAATGACATTTATTGATTTTGTGATTTCAATATGTGCAGTTTACTTCGAGTTGACCTTAGCTCTTATTCTTACATAGCATAAATAGATTAGCTTTCGTCTCTGTGGAAATTGAGTATGATTTTGAATTTGAATTGCACCTAAGTAATAGTGTCCTCTGAGCAGATAAAGAAACAGAGTAAATCTAAAACTGGGCTATGGTAATTATGAATTATTTTTAAAGTTGAAGAAAAAATCTAAAATAAATATAATTGATTTTAGGGACAATATTTACTAACAGGAGTATGGCAACTATACAAAATAAAATCTGAACATTACTGTTTAGAAGAATTTTAGGAGAAAATGGTGATAATTAAGATTAAACCATAGCTGAGTCATATCATTTGCAAATGACCTTGTAGTATAATATTAAAAAAAAATGAAGTAAGATCCTTTGAGACAGTACTGATGCAAGTACACGATGAATGAGCCATAATAGTCGATGAAGTGTGTATAAGTTGAAGAAGTTGGAAAAGGGAGCCAGGAAGATAATTAATTAAAAATACTACCTATGAGAAGTGGTTAGAGGAGCTGTTATCATTTATCATAGAAACATAGAAAATAAGTACAGCATATAATCCCTCACTTATCAGGCTTCATTTGGGAATGAAATGTTCCACATGAATGCAGCTCTTTCAAAAGTGAAGCATCCAAGTTATTATTGCTTTAAGTTTCAAAATTCAGTATCTGTTGTTTCTTCCCAGCCTTCTGAAACAGAGTGAGCGCTGTATTCTGTCTTTGCTTGATGATACTGAGATTTCATTAACTATTTCCCTTTGCTGCAAAATAGCTTTATCTTCAGAGTTACTAAATTTGGGGGAAACAATTTGCCTCCATGGTAAATGATCTGACAACTTAGATTTTGAGAAGTTTTTTCTTTATTCTTAATTTTTTTTTCTGCTTTTCTTTACTATCAGTTTCTAATTTGCTGCCTTAATCTACTGTAAATTGGGGAACTATATAGATAAGTTCTACAGAATTGGTCTAAACTAAGGGTAAAAGGTAGAAATGAAGCCCTAAGCCACCCTTCTGTAAGTCCTCACCACATTATTTAGTACAGGAATTCCATGGCATGCATTTTTGGCAAGTTGGAGAACATACTAGTCCTTTTTTTTTGTTTTTGTTTTCAGTTAAATTATGGTAATTTAAAATTGCAAGATAAGTGATTTTGGGTTAATGAGAGATTATTAAGAGTATAAAGATTTACAACTCTAGTGGCAAAGGGCTTAAACTGAAGCAGATATAATTTAAATAAACTGAATATTAGCTACTAATATAATTTCAATAAATGAAATATGAATTTAAATAAACTGAATAGTGATAGTTGAATATTAGCCAAACTAAATACTAACCTCTTACTAGTAACCATTGCATATAATTTAAATCCATTGAACATTAATGGTGATAAATGGCAATGGCACCCCACTCCAGTACTCTTGCCTGGAAAATCCCATGGATGGAGGAGCCTGGCAGGCTGCAGTCCATGTGGTCGCTAAGAGTCACGACCAAGCGACTTCACTTTCACTTTTCACTTTCATGCATTGGAGAAAGGAATGGCAGCCCACTCCAGTGTTCTTGCCTGGAGAATCCCAGGGACGGGGGAGCCTGGTGGGCTGCCGTCTACGTGGTCACNAGTCCATGTGGTCGCTAAGAGTCACGACCAAGCGACTTCACTTTCACTTTTCACTTTCATGCATTGGAGAAAGGAATGGCAGCCCACTCCAGTGTTCTTGCCTGGAGAATCCCAGGGACGGGGGAGCCTGGTGGGCTGCCGTCTACGGGGTCACACAGAGTCGGACACGACTGAAGCGACACAGCAGCAGCTGGACATGAAAAGATTTATGCCTGGAAGTGAGTTTGTTACTTGGATATGATTTAAGAACAGTTCTGCCAAAAACAAGAGGATTAACTAGGTCCTTTTAGGAGTTGGTTAGGTAAATTTATGTTGATTTGCCCTCTCTTTCTTTTTTAATAGGCCATTATTGTCTTAAGTAAACGTGCTTTTGTTGGGAAGGCAATGATGGGTTAATTGCTTATTTTTTTTATTATTATTAGGATTCGACCTACAATCAGCAATTAATTATCCCGAGTATAGGACTACCTTTGAAAACCAAAGTATTTGCAGCTGTACAAGCCACTAATCTGGATGGCAGGTAATTTCAAGCTCCTGTCTTTTGTTGGTTAAGACATTTTGGCTGCCTAAAGCCTGATGAATCATAAAGTTAGCTCATTCACTTAAAAAAAATATTGCCATTGCCACACCATTTAGGAATGCCTAATAAATAGAAATAACAAATTACAGGGTGAAAGGGTGATACTTTAAGTCATTAACTGGAAAATAACATTTCTTTCCTTAAAGAAGGAGAGAGAGTGATGGGAAGAGGGCATGGGGAGAGCTCTGGGGATACCAGAATATTCTGCTTTTTCATGTGAAAGATGATTAGTCAGATACAGTAATTTTGTGAACATGTGGTCTGTACATTTTCTATGTGTGTGTGTCTGTGCGTGCTCAGTTGGTCTAGTTGTGTCCAACTCTTTGTGACCCCATGGACTATAGCCCACCAAGCTCCACTGTCCATGGGATTCTCCGGAAAAGAATACTGGAATGGATTGCCATGCCCTCATCCAAGGGATCTTTCTGACCCAGGAATTGCACCTGCGTCTCCTGCATTTTCTGTTTTACAGGTGGATTCATTTTTGCTGAGCCACAGGGGAAGCCCTCCTATGTGTGTGTTAATATTCAATAAATGTTTATTTAAAAAAAACAAAAGCACTCTGGCCTACAACTATATATAACAATCCCCAGAAACATCTCTGCAAAAAAGACAAATAAGTCATTTCATCTGATTCTCAGAAAACCCAGGATGATCAAAATTGAAAGGAAATTCAAAAGTAAAGATCCATTTCTACCTTAATAAAAATTGTAACATGTATATGATTTATTTGGGGTTTCTCGTATATTATTATTTAAACTTTGCATCCTGAAGAGATTGGTGCTCTTGAGAAATTTGGTTCTCCTTTGCCTTCTCCCTTTTTTGTCTTCTTGGCATTTCTGTTCTTAGTTTTATGTGATACTTGATGTGCAATGGCAATTTATTGCAGACTTTTAAACACTCTGAGTTTAGGAGAACATTTTATTAAACAAAATGTCTCAGGAAATAATTAGTTAAAAAACTATATTCCCTGGAGTAAGATGTTTGTGAATATCTACTTCCTTTGGGTTAATAACTAATATCCACAGAAGACTCTGACTCTAGATTATTCTTCCTTTTCCTTGCAGATGGAATGTCTTAATGGATTATTGCTACACGACCCCATCAGGGAACCCAAATGATGATATTCGATATGATCTCTTCCTTAGGTAGGTGTCTAACTCTTGTATTGATAGCAATAATTCAATTGTAGATAATTGCAATAGAAAATTGAGGACAGATAGATGAATTAAATTTAAAGTTTTACATTCTGAACAAAAATTAAAATATAGTTGGAAGTGTAAAAGTGGAGAACAGTTTTCAACATGAAATGCTGAAAAGGCTATTGTTGGATGAAAGTTACAAGTAAGTTTGGCACATCAAGGATGTTTTATTCATGTTTAGGTCATCCTGGAGTATTTCATTGTCTTAGGAAAAGCATGGTTAGGAGATTATTGGCAATAAGAGAAAGGCAGTGACTATTTTTATGAAACTAGCCTGTCTATTGGTATGTCAAAAGGAGAGTAAAATTAAAGTAATGGTCTAGATAATTTAGACCCCATAATGCTTTTCTTCATTTATCAGCATTTAAAATGAAAACCTACCACTCTTTTTTTTTGAATCAGATCCAATAACTTTGACTTCATTCCCCAATAGACAGTGATAGAGTGAATGTAATCTACATTTGGGAAAAAGGGACATTGATCATAAAAACATTCAGTCATCTTAGTGCCTTTTCAGTGTTTTTATCTGACAGGAGAACAGACTTTAGAGTCAAGCAATGGCTTCTAATCATGCTTATAAAATGCAGTTGGCTCTGATCACTGCTGCTTATTGACACATGATGGGAATAATATAATGGGAAATCAAAAGAATAAATTTTATTGGTTAATCAAGGTTAAGGTGCTACTCAAAGGTTATGATCAAACTGACACTCATCCTATTGCTGAAAGTGTTTATTTGGTTAACATCTTTGGGAAACAATATCCTTAAAAAAAATCCTTAAAAGATTTCATATCTTTTGATTCTACATTTGTGAATTAGGAAGCATATTCTGAAAGTATTTATCATCTTCTTGTCTATCAGTGCTATTTAGAATAGTAAAAAATAGGAACCAACTTCATGTTCAGCAGCAAGGAAATGGGTAGGTGAATTATTGAGAACCAGCAAGTTGAAAGCTCACATAGGCATTATAATCATGCAAAGTTACTTATATAATAGAAAAAAGATTGGTTCTGTTTTATCTCTTCCCCTTCTGTCTTCTTGATATTCCCATCTTTATAAATATGTGGTTCTTTACAATTTAAAATATGAAATGAAAGAATCAGCATATACAATTGTACAATTGACCTCATTTATATATTATAGAAAAAGAGTGTAAGGAAATATTAATACATCAAAAGATTCACCATGGTTATGTATGCACAGTGAGGTTGTGGATTATTTTGCTTTAACATTTTTGTTTTTCTATAATCTGTAGAAATTTCACAATTTCTATAATAATTGCATATTATAATCTGGAATATGATCATTAGACCTCTAGTATGACTATGGTTTCAGCTTAGTTCTTTCAGTTTTCTTCTTGGAAACTATCGAGAATGAAATGGGTTCCCAAATGACATTTTCAGTGAGATTAGGAGGAAAAGAAAATCTTCTGCTACTGCTAAGTCACTTCAGTTGTGTCCAACTCTGTGCGACCCCACAGACAGCAGCCCACCAGGCTCCCCCGTCCCTGGGATTCTCCAGGCAAGAATACTGGAGTGGGTTGCCATTTCCTTCTCCAATGCATGAAAGTGAAAAGTGAAAGTGAAGTTGCTCAGTCGTGTCCGACTCTTAGCGACCCCATGGACTGCAGCCCACCAGGCTCCTCCACCTGTGGGATTTTCCAGGCAAGAGTATTGGAATGGGGTGCCATTGTCTTCTCAGAAAAGAAAACCTAGAAATTACAAAATATTTGTTAGTGTTGATAAAATTAGTTAATAAGATCAAGACATACAGTATACCAAAAGGTTGGGAGGACGTGGTGTGGGAAGAGATGGCAGGAGAAGTGAGGAAGAAAAGTGAATGCTGAGGGTGCCAGGGCCGTAGAACCTAGAAATCCTGGAGAAACGCACACCTCCAAGAACAGAGAATCATAAGCTAACTGAATCGAGAAAAAAATAGATGAACAAAAAATTCATAAAATACAAAAGAAAGGGGGAAATCTACAAGGAAATGAGAAGGATATGACACTACCAGATGTTGCAGTTAATAGACACTCTAAAGTGAACTCCGGGAGATGGTGATGGACAGAGAGGCCTGGCGTGCTGCAATTCATGGGGTCGCAAAGAGTTGGACACGACTGAGCAGCTGAACTGAACTGAACTGAAAATTATTAAGAAATATGATATTATGTGAGGCTAGACACGTAAATAAAAATTTACAATACTCAGTTGAAAATAGATCCAAAGCATGGTAATTTATTAGGTGATAGAGTGTGATAATATGCAAATCAGTAGGACTGACAGAGAGTTTTAAAAACAGTGCAGGATAGTAGATAATTATAAGAAAAATAAAGTATGAGATCTGTACTTTGCTCATTATACCATGATAAACTTTAAATGGATTATTAATTTAAATGTGAAAACTACAGCTTTAAAAGTGACGGGAGAGAAAATGCAAAATATCATTAGAACTTTGAGGTATGGAAAATCATCTTTAGCCCACATACTGGAAGCCATAAAATAAAATATTTAAAATTAAATTATATAAAAATAAAATTTCTCAAACATATGCACACAGGCATATGCACACATAGACACACACACACACACACACACACACACACACACACACACACACACACACACAGTGAGGACTATCCAAAGCCAGACAACAAAATAAAAACAATTCTCAGTTTATATAACAAACAAGGAACCACATTTCTTAAAAACCCAAGTATTTAAAGGAATCAGAAAGGAAAGGCCAATAGTACAATTAAAATTTAGGCAAAGAACGTAAACAAATTTCAGATAAAGAAATACAGATGGCTCTAATATATATGGAAAATGCGCATATCCATTCACACTAACAAAAAGCTGAAATAATATTATATGATGATGGTTTATTGTCCCTGTCAAATAGGGAATAATCCAGAATTTTATGCATATACTTTGTTGATGTAGCTCTGAGGGAAATTAGTATTTTTATACATTACTGGGACAGTACAAAATGCAGCCATACTTAGCGAGGGCAATACGGCAAAGTCTGTTGAATAACCCTGCACATTTTCCAAATGATGTATTGTAAGGCTGTTCATTATTATTTGTAAAATTCAAAAGATTTTTTTAAAATATAAATTTATTTATTTTAATTGGAGGTTAATTACTTTACAATATTATATTGGTTTTGCTATACATCAACATGAATCCCCCACAGGTATACACGTGTTCCCCATCCTGAACCCCCCTCCCTCCTCCTTCCCCGTACCACCCCTCTGGGTCGTCTCAGTGCACCAGCCCTAAGCATCCAGTATCATGCATTGAACCTGGACTGGCGACTCGTTTCATATATGATATTATACATGTTTCAATGCCATTCTCCCAAATCATCCCACCCTCTNCCACAGGTATACACGTGTTCCCCATCCTGAACCCCCCTCCCTCCTCCTTCCCCGTACCACCCCTCTGGGTCGTCTCAGTGCACCAGCCCTAAGCATCCAGTATCATGCATTGAACCTGGACTGGCGACTCATTTCATATATGATATTATACATGTTTCACCGCCATTCTCCCAAATCATTCCACCCTCTCCTTCTCCCACAGAGTCCAAAAGACTGTTCTATACATCTATGTCTCTTTTGCTGTCTCACCAACAGGGTTATTGTTACCATCTTTCTAAATTCCATATATATGCGTTAGTATACTGTATTGGTGTTTTTCCTTCTGGCTAACAAAGCAAGGGTATATACATGGGACCCGGGTTGAGTCAACTCCGGCACATGTGCATGATGAAATAGTATACAACTGTGAGAAAAGATGAAGGAGGCTCTCTATTGATACAGAGAGATCTCTAAGTTACATTGTTAAACTTTAAAAAGGCAAGATACAAAACAATATAGAGAGTTTGCTATGATTTGTTTAAGAAGAGGGGAACATTGGGAATATGGCTTCTGTTTCTATTTGCATATGTCCTGTGAGGCTGCTGTAACCTTTGAGATCACCTCAGGCAGGTTTGTGTGTGGGCGTGGAAGGGCATGGACAAGGGCAAAGACAGATGTTTTACTTTGTATATTTTATGCTGTTTGGATTTTTCAACCTATGAGTATGATTCCTCTAAAATTTCGCAGAAATATTGTAATCACAAACTGATTTGTTTAAATTTTATGATGCATTTCACTCCTACATATCTGTTGAGTTAGCTTGTTTTCCTATTATAAATCTGTAACATGGCATAATTTTGTTGGCTCTTAATGTCATGGGCAAAGGGGAAACCCACTTTATATTGCAGAAATTAATGTACAAGTCATAGTGGGTTGGTACTTTCCAGTATTAATTATTTTCACTTTCTCTTACACGCAGCTGTGACAAAGATCCTCAAACTACCGTCATTGAAAACGGCAGAAGCCAGCGGGGCCGCTTTTCTTTTGAAGTGTTCCGATTTGTGAAACACAAGAATCAGAAAATGTCTACGGTCTTCCTGCACTGCGTTACCAAGCTCTGCAGAGCTGACGACTGCCCCTTCCTCATGCCAGTAGGTTTTTGATAACTTTATTCTGAACTGTTGTATTAATCTAAGCTGAAGGTTATCAAGTGTTAGGAACTTATTTCTACCTAGAAAGTGAATATGCATCAGGTCAGATAGTTTGAAGTACAATTTTTTCATTCATCCAGTAAAGATGTATTGAATACCTATTTTGTGCCAGGCATTATACTGGGAATACAGAGATGTGTGCATGAATTCTGAATTTAATTAGCTTATCTGTTAGAAGCATGAGATAGTCAAAGAATAAAATATGACAAAATGTTATGATGCAAAGGCAGACATATATATGTGTTGTAGCAAAAGGCACTATTTGTCATTGTGAGAGAGATGAAACAGAAGAAGATAGGAGACTTGATCAAAGAGATGTGATTTTGAAGACAGACACTCTACACCAAAGCATACTCAAAGCACAGACACAAGAAACAGAGTAGCCTGCGAACTTCCAGTCTCAGTAGGGCTACGGAGCAGATCAGAGGATGATGCGCAAACCTGTGGTGGGGGCAGCGCTGGCACTAGAAAGGTTGATTGACCAGATGGCCAGGGAATCCCTGGTAGTAAGAGTTAAAAACTATAAAAGATGTGGCTCTGTACTCCATGTGTGTCAGTCACTCAGTCATGTTCGACTCTGCAGTCCCATGGGCTGTAGCCCAGTAGACTCCTCTGTCCATAGAGTTCTCCATGCAAAATTACCGGAGTGAGTAGCCATTTCCTTTTTCAGGGGATCTTCCCTATCCAGGGATTGAAACCTGGGTCTCCAGCATTGCAGGCAGATTTTTGACTGTCTGAGCCACCAGGGAAGCTCATATAGCTGCCACTGAAATATATACCCATTTACCAGTGAAGAAATAAAATTCTATTTCTGACAGGTGTCCGAGGGTCATACCAATACTAACATGGATTAAGTAATGGCAAGCCACTCCGGTATTCTTGCCTGGAAAATTTCCTGGGCAGAGGAGCCTGGTGGGTTAGAGAGCTGGACATGACTAAGTGACTGAAAATACACACAAATGCAATACTAACCTGAGAAAAATGCAGCCATGCTTTTTGATTTAAAATAGCTTTAATGTTTGTATAGTCAAAGCTATGTTTTTTTCAGTAGTCATGTATGAATGTGAGAGTTGAGTGCTGAAGAGTTGATGCTTTTGAACTGTGGTGTTGGAGAAGACTCTTGAGAGTCCCTTGGACTGCAAGGAGATCAAACCAGTCCATCCTAAAGGAAATCAATCCTGGCTATTCATTGGAGGGATTGATGCTGAGGCTGAAATGCCAATACTTTGGCCACCTGATCCAAAGAGCTGACTCATTGGAAAAGACTCTGATGCTGGGAAAGACTGAAGGCAGGAGAAGGGGACAACAGAGGACGAGATGTTTGGATGGCATCACTCAATGGACATGAGTTTGAGCAAGCTCTGGGAGATGGTGAAGGACAAGGGAAGCCTTGGGTGCTGCAGTCCATGGGGTCACAAAGAGTTAGACAGGCCTGAGCGAATGAAAAACAACAAGCTTTAATGTGTTTATATGTGTACTCAAAATTCATGTATTTCTTTATAATCATTGATTATATTCATTCTGTATCAGTTCAGTTCAGTTGCTCAGTCGTGTTCGACTCTTTGCGACCCCATGAATCGCAGCACGCCAGGCCTCCCTGTCCATCACCATCTCCCGGAGTTCACTCAGACTCACGTCCATCGAGTCAGTGATGCCATCCAGCCATCTCATCTTCTGTCATCCCCTTCTCCTCCTGCCCCCAATCCCTCCCAGCATCAGAGTCTTTTCCAATGTGTCAACTCTTCGCATGAGGTGGCCAAAGTACTGGAGTTTCAGCTTGAGCATCATTCCTTCCAAAGAAATCCCAGGGCTGATCTTCTTCAGAATGGACTGGTTGGATCTCCTTGCAGTCCAAGGGACCCTCAAGAGTCTTCTCCAACACCACAGTTCAAAAGCATCAATTCTTCGGCGCTCAGCGTTCTTCACAGTCCAACTCTCCCATCCATACATGACCACTGGAAAAACCATAGCCTTGACTAGACGGACCTTAGTTGGCCAAGTAATGTTTCAGCTTTTGAATATGCTGTCTAGGAGTCTGCATTCCTTGGCTTTGTGCTGACCAATTTTTCAGGGAAAAATTATTAAAGGCTTGAGAGAAATAAAAGTAGAAAAGTTTGATAAACACATCTCTTTTTCAGGAGAGCTGTTGATCTATGTAAATTAATGAGGCGATGCACAATTACATCAGAAGGAAATAAGAAATGTGGCCCAAGCCAGGATAAGAAACACTGCAGCAGTTATATGCAAAGTAATTAAATGCACAGAAGTAAATGAATAAAATTAAACGTGGTATTTCTTCTAAAAGAATCTGCTTTCCAAATGGCCATAAAGAAACAATTTTGTGCTGGTGTGGAATTTCACTTCTTTTCATTAACTCCTTAGGTTTGTGGCCACAGAGAAAGGCGAGATGTGGGGAGGACCACTTTGCGTGCCCCGAGTACTTCTGGAAATGCCGTACTCTCTGCGGGCCCCATCATTACTCGTAGTGGTAAGAGTGCCCCTCCTTTTGTGTGTAGTAATAGACAGTTCCAAAATGGCTTGTTCTTTGGCTTATAAGCACAACTCAAAATAGTTCCTAAGTGGCATTAATTAACTGTGAGACAAGATAAATTGCTAGAACTTTAATTTCATGGTAGTTTCTTCTTTATTCAACTGACTCACAAAGCGCAATATTGTCTTTACCACATTTCCCGTCATACATACACACACTCACACACACATACACAAACACACACACAAAATACACTTCTGGACACGTTTCATTTGCCCATCCAGATCTACTCTGCCCTTCCCAGCCCCTCTCTGACCTAAAACACTTATCTCTGTGAACTGCATCCTCTGGATGGATGCCTTGCCAAGTATAGTTTCTGGTTGGACTAGATCAATAGGTGGCGCTGTCAGAGTATGGGTGTGAGGTTCACATGGCTCCATCAGACAATAGTCTACTTTCTGAGTTCTGGAATCTCTCCCTTTAACCCATAGTCTTGGTAACCTGACTTCCTCTTGTGAATTCCCTCCATCTTTATGAAGTGAGTGAAGTGAAAATTGCTCAGTCATGTCCTACTCTTTGTGACCCCATGGACTGTCCATGGAATTTTCCAGGCCAGAATACTAGAGTGGGTAGCCTTTCCCTTCTCCAGGGGATCTTCCCAACCCAGGAATCAAATCAGGGTCTCCCACACTGCAGGTGGATTCTTTGCCAACTGAGCTATCAAGGAAGCCCCCATCTTTATAAACCGTCCTATTCGGTTCAGTTCAGTCACTCAGTTGTGTCTGACTCTTTGTGACCCCATGAATTGCAGCATGCCAGGCCTCCCTGTGCATCAACAACTCCTGGAGTTCACCCAAACTCATGTTCATCGAGTCAGTGATGCCATCCAGCCATCTCATCCTCTGTCGTTCCCTTCTCCTCCTGCTCCCAGTCCTTTCCAACATCAGAGTCTTTTCCAATGAGTCAGTTCTTCACATGAGGTGACCAAAGTATTGGAGTTTCAGCTTCAGCATCATTCCTTCCAAAGCACATCCAGGACTGATCTCCTTTAGAATGGACTGGTTGGATCTCCTTGCAGTCCAAGGGACTCTCGAGAGTCTTCTCCAATACCACAGTTCAAAAGCATCAATTCTTTGGCACTCAGCTTTCTTCACAGTCCAACTTTCACATCCATACATGAACACTGGAAAAACCATAGCCTTGACTAGACAGACAGTCCTATTAAATCTCCTTAAATTACCAGTTTGAATACCAGTTGCTACCTTCCAGGATCCTCAATAGTGCTAAGTCACTTCAGTCATGTCTGACTCTGTGCAACCCCATAGATGGCAACCCACCAGGCGCCCATGTCCCTGGGATTCTCCAGGCAAGAACACTGGAGTAGGTTGCCATTTCCTTCTCCAGTGCATGAAAGTGAAAAGTGAAAGTGAAGTTGCTCAGTACTGTCCGACTCCTAGTACTGTCCGACTCCTAGTGACCCCATGGACTGCAGCCTACCAGGCTCCTCCATCCATGGGGTTTGCCAGGCAAGAGTACTGGAGTGGGTTGCCATTGCCTTCTCCAATCCTGAATAGTAATAGTATGTAAATACCCCTACCAGTACACACATTTGTGCTCTTGAATCTAATGGCCACAGTTGTTTATACAATACATTCTCATATATGCAATTATCTGTGCATGCTTGTCCATTCACATACACATACACTTATAAACACTCTCCAAAGGGATACTGCTTTTATGAGTGTGAACCCAAAGACATCCAGAATTACTTGGATCAGGAGTCCCCAGCCTCTGCGATCTAATGCCTGATGTAGATCTGAGGTAAATCTGATATAATGATAATAAAAATAAAGTACACAATAAATGTATTTCTCTTGACTCAATCAGAAACCATGCTCCTACCCCAGCCATGGTCCATGGAAAAATTGTCTTTGATGAAACTGGTCCCTGATGCCAAAAGTTTGGGTACTGCTGAGTTGGGTAAAACAGACATGCATTATAAATAACACACACTGAAGTCTGAAAAACTGGTTCTAGTTCAGCTTATGTCCTAATAAGATGTAGGACTTGGGATATTATTTCACTTCTCTAGGCAAATGTTTCTTTATTTCTTTATTTTTAAAATAAAAGGTTTGAAAAAGTAGACTTCCAGAGTCTATCTAACTCTATTGTTCTAAATTTGTCTAAAAAGAAAAGTGGAGTTCTGATTTGGATTATATGGTAATCATTTTTCTCTATTTTATATTAGGCATAGGCTATTATTATGTTTCAATTAGATTATCTTTACCTTTTCTCCCATACCTCCTATCCCACAATGAAAAGAAAGTTTCATCTGAAAGAGAAAATTAGGCAAGAAGTCATTTGGTTCTGAAAAATCCAGATAATTGCTTTAGTTGTTTACTTCTTTGTGTTTGTGTAGACATATTAGTAATTAAAAAACAAACAAATAGGCCGTTTAAAAATGCATGAATTTATTAAATATAAAATTTCAAACTTAGTTCATCCTTCTGGATAATTTGGAATATTGTGAATGGTTTGAAAATGACTGGTTTGTGGTTTGTCAGAGGCCCAATTCTTATCTCTAGCTGTCAGAAATAGCTCATAGAATTATGCTGCATGGAAACTCAGTTCTTATTGCCAATAATTATGAATGCTTTTGAGTAGGCACAAAGAAAAATATTCTTATTTCTATAGGGCATTTCAGTTTGTTGTAAGAAAAGAACCTTGAAAGTCATACCTCTCTGTGCATGTTGAGATGTAGGAAAGTGGATGACTTTCCTCCTTATTAACCTCCTTTCTTCTTTCTTACATGGATCAAATCAAACTAATGATAACAAATTTTAAATAATTTGCAGTTGTAATATAGGGCTTCTCTAGTGGCTCAATGGTAAAAAATCCTCCTGCAATGCAGGAGACCCAGTTTCAATCCCTGGGTTTGAAAGATTCCCTGGAGGAGGAAATGAAAATCCATTTCAGTATTCTTGCCTGGAGAATCCCATGGACAGAGAAGCCTGGCAGAGTCCATAGGGTCTCAAAGAGTTGGACCTGACTGAGTGACTAACACTTTCACTTTCAGTAAAATATAATTTTAAAAACATCAAAATTATTAAGATATCCAAATCCCAGTAGCAGTTTCTATTCTTACTGTAGCTAACCAGCTATCCAGGTTTATAAGTTTCATCCATATTATGTCTAGTCATCCAAGATATCTATGTTAAAACCTCAAAGAACTAATACTTTTGATAACAGTACATCTGATGTCATGCCTGAATTTCTTCCTTTCCAATTGAGACTTGTTTCCACCTCAAAGATGACATTTACTTCCCAAAGCACTAAGATTGTCTCTTAATCATCTTGGTCTCTCCACTGGTAAAGCCCCACAGGGTCATGTTTAAACTTCATTTCTCTCTCACTCTCTGTGGATTTATTGATCATGATTTTGATAAATAACAGTAGGATGGTCTTTATTTGAATATCACGGTGGCCTCCCTACCTAGAGGACCATGTATAATAATGTTTTTGCTATAATACTATAATATGCTTACAATTGAACTGAACCTTTACAATTAAAAAAAAAATTAATTCCATGTAAACACAACTCTGGAGAAGGAAATGGCAACCTACTCTAGCATTCTTGCCTGAGAAATACTACGGATAGAGGAGCCTGGTAGGCTACAGCACATGGAGTCGCAAAAGAGTCAGTCATGACTTAGCAACTAAACAACAAATGCAACTCAGAAATCAAGCCATATCAAGCTAACCAGCTATCCAGGTTTATAAGTTTCATCCATATTATGTCTAGTCATCCAAGATATCTATGTTAAAACCTCAAAGAACTAATACTTTTGATAACAGTACATCTGATGTCATGCCTGAATTTCTTCCTTTCCGATTGAGACTTGTTTCCACCTCAAAGATGACATTTATTTCCCAAAGCACTAAGATTGTCTCTTAATCATCCTGGTCTCTCCACTGGTAAAGCCCCACAGGGTCATGTTTAAACTTCATTTCTCTCTCACTCTCTGTGGATTTATTGATCATGATTTTGATAAATAACAGTAGGATGGTCTTTATTTGAATATCACGGTGGCCTCCCTACCTAGAGGACCATGTATAATAATGTTTTTGCTATAATACTATAATATGCTTACAATTGAACTGAACCTTTACAATTAAAAAAAAAATTAATTCCATGTAAACACAACTCTGGAGAAGGAAATGGCAACCTACTCTAGCATTCTTGCCTGAGAAATACTACGGATAGAGGAGCCTGGTAGGCTACAGCACATGGAGTCGCAAAAGAGTCAGTCATGACTTAGCAACTAAACAACAAATGCAACTCAGAAATCAAGCCATATCTATTCACAGGCAAATTCTATATAAATTAAATGTCTAGCTTAATGACCAGGGATACCTTATTCCCTTAGTCTCACTTTATTTTTACCTTAGTTCAGCTAGAATTTCTCTCTGCAGTAATCTGTGACTTTCAAAAGCAAGTCTAATTTCAGGCATGATTTCCTTTCTTCAAAGTTCTCTGATACTTGGAATTTTTGCTCTGTTTACTCATTGAACCACTCCTTCCAATAGATATCTGGCTTGGGTCAAGCTTAAAAAGTTGTTAAACCTCAGAACTTCCATCTTGTTTTTATTTGAATGAAATCAAATCCATTCTGATTATTTTTTACCCAACATTGTTTATCTTTTGTTAGCTGATTTAGAAAATTATATACATCCTCAGAATTCAAAATCCTCAAAGTTCATGAAATGTTCTTATTTTAGGCTCTGAAATGCTATAATTATTTGGTAGGGAAATGCTTATCATGGGGTACTAGAAATTTAAAGGTACAATCACTGAAAAACAACAGTACCTAATTTTTTTTTAATATAAATCCCTGTAGAGAAGTCCAAGCCAAACTTTTGTTAAACTAGTGTCATTGAGTTTCACAGATAGGAAATAATTCACTCTAGCCTACTTATTTAGTCCCTCCATGGATAGCAACTCTTTTAGGAACTGGGAATAAAGCAGAGAAGAAGCCACAGTCTTTGCCCTCGGGGATCTTAGAATTCAAAGGAAGAGATGAAATGGCTACTCCATGACACAGTAGAAAGTAAAAACTTCCAAGATTCTCAACTTGAAATATATGGTTCCTTTTAAAACATAGATAATTGAAGACTTAAAAAAAAAACAGTTTGCTTGTGCTAAGAAAGGAGAATATTCATTCTGTATATATCTTTGAACAGATGTTTACGTTTTCCATCTATTTCAGCTACTTATCTGAGAGAAAAGCAGAGAATGACAATTTATCTGCCACTTCTGGCTTTTAAACAGCTGTGGTATTGCTGCTATCACTTTCCTGCTATGAGTCCTCAGCTAGCTATGTGTTTTTTGAAGATCTCACCAGGTTTAGATTTCCAATCTGGTCAAATTCCATTAGATGACTTTTAGTGTAGATGTGTGTAAGACCAAGATGATGTGAGAAAAACACTGAAGTGTGTGGTGACAGAAAGTTCCTGGAAAATCACTACCACCTCTTTCTAGACAGAGCTTTGATTTTCCTTTTAATTGCAACGATCCTAACATTGCAGGATACCAGGAAACAGCAGATAACAGATAACCGTATTCTCTCTAACCTTATTTAGTATCAAATAAAATTGCAAACAATATTCAAGGAATCACATTCTGATTTCAGCCATTTGCCAAAGGTAGGGCGCTTTCAGTTTTTCAGAGTCATGGAACCTGCAGCTGATGTGGCTCCTTTGCCACTTTTGTCTCCACATGGAGAGTTTGTCCACATCCAAGTCCTTGTGGGTGACAGCTGGGATGTTATTCTTACAATAGTGCTGGCAGTAACATAAAAGAGGAGGGGATATTATGATTTCTTCTGTTAATCTGAAAGTGCAGAAAATAAGTCATTACAGTCATGGAACTTTTGCTTAATTCGAGATATATACCAGGAAGCTTTTTATTCTTTAATAGAAACCTTTTTTAAAAAAGCAAATAAATGTAATAAATGTAAACAAAGAATATCTTTTAGAAAGGAATTTTAGAGCATTAGATGTTTTCTTCCATATCCTAGTGAGGTATCTCATTTTGGGAAAGGGGCACACAGATCTTTTGGATCAATTAATCATAGTGTGCACATCCTATCTGTTTCCATGAGAAGCAGTTGTCCTTGTAGGATAGTGTTAGTTGGAGGTTAGGTTTTCCCTAAACACGTCTTATAATGAAAACTTGATATTTTTTTCTTTTTGTCCTATAGCAATGCACTACACCATTTTAAAGAATACTGTGAATGAGTGCTCTATTTATTTTGGAAATTGTACTTCAGGATTAAACAGCAGAGCCATCATTTCTGCCAACACTCATATGTTTGAAAAGAAATGCCATCAGATGTTTTATAAACATCTTACAAGCTTCTCCCATCAATTGTTTCAAATATTAATCCTGGAGTTTTGTTGCTTGAGATATTTATCTTTTACTAAAAACATTTTTCACACTTGCTAGTTTATATTATTTTAGTAAAAGGACTCTGAAACTGAGCTTTTATTTAAGCATATGTTTACTTTATTATAAAGGATGTGACAGATGGAAGTTTCTTCATCTGTAAAATGGGAGTAGCAATAATATCTAAACCATATGGCAATTATGAAAATAAATGTGATAACATATGAGATAGCACTTTGTATACTATGTGGCATTACACACATATTAATTGTAATAATATTTATATTCCAGAAGCAATAGCCAACTGCACACATTTTGTGGTTCAAATAATACAGGCACACATATACACCCACATGTTTAAACACAAATATAAAATCCACTTGTGTAAGTTCAAGGGTTAATTGCTATATGATTAAAAAATGGGTAACAAAAACTGGGAAACCAAGTGAATATGTTCACTGCATCTGTTGTGTTTGTCAGGGAAAAGTGAAGAACCAACAGCTTCAGTCTCTTACTTAACAAATGCAAATAATTAAAACTCAAGCTCAAGAGTCATGTTTTCCTTTCATTTAGTTATTAAGTATGAATTTATCTTCTGGGAACTTGATGTGTTTTGCAGAATATGATGGAAAAATTAGCATCACTTAAAATAGAGTGGCACTAAATAATGAATATTTCTCTATAAAAAATAATAAATAGCAGGTTATATGGCTCTAAAAAATGTATTAATAGTAGATGTTAACAATTACTGCCCCCACTAACCTGACTAGACATATGATGATAAAGTGAAGTCAGCAGGAAAGAATTTAGCGTAGTATGTTTTACGATTTTATTTGTACACCCAGAGCAGTGTCAGAGTGTAGATATGGAGGAATGAATAGATGAAAAAATCTTGGACATGTGGAACAGGAAATGAGAAAGCAGAGAATCTAGCAGACTTTCATTATTGCCTTTCCCAAGGAGCTTGTGGATGAAGGTGAGGGGGCATATAGGAAAAAGCAATTACAGAATTAGACATTGGTAAATATTTGGAGACACAATATTACTTTTGTTTCTCTTTTCTTCCCCTCAGATGAGACACCAACCAACAATTCACAGCTTGGTAAGATAATTAACATATGTTGAAACTGAAAGTATAATTTTTAAAAATGTTAAGTAGTTTTTGGTAATTAGTTGCAAAATTGTCATCAACTAAATATAATGAGCTCTGGTTTTACAAGTTTATTGCATTTTAAATAACAGTTCACTGAGAACTTCTGAACTCATGCAATCTGTTGGTCAATTTTTATAGCATATTATAAATGAAATTTTTGGCTACTCAGGGGATACCAGGCCTCTAAATTGTACAGTCCTTTGGGCTTCCCTCATAGCTCAGATTGTAAAGAATCTGCCTGCGAGGCAGGAGACCAGGTTCAATCCTTAGGTCAGGAAGATTCCCTGGAGAAGGGAATGGCTACCCAATCCATTATTCTTACCTGGAGAATTCCATGGACAGAGGAGCCTGGCAGGCCTACAGGCCATGGAGTCACAAAGAGCTGGACATGACTGAATGACTAACACTTTTGGGTAATGAACTGAAGTCAAATAAATTGTAGCATAATCTGATGCTATTATTGTAGCATAGTCTGATTCTATTATTCTACAAGATACTGCTGACAGAGGCTTTGCAGGCATAAATTGGGATAAGTTAAGATAAATCTGATGTTGGACCTTCCTATTGAGTGTGCTTATTACTTGCAGGTTCTCCGAATGAACCTCCTTTTCAGCTGAACGCTGTCACAAGTGCCCTGATATCAGGAATGGTCATTCTGGGAGTCATGAGCTTTTCTCTTCTTCTGTGCTCACTGGCCCTGTTACATAGGAAGGCACCCACCAGTCTGGTGTTGAATGGCATACACAACCCAGTCTTTGATTGACTGTCACAGGCCCCTGCTCTCGAGAAAGGGCTTCACTGAAACTACAGTGTGTGACTGCAGTTGAATGCCAGCCAGCATTTGATATTTGCAGGCTGGATAGAGTGTAGCTTGTTAGCATAACAATAGTGAGAGAATTTTGATAATATTACTTTTGCCACTTATGTTTGTGGTCATCCCTATTTGTATGGCACCTCTGGGTATAATGATAATAAGCAAACAACATTCAGGATTTAGATCTTACAAGATCTGTCATTATTTTATTTCAATTTTCTTTTGATTAATGGTTTTGGAGAGAAAAGGCCATAGAAAAAAAATTGTTGCATTTTATCCCCAAATTATTAAAAATCATTATGATGGCACTTAGATTTGCATATATAGTCCTGAAAGGAAAGTTGTTTTTTGTTTTATTCAGATAACTGCAGCTTGGGGATAGGTTTTAATTGGATTAGCCAATTTGGACACCTGAGATTTAATTTCTCATCCTATGACCTCCTATGTTTTTGGGTGATTTCCAAGTCTGAAAACATACATTAAAAAAAATAATAATAAAATAAAAACTCCTGGAGGGAGCATCCATTTGTACAGCAAACAGTAAAAGTAGTTGTTAGCCTCTAAAGGATAAGTGACACTTGATCATTATTCATCTGGTGGAAGAAGCTGTGATCAGTTTTCTCCTGGTTCAAGTGAGAACATCAGCACGTGTTCACTCTGCTCCCAGGTAACTCTGCTCCCAGGCAAACCCCTCAGCTGCTTCTGCAGTTGTGCAACAGCTGCAGATTATTCTTAATTCAGGAACCATCATGTGGGAAAACAAATAGTAATTGTGGGAGAGGACATTGTCCCGACACACAAACATAGTGTTCCTATGCAGGTTTTTAACAACCTAGGTTCCCTTGTTTCCCTAGAACAAAGAGGAAACAGGTTAAATGTGTTTTGCAGAACTTTGTTGGGGTCTCCATGGGGAAAAATGTTTCTTTTCTTATAAATTTATCATGTAGAGAAAACATAATCTGGAAAAGGCCTACTTTTTCAGAAATAGTATTTTCTTCTAATAGTAGCCTACAAGAAGCATTTTATTTTTTATCAGTTTTGGAAAAAGTTTTAAAAAGCTGAATTTTAAACCTATATTCTTACAGAAAAAAATCAACCTTTCCTTTGTCTAATTTATTCATACAGTAGAGCAAATAAAACAACTCAGTGATAAACACCAAAACCTAGCATGTGCAGCTACTGAAAGTGCTGTTCTTAACTGTAAAAACTGCTGTAGAGACTAGTTACTATTTAATATTTGTGACCCATTATTCAGGACTCAATGGCACCCCACCCCAGTACTCTTGCCTGGAAAATCCAATGGACGGGGTAGCCTGGTGGGCTGCAGTCCATGGGGTCGCTAACAGTCAGACAGACTGAGCGACTTCACTTTCACTTTTCTGTTTCATGCATTGGAGAAGGAAATGGCAACCCACTCCAGTGTTCTTGCCTGGAGAATCCCAGGGACGGGGGAGCCTGGTGGGCTGCCGCTTATGGGGTCACACAGAGTCGGACACGACTGAAGTGACTTAGCAGTAGCAGCAATTTTACCAAGCAAGTTTGTGATGCAAAGCACTATGCAAGTTTAGATTTGTTTCAAATGAAGTGCCTATGTGCTGAAGTTAATAATTAAATCAATTATCAAATCAAAAAAACACCTCTTCTCCAATTTTCCTGAGCAGTTCAGAAAAATGTATTTGTATTACACTAATTAGCTATAGAGTAATAACTGCCTCAACTTTCTCTTTCAAGGAAAAGACACAATCAGAGGAGAGTGGGATCTATAAAGTCTCTGGATAATTTCTTCAATAGAACAAAGTCCAAGACTTAAAAAGCCAATCTCCTCTTCCTCATGTTACTTTAAACTAACTTCAAAATGATTGAAGTAACCATTCTGAACTTTGTCTGTATTAGCAATTTATTTACTAATATAAAGGGAAAAATCTTACAAAAAAGCAGGAACCATGCTATTTATATAACCCTCCATGTACATGGATAGCATTGGAATATTCTGGTAAATCTGTTTCAGTTACTGTAAATGACTTGCCACTGATCTAAGTATTAAATCCCGTGAATAGGACATTATATCATTGAAACTGGTTTGTCAGTTTGGTTTTTGTGCTTTGGGGATCACTAGCATTTCAGCTGCTAACCTTTTAAATTCTAGACACTGTTCTCTAAAACAGAATAATGGGCATATCAGTTTGCAAGCAACCTAAATTACATATTATTTTTCCCACCTTCAATGTCACGAATGTGAGGTCCAAAGCTATAATGAGACAAACCAGTTTGCTTTAAATAACTTTATTCTTATAAACCTGCAGTTATATGTAGCATTTAGTTATACTAAATATTCCAGTTATTATAGTGTGAAAACCTTACAAAATATGTGCAAATATTCCTTCAGTTTTAATACCTCAAACTGTTTTTTGCACTTCAGGGGTAAGGTGTGATGACATGTAAAAGATGATTGTTTAATAAAATAACTGTAAATGAATATCTTTTAAAAAGTGACTTTTTTGTTGGGTGTTTTTTTTTTTAAGATATATTTCTTATGCTGTTTTTAAGTTATAATGGAAATATATTGTGTCCTACTCTCAACATTCTATTCCTACTTTTACAAACTTTAAGAAAGATTAAACTTGAAATAAGCTGTCTAATGCAACAGGGAAAGGCAGTAGCTCTGGGCGAGATGAAGCCTGCCCTCTCCACCCTGAGCTTCAGCAGCCCTGTGATGGGAGCATATTCATGAGATCAGCCGAGGGTAAAGAACTACCTTACCTTGAGTTTGGGCTCTGATTAAAACTGAGCCTATGATTTTTTTTTTTTTTTTTAAATTCTGAGGGGAAAGTAAAAACTGGAAAGACAGGAACTCAGCTTCAGCCCAAAGTTGCATAGTCTCTCATGACAGTTCTGTCAGGGTCTGGCTGTCATTCCTTGTTTTGGAATATGACCTAGNTTTTTTTTTTTTTTTTGAAATTCTGAGGGGAAAGTAAAAACTGGAAAGACAGGAACTCAGCTTCAGCCCAAAGTTGCATAGTCTCTCATGACAGTTCTGTCAGGGTCTGGCTGTCATTCCTTGTTTTGGAATATGACCTAGAGCTGAGGAGAAATCCTTTTCCTCACTTAGGGAGAAACCAATCTTACAGAAGTGAGTACTTCTCTGGGTCCTCAACTATTGGCAATTAGCTTTGGGAACAGCACAGACATCATGGTCCATGAAGAAGCATTATTCCTTCTGGAGAATGTAAGTTAGAGAATTTCTAGAAGTTAGAAAAGAACAGGAGAGAAGTATATGGGAGACATTTGTTTGCAAACACACATGAGGCATAGTCTGAAGGATTCTCAGAGCACTTGGCAGGAGAGAGCTGTAACAGGATGGAGAGCCTTCTGTCAAGGCAATGGGGGCTATTAGGCTAGCACACATTTGCTTTCATTTTATATTTATAAGGGAAATAGCAAGCTGACCATAGATCAATTGCTTTCAAAAATGAAGTTCCTCCATTATTTATGAGTGGGGAGACATTTAATACAAAACAGTCCAAATCTGTAATTTAAAAAATATATATACTTGGGTAGTAAACAAAACAAATTCCAGGATTAGCTGGTGTTTTAGGGTTCTCCAGAGGAAAAGCACTAACAGGATGTATGTATATAAAGAGATTTCTTTTAAGGAATTGGCTTTCTTTATTATGGAGGCTGACAAGTCCCAAGATTACAAAGGGCAAGATGGAGACCCAGGCGAGCTGATGATGTGTGTTTAGTCTGAAAGGCAGCAGGCTCAAGCCCCCAGAAGAGCTCTTGTTTCAGTTCTAAAGGAAGAACTAAACCAGTGTCCCAGTTAGAAAGACAATCAGGCCTTCCTGGGCCTTTCAGGGAGGAATTTCTCCTAATCATGGGAGAGATAGACTTTTGTTCTATACTGATTTTCAACTGAATAAATGAGGTCCAACTCACATTAGGGAGGGCAGTCTGCTTTACTTTGTATTCAAATATTAGGTCTCATCCAGAAACATTCTACAGACACACCCAGGGTAATGTTTGACCAAATGTCTGCGCAAGCCGTGGCCCAGTCAAATCGACACAAAATGAACCATCACAGCTGGGAAGGTTGCAAACACACCATCAATTTGTGCCACACTGCTAAAAGAGAACACGTCCTAATGTTCTCTTTTTGGGGAGAACTAAGGAAATGAATAAATACAAATATCACACAATTGATAATCTCCACTTGAAATTATTTTGAAATATTTAATGTCTTGAGGTAGGGGCTTGTGAGCAGGGGGTCCTCTTTCACCTTAGCTAAAAATACATATCAAATAGAGAAAAAACAGGGCCATGAGTTGGTGGGCAGTAAGGTGCTTGAAAATTATGCTGAATTATCTCCCTCCTTTTATCAGGAGAAACAGAGCAGAAGAAGACCTGGCATCAAAGTACTGATTGGATCTACATCCTGCAGGCTTGGTACTGAGGGTGCTGGTAGCCAAGGAGTGGACTGAGGGAAGTCATCAGCAGTGATAATAGGCCAGAAGCACTAAACAACATACAACAGCAAAGCAGAGATAATAGGAGCAAATGCGACAAGGAAATTGCTGAAATCTGGGAAAAGAGGCAGCTTCTCAGAGGGTATGAGTTCACTAAAGGTGAAAATGTTAGTTGCTCAGTTGTGTCCCACTTTTGGGGACCCATAAACTGTAGCCCACCAGGCTCTTCTGTCCATGAAATTCTCCAGGCAAGAATACTGGAGTAAGTAGCCATTCCTTTCTCTAGTGGATCTTCCTGACCCAGGGACTGAACCTGGATCTCCTGAATTGCAGCCAGATTCTTTACCACCTGAGCCACTAGGGAAGCCCATGAGTTCACTGGTAGAAGACAAAAAACAAATCTCCGGGAATTGTTACCCATGTTCCTCATGATAGTGACTTGTCTCCTCCAGAGGCTCAAAGGAAGTGGAAACTTGATAAATATAAATCATACTTTCATGTTTCTGAGAATATCTTGCCTGATAGCTTATAAAAAGCACTAGTCTAAAAATTTGAATAACACCGGAGAACTAAGATAGTCTTCATTAATATCACTTTTTGCTTAGATAGAAAAGAGAGAATTCGTTTTGGGTCCTAGACGTAATATTTGGAAATCTCTGTTCAATAAACTTCACTTAAAAAGTGCTTTGTATTCTTGGTGAAATGAAATTGAGAACTCAGATTGTTTTCTGCACAGTTCAAACCTCCAGTTCCCTTTTGACCTGAGCATCTGGCTATTTTTTATTTTACTTAAATTGCCAACATAATCACCTCAATTTTCTCTTCCATTTTCCATGTTGAAAAGAGAAGTGACATCATTCTGTGAAGTTTAGTCAAAGGCAACTCAGCCCAGATGTTGAGGTTAGTTTTCATCAGGAGCTTAGCTGTTTGGGGCTTCCCTGATGACTCAGATGGTAAAGAAGCCACCTGCAGTGCAAGACACCCAGGTCTGATCCCTGGGTTAGGAAGATCCCCTGGAGAAAAGAATAGCTACCCACTCCAGTATTCTTGCCTGGAGAATTCCATGGACAGAGGAGCTTGGCAGGCTACAGTCCATGGGGTCACAAAGAGTCAGACATGACTGAGTGACTGAACTGAAAACTTTTTTAGCAATGCCCAAAGTGGAATCCATTACTAAATAATCCTGCTGGTTTGGCTAATCAATTAACACTGGAAGATGCTGGGAGAGTTTGGGTTTGACAATTTCATGCAACTCTTATAAAGGTCCTGAAGCTATTTTCCCCTTAGTACTTAGTTTTCTAACTTTAGAAATTATTTACCACTTGGGGATTAGAACTGATTTTATTTTAAAAGCTATTGATTTGCTAATATATATTTTGTTGTTCATAAACTGAGATGGCAGAAAATAAGGCAGAGTGCTCACTGAGAGAGAACTGAACAAATTTTATCTCAAATTCTCAAAGGTAAGTCACAATTTGTTTTTGCATCACTCTCACTCTCAAAACACAATATGGAACAAAGGTTATTCACTATCTCTCATTAAGATTTTTTCAATATTTTAGTTTTGATACAGCCTTCTTTCCAGTTTGTCAACAGATCCATAATGAGAATTTCTCTTATTTCACACTCCATAATCCCTGGTCTGTAGCCCTTGTCCTATGGTCCAAAATGGAAAAAAGGTCCAAAAATAGAGATAAAAGGCATACACACACCATTAATACTTTAAGGAAATTTCATGAAAGCTACCACAGGACAATTTCATTATTTCACTGTTGGGAACTTAGTCGCATGGTCACACTTCCAACACGGGTGTCCCGGAAATGTACTGTGGGTGTTCATGTGCCCAGCTGTCAACAGAGGATCCGACTTAAACCTATGTTACTAAAATAGTGTCATTATTTACTCAAAGCTTTAAAACATTAAATATATTGATAAATGTACAAAGACTTTTATCACCATTATTTTTAATAAAAATATTAGATGCCACAAACATTTCTAAATACAAAATTCTTAGAAGTATTATGGTACTCTGCTCTGATTTAATGATATGTAAGCACTAAAATCGGTTATAAAATTCCCTGTGTGCTCAGTCACTCACTTGTGTCTGACTTTTTGTGACCCCATGGACTGGGCAGCCCACTAGGCTCCTCTGTCCATGGGGTTTTCCAGGGAAAAATACTGGAGTGGGTTGCCATTTCCTTCTCCAGGAAAAAAATCTTTACCCAAATAGAAAATGCATATATGATAGAACATGAAAAGTAGCAGAATAGAGTAGAAGGGGAAGAAGTGGAAGAAGTGATAGACTTTATTTCCTCGGGCTCCAAAATCACTGCTGATGGTGACTGCAGCCTTGAAATTAAAAGATGCTTCCTCCTTGATTTTTTTTTTGTTTGTTTGTTTTGTTTTTGTTTTTTAGAAAGTATCCAGATAATTTAAACTACCAGAAGGTAGTTTCAGTGGTCTGGTAATTTGAAAGCGGAAGAAAGTGTTTTGTCTATATTATTGAGATAATTGTATCAATTCTTGGCTTTATTTCATCTACTGAAAAAAAGTCTTTGTATGTAATCTAATGAACATATAGGAAGAAAACAAAAATCCAAACCTTTCTGAGAGACAATGGAAATGCAACTACTCTATTTATTCTAAAACAATTCTAACATTTTACTTAACATGCAAATGGTCTGAAAAGTACTTAAGATTATACAGCAGAAGACACTAAGCGAATTTGGGGAACTCAGGATTCTATTGAAAACAATAAATGAGCTGTCTGACTTGTTTTTCATTTGTGCATTTGTTTTTCCCATATCACTAGTATTCATTATGGTCACACAGCCAGGCTCACAATGAAACAGAGTTTATGCTCTGGGAAATGCTGGAAAGCACCATCTTCATTATGTCAACAATGAAAATTATGTTTGTCCATGTTCTCTGGAGCTGATGGCTGAAATGTCTGAAAACAACATCCAGGCATTTTCCCTCTCACTCTGGGGAAGAATATATCTACCGCCATTATTATTATTATTATTATTTTTACTAATAATCTGTTTCCCCTTTGCCCTTTAGGACTGAGAAAAACTGCATGTAATGAATGCTATTTGTACATAAAGGCAATTTCCAGTGTAGGTATGATGCCACAGCCTGTCAATTCTTGAGAGAAATGGCTTATGAAACATCCCCTTTAACTGAACACTACTCGTATTTTGTAATGAACAAATAACCATTTTCTGTGCATTTTTGCCTTACCCTGTCACCTCACCATTTTCTGTGCATTTTTGCCTTACCCTGTCACCTCATCAGAACCCTGAAAATTGCTTTGTTGTTGTTGTTCACTCAGCAAGTCATGGGCCACTCTTTGGGACCTCCTGGACTGCAGCATGCTAGGCTTCCCTGTCCTTCACTATCCCTCAGAGTTTGCTCAAGCTCATGTCCACTGAGTCAGTGATACTATCCAACCATCTTATCCTCTGTCTCCATCTTCTCCTTTTGAGTTCAGTCTTTCCCAGCATCAGAGTCTTTTCCAGCGAGTCAGCTCTTCCCATCAAGTGGCCAAAGCACTGCAACTTCAGCTTCAGCATCAACCCTTCCAGTGAATATTCAGGGTTGATTTCCTTTAAGATTGACTGGTTTGATCTCCTTACAGTCTAAGGCACTCTCAAGAGTCTTCTCCAGCACCACAATTTGAAAGCATCAATTCTTTGGTGCTCAGCCTTCTTTATGGTCCAACTTTCACATTCATACATGACTACTGGAAAAACCAGAACTTTGACTATACAGGCACTTGTTGGCAAAGTAATGTCTCTGCTTTTTNGAGTCTTCTCCAGCACCACAATTTGAAAGCATCAATTCTTTGGTGCTCAGCCTTCTTTATGGTCCAACTTTCACATTCATACATGACTACTGGAAAAACCAGAACTTTGACTATACAGGCACTTGTTGGCAAAGTAATGTCTCTGCTTTTTAATACACTGTCTAGGTTGGTCATATCTTTTCTTCCAAGGAGCAAGCATCTTTTAATTCTGTGGCTGCAGTCACCATCTGCAGCTCAAGAAAATAAAATCTGTCACTGTTTCCACTTTTCCCCCATCATTGACATAAAATGATGGGACTGGATGCCATGACCTTAGTTTTTTGAAAGTTGAATTTTAAGCCAGATTTTTCACTCTCCTCTCTCACCCTCATCAAGATGCCTTTTAGTTCCTCTTCACTTTTTGAGAGGACAGTGGTATCATCAGCATATCTGCAGTTGTGGATGTTTCTCCTGGCACTCTTGATTCCAGCTTGAGCTTCATCTAGCCAGCATTTAACATGTTGTACTCTGCACAAATAAGCAGGGTGATAATATACAACCTTGATGTACTCCTTTCCCAATTTTGAATCAGTCCATTGTTCCATGTCTGAGTCTAACTGTTGGCTCTTGACCTGCATACAGATTTCTCAGGAGACAGGTAAGGTGATCTGGTATCCTCATCTCTTGAAGAATTTTCCAGTTTGTTTTGACCTATGCAGTCAAAGGCTTTAACGTAGTCAATAAAGCAGAAGTAGGTTTTTTTTTTTTTTTTTTTAAATTCCCTTGCCTTTTCTATGTATGATCCAAGGGATGTTGGCAATTTGATCTCTGGTTCCTCTGCCTTTTCTATATCTAGCTTGCACATCTGGAATTTCTTGGTTCATAGACTGGTGCAGCCTAGCTTGGATTTTGAGCATTATCTTGCTAGCATGTGAACTGCAACTGTACAGTAATTTGAAGATTTGTTGGTGTTGCCTTTCTTTGGGATTTGAATGAAAACTGACATTTTCCAGTCCTGTGGACACTGCTGATTTTCCAAATTTGCTGGCATAATGGATGTAGCACTTTAACAGCATCATCTTTTAGGTTAGAAATAGCTCTGCTGGAATTTCTTCACCTTTTAGTAGCTTTGTTACTAGTAATGCTTCCCAATTGCTCACTTGACTTCATACTACAGGATGTCTGGCTCTAGGGGAGTGATTACACCATCCTGGTTATCCAGGTTATTAAGATCTTTTTTGCATAGTTGCTCTGTGTATTCTTGCCACCTCTTCTTGATCTCTTCTCCTTCTTTTAGATCCTTCTGTTAGTTACTCTTTCTGTCCTATATTGTGTGCATCTTTGTTTATATTCCCTCCATGCCCTACTCAATATCCTTTGGATAGGGTGGCCAGGACTCCATTATAAAAATAGCAGTAAGGTCTGAATTCCTGCACCTTTCAGGGAAAAGGCTGTAGCAGCTTTCCTGCATTAATTCATGAATGCTTTGAGTTAAATTTTAAAAAACAGATATTTTCTTAAAATGTCAATCAGTGACAGTATCTTCAGATATACCCAGAGGGTTTGAAATAATGCCTTGAATACTGCATGTTTTTTCCTACATTGGTAACTGCAGAGTTCAAAGGGATCACGTCTAGCCTCAGCCAAAAATCATCGTTTTTCTTTCTTGGAATGCGAGACCCAGGGGTGCGGGGCGGGGCGAGGCCAAGCCACTGGGCACCAGGCATGCTGGGGTCTGCTCAGGAGAGCTGCTGGGAAGAGGGTACAGCTGCTCTGTGCATCAAGAAGGGCAGGCAACCGACTTGAGGGACACATTCTTGGTTGTATGGCGTTACAAGACTGCCATCTTTACAGACGCCAGGAGTTAGACGTCATATAGAAGCTGCAGCGCATCTTGAAGGGCACCCTCAAGCCGCTGCCAGACGAGCTGCGCCAGCTTCTGGACGCCTGTGTGTGGCTCTCCGGCCGGCCTCTGTGGGACTAGCCTTCCGGGCAGATGGAGCATTTGAGGCCCTGTGCATGGAGCCCTTCTCCAGCTGATCTGAGCTGCGGATGTGATCACTCAGGAAGCAGCGCCAAGGAACAAACAAGCTGTGCAGTGAGAGACCCTTCTCTCACCACTCCTTCCACCTGCCAACAACCACATTCCGTGGCCCCCACTCCCCCATCCCCATGTGCATAAAAGAAATTTGGGTGTCAAAAAGAAAAAAAAAAGGAAAGATTATTCTCTTAATCCCGTCTGAAGAAAGGAAAATGTGTATGTTTTGCTCTTCAGTTTAAATGACTTGCCCCAATATCTGAATTCTGTGCTAACTCTAAATGGAAGCCGAGAAGCAAAGAATAATATGCTGTTTTAAATGTAGATGGAAGATAAGATGTTGAAGCTAAATTTTAAAACCGCACCAAGATATATTCATTCCCCTCTCACATTTAAATAATGCTCACATTAAATAATTGTTCCAAAGGAACTGTCAAATGAAACATTCAGTTATAGCTTCTCCTAGCTGAGCTCTGACAACCATAAAAGTCTAAGGCTTACAGTGAAGCTATGAAAATAATTTTTTAAAAAACTCATTTGCAAAACATGAGCAAAACCTTATTTCTATCTGATATTGGCAGAAAAATGTGCAAGTTCTACAATATTGATTAGGTGAAGCTTTCTAGATTATATTGATTATGCAGGGCTAGCTCAAGGAATCTAAACCATGTAAGACAAAATTGAGTTTTGAGGACCTATGCATAAATTGCAAAGACACAGGCATTATTGTTTTTAACTTTTATCCTAGATATCATCTTTATCTGTGCTTTCTATTCTCAAAGAAAATGTAGAATTGACTATAAAATGCAGAAGATCTGAAAATCAGTACTTAGAGCTTCCTGGGGGCCTTACTTGAAGTCAAGAGATTGAGCACCTTGCCTGTAAAACAAGTTGCTCATTCCTGAGAGCTGATATCACATCATGGCCAACATTGGTCTGGAATAAAGAGAAATAAACTGGAAATTTACAATAGGCCCAGAATGCTAGTCCTGGATTTATGATGCCCTGACCCTCACTTGTCAGAAATGGAATTTCTCAGAACCCAGTCCAGATCTATTCAGTCAAAAACTCCGGAGGTGGAACCCTGTATTTTATATTTAGCAAGCTGTCTAGTCGATTTTGCTGCTTTCTAAAGTTTGAGAACCACTGCTTGGAAATAAGCTTGAAGGCAATTCCAGAAAGCTGAAAAGAGATGACTGTAGATATATGGCATCATCTGTATAGCCCCAAACAGAAAGAAAGACCCATACTACCTAGTGTGTGGAGCTCTTAACACCTCTATTAAGAAGTCCTCTATTATGTATAGCATTTTGACTCAAATGTTTACAATTATCCATCATTTATGATTACCAGGGCTGATTCAGAACTGGCTGGGCAGGTGTGTACCTTCTCCATCATTTCTCCTTGCTTATTATCTATGCTTAGTATTTTATTTGCTTAGTGAAAGGGGATGAACCTTCCAGATTGAGAAGGATCGTTCTTTGGTCAAAAGCGTCCACATCCCTGAATTCCTCTGTACCATATTCCTTAAGGACAGAGAATGCTCCATAATTTGGAAAGTTTTTATTTTCTAGATTGTGTTGATTTGGTCTCTAGAAATATTCTATAGCAGAAGAAAATAGGCAGATCTGATTTGAATCAGTTGTAACTTGTTAGCTGTATGACTTTGAGGAAGTCATTTAGCTTCTTTGAACTTCAGATTCTTTATCTAGGAAAGTGAAGATTCTTATACAAACTTTTTGGGTTAATTTGAGGACTAGGGATTATCTCGGGGAAGGCAATGGCACCCCACCCCAGTACTCTTGTCTGGAAAATCCAATGGACAGAGTAGCCTGGTGGGCTGCAGTCCATGGGGTCGCTAACAGTCGGACAGACTGAGCGGCTTCACTTTCACTTTTCTCTTTCATGCATTGGAGAAGGAAATGGCAACCCAGTCCAGTGTTCTTGCCTGGAGAATCCCAGGGACGGGGGAGCCTGGTGGGCTGCCGTCTATGGGGTCACACAGAGTCGGACACGACTGAAGTGACTTAGCAGCAGCAGCAGCAGGGATTATCTGAAATGAAAGTCACTCAGTTGTGTTCAACTCTTTGGGACTCCATGGTCTGTAGTTCATCAGGCTCCTCCTTCCATGGATTTCTCCAGGCAAGAATACTGGAGTGGGTTGCTTTTTCCTTATCCCAGGGGAATCTTCCCCACCGAGGGATTGAACCCTGGTCTCCTGCATTGTAGGCAGACTCTTTATTATCTGAGCTACCAGGGAAAGGCCTGCCACTTGGAAAATATTAGACCCTCTACTTAACTTGATTTCCCCTTCCTTTTGCATCTTTGTTGACTATTGTGATTTCTGACTTAATTTTGTTTCTAATAGGATGGTGGGAAGTTAAGAGCATGGGCTGTGGGTTTGAATCCCAGTTCTGAAACATATTTATGTTTTCCTTGTGTGTACAATGTGAAAAATAATACTGTTTACCTTCACAAGGGAAGGGAATAAATGAATATAAGGTGCTTTTCAAGCGACTGACAGATAGTAAGCATGCCATTAATGTTAGCTATTACTTTTAACCTCATTCCTCAGCCTGTTGTGATTTTACTTTTATTCATTATTCTGCTTGTACCCTGAAAATAGTACTTTAGTAGAAAGAAGTCATCTATTCACTCCTTCATTCAGCAATTATTTTTGAAGATCTACTGTGTGACTGAACTGAACTGTGTGAAAGGACTACAGCAGCAATAGATTGCTGCCTCAACCTGTCTGTTCAAAATCTGTTTTTAAAGACATATTTGAATTTACCACTTACTTCTTCTCCAGGTCCCCAGGTTAGTTTTCTAATCTGTAAAACATGGATAATAATAATTCTTTCTGTATCCAAGTTAGTGGGTTGTAAATAAAATGAGATAGTAAAGGAGATTCCAAAAACTGAAACGAGAAGCCTCAAGACTGTCCTTATATAATCAAATCATATACACCACAGCAAAAAGCATGGCATCAGGGTAGAAGAATACAACTACTGCTCCCCCTTTCCAAACACATCCCCCAGGTTCCTACTTGTATTTTCTTTAACAATCTTTGTGCTCCTAGTAGGATGAGATGAGTGAGAACAAACTATTTAACAAGTGTGAAATAAAGTAGAAAGGCCAAATTCACAAGATTTTCCTCTTTTTCAAAAAGTTAAAGCTCTAGACACTACTGTAAATGTGTTGTATATTACCAAGGTTATTTGTTGGAAAAAAAGTTTATCAACCACCAAGATAACACTCTGAAAATGAGAACTGGATTCTTGTGCCCTGAATGACATCTGAGTGTTGGGGGAAGTGTGGCTTCTTGCCTGCTCCAGGCTGCTGAACTGCAGGTTGCTACAGATCCACTTTAGAGTCAAGAAACCTGGCAGTGATGAGGGGCCTTTCTCCCTCAGGGCTGTGATGACAGGGTCTTAAGTTTGACTTGCTGCTTTTCAGATTCATTGCTGCTGAATCTTTGGGAACTCCCTGGACATCTGTGTGTCCATCAGGGCACACTCTTTCCTGTTTCTTGTCACCTTTCATGACTGGGTTCTAATTCCTGACTTGTTCTCCATTTTCCTGACAGCTTGCATAGCACTTTTCTCTGCCTCTGCTCCTATCAGTTGCTACCAGGTCCTGTCCTGCTGTTAACTAGAATCATGAGCTGCATTGTTCCTGACCAAAGGTATTACTAGTATTAGAAGATTCCCCTCTGGGGACTCTTCTTTCACTTCCCCCCATGGAATTTTATACCAGCCCAGCTTATGTCTAACTCTGACCATGGTTTGATTTTTAATTTTAGATGGTTGGCCTTCAGGGGAGTCACTGCATGTGGATTCTTAACCATGTGCATTTTCAGCTTTTTTTTTTATGCTTGTAGTCTGCTGAGCAGTTTCAGAATCTTATAGCCTGGAACATGTGGGTCAAGACAGGGAATCTATTGAGGAGAAAGGGTCAGTTCAAACTTTCCTAAACAACAATTTAGGAGACCCAAGGCATTCAAATCATAAAATTTCTAAGAAGGCAAGCAAAAATATTGTTAATTAAATATTTAATCTTTATTATAGCTAGCATATTAATTTTAAGTAGTTTTAATTTATAGCACAATTTTATTTATGTGTGGCATGTAGCCTTTATAGTGTAGAGTGCCTCCTTGTATATTCAATGCATATAGGAATGCTCATTTTATTGGGCTCTGAACATAATTTTAGTATTAAATATATGGAAGAAATTTATGCTTGCTTTTATGACATCATTGGCCTAAGCTAGCCTTACTTTTATGCCAGTCTCTTGACAAGAACACAGCTCCCAATTTCAACATTGTTTCTATAGGAAAATACATAAATACACTGTCTTTCATGAACATTTGCTTGTTTATAATTTCAATAAACGTAAAGGACAGAGACCTAGGTTTTCTTCTTTCTGTTAGAATTACTTTTATGCCAGTCTCTTGACAAGAACACAGCTCCCAATTTCAACATTGTTTCTATAGGAAAATACATAAATACACTGTCTTTCATGAACATTTGCTTGTTTATAATTTCAATAAACGTAAAGGACAGAGACCTAGGTTTTCTTCTTTCTGTTAGAACTTTTTTCTTCCTTAATTTTTCCCTTTTGGGATAATGATTTCCTTTCAGGTTATGTGATCATGCCATGTGGTGGTTGAACCTTTTACTGTGAATGAAGCATTCATTTCCTGAGTTACTAAATTCTTAGGAAACTAATGTTCTTAAAAATGCATATAAGTGTGGGGGGTTGTTGTACATATAAATGTATTACAACCAAGAAAAGAATCCTTAATTAGAAAGCAATTTCTTTTTAAAAGAAAACTATTGATATAGAAAATAAAAGTTGATTTAAACCATATGTGTCTTTTATTGTTGGCACTTTAACTGTTCTTCTCTCAGTATATTTTAGTTCACAGTCTTGTCCAGAGATCTAGATTTTATTTGGCCAGGGAGGCTGAAAACTCTCTCCCTGGTCATCTGGAACAAGATGGAATCTGAAAAATGCAGCTGCAGTGCATAATATCGTCAAAAACACTGAACATCTGGAGGTTGATAACAAAGTAAGTTGTACCCAGGGTCTTAGGTAACATACAAAGCAGTAACAATTGGTGATATACCAGAAAGAATACTGAATAAGAAGTTGGGAGACTGACATTCACTTTGGCAAATTGTAATTTCTCTAAAATTCCATTTGATCCCTTATTGTTGTGCTTTATTAATTTCCTGTTGGAAATGCAATCAGCATTTCTTCTACTTCATGTGTCAAATTATTTTAATTCATTAACATTTTAACAAAAGTGGTATAATTACATGTAGAAACATACGCATTGGCACCTTAAGTTGTCTGTCCTTGGAGAGAGGGTAACTGTTAAGCCTAATTATGAAGAAAAAAAAACTAAAAGCCTAACTATGAAGACTTAGGTTAAGCCAGCAATAAATATAATTTGGTATTTTAAAACTCCCATCTTCAGACTTTATATAATAAACTATACATGCTAGAATAATAAGATCTTATAAATAGCAAACATCTAATCATTTTTTGTTTGTACTTAAAAGCTTTTAATTTTATGCCAGTTGTTGTCATTAAATATTATAAGAGGCAAATCCTCAAAACTATCTTTTTATATGAATGAAAAGTCATATATATTGGGAGACTATTTCATTTCATCCATGTGCTATTCATTTCAATCCAGAGTTAGCAAATATTTCATATGCACACAGTGAAATCTCTTATAGTCCAATTTTAAGGTTGTCAGGTATTCTGATTTCAATCTGACTTGACCAATTAAAATTGCAATTTAAATGGTTAGATTCTACCATTAGATTTTTAATTACCTTCAATTCTATCAGAGTGCTTCCAATCCTTTGTAGCAGATTCATTTCCTGCTTTACCAAAAAGACAATACTCTAAATAGGCTTTTTCCCCTGCTAGTGATTTCTTTCTCTGCAAAGAAAGAGTTTAACACATACTGTTGTTTACTTCCTCTCTTACTCGAGGACAGATTTATGTATAAAATAAGTAACACACTATACAAAGGAAAGACAAGACAAGAAACATGAGAATATTTACCTTGTGAAAAAAGATACTCATAGTTTCTTTAATATATGTGACTGAGTGTGTTTGTCATTTTAACTAGGAACTGTAAATGTTCATAATAGTGTGACTCTCCATTGTTAAGCCCTTCTTTCCCTAGGTCATTTCACATACAACCTTGCTCTAGAAAACATAATTATGTAATTAAATTAAAGACATAGAAAAAAAGAAATCTTCACTTAGTGGCCTCTGATTTCAAACACAACATAGAATAAAATCATAGAGAATCCATCTGAAGTATATACATGTACACTTATATAAAAATATACTGTAAAAGATGTAGAAATAGAAAGTTTCATTCTTTTTCTTGATGCTATCACCAGGCATTTCTGGGCAAGTCATTAATTGCTTCATGCCATCAAGGACCGTTTAGTGGTCTGAAGCAATAACCTTCTAAGTGGCCTCACTGGCTGGAAAGATTTGTTAGGTTCCAGAAGAAACCGATGATAGTTTATACAGGAGTGCGAAAAGTCAGGCATGCTGGAAATGATTTTGTGACTGCATATAATAACTTTGAGGATATGAATGTTATTATATGTGAATAGGTGATTAGAAGAAAATGGTTTTCTTTCCTTGATGCTTGAGGATTTTTGATGTAACCGATGTCCAAAAGTGAAGGTGACTCTATTATAATGCTACAGCATCTTGGCAGAAAAGCGTCCCATTATTTGTAAACCCTTTTAATCAAAATCTAGTGTGACAAGAGATTGCCAATTTCTCTAAATGGGATCCTTTGCCATTATAATCAATTCCGACAAGTTCCTGGCTCATTTTTAAAAGGATGTACTGTTTATCCTTGAATCAAATAATAACCTTTAAAAAAAGCCAAATTAAATTTTTTATAAGATCTGCATATCTTACACAGGAAACATATATAAACAAAGAGTTTGCTTCTGTGCCTGTCACTGACTGGTATTATGGAAGGTACTACAAGCTAAAGTGGTTGACAGCTTTGGATTCAGGCAAATCTTAGGTCTGCCACTTGTCAGCTATGTTCTTACACAAACTTCTTAATATACCCTAAACCTCAGTTTCCTCATCTGTGAAATGAGGTGACCACAAGTAGTTGTGAGGATTAAATGAGATTGTCTAATACAAATATTGAACATAGGACCTAAGACTTAGTGTGTCCTAAATCCTTTGTTTCTGGTGATGATGGTGAATAGCTTTCAATTCAAACTGAAGTTCTTTGATAGTTTTCCCTTTGTCCATATTCAAGCAGTAGTCAGACTCTTTAATTCAGCCTCTACAGTAACTCATGTGTGAATGAGTACACGCTAAGTCGCTCAGTCATGTCTGACTTTTTGTAACCCCATGAACTGTAGGCTGCTAGGTTCCTCTGTTCATGGGATTATCCAGGCAAGAATACTGGAGTGGGTTGCCATTTCCCTCTCCAGGAGATCTTGACCCAAGGATCAAACCCATATCCCCTGCATCTGCTGCATTGCCAGGTGAGTTTTTTACTACTGATTCGCTGAAGAAGCTCACAATATCTTATATCTATGCTTTATATTTAGTCCTAGCTTTCTGCTCTATATTGGCCTGTATTCAAATGAGAGCGTGTGCGAGAGAACTTTATAAATTCTAGTACACTAAAGAATTATTGGTTATTTCTAATATTTTATTGCAACTTCCCAGGACTATAGTAGTTTATTAACTGGTATATCTGCCACTAGTCACTTCGCCTCCATCCATTCTTAGCAGTGCTACCATAGGTATGTTTTGAAGTATTTCTTTGTAGATCACTACCTTCCTCAAATACTTCATATCTCCCCTAGGCATGATAGGGGAGATGGACTGCAATCTACTAAAGTGGGTTATTGCCTCTCTTTTTAACCTTGTCTTCCAACATTTCCCCTTAAATACCACTAACAGTCTTCTCTTCATCACTTCAAAAGATGTCTTCCTCTGAATTTGTTCTAACATTGCCTTATATGAATGGTTAACTGATTAAGTAGTTTTAATATTTAAAGATTTATATTTATTGAGATATAACATTATATTCATTGATAAATACTTAGAATATTTCCATATCTTGGCTATTGTAAATAATGTTTCACTGAACATGGAGGTACGTATATCTTTTTGAGTTAGTGTTTTCATTTTCATTTTGATAAATGCCCAGAAGTGGAATAGCTGGATCATATTGTAATTACATTTAAAAGTTTTTAAGGAACTCCCTTGCTATTTTCCATAGTGGCTGCACCAATTTACATTCCATTATACACATAGTGAACTCCAGGAGTTGGTGATGGACAGGGAGGCCTGGTGTGCTGCGATTCATGGGGTCGCAAGGAGTTGGACACGACTGAGTGACTGAACTGAACTGAACTGAATATACATAGTAGTTGATTCTTTAATTGGATAAATATTTATTGAAAAAAATTTGTATGCTTTCTCTCTGTACTGAATGGTCTATTACTCTCCTGACTACTTAAATTCTTATCCTCCAAAGCTCTACTGAAATTTTTTTTAAAATTTAACTTTCTTGCATCTCTCAGGTGGGAATCCACCTCTTCTTCACCTGTTCTCCATTTTCTAGACTCTATTTATATTCACCCTTTCCTCTTAGTTTGACATTTATGATTTAATCTGAGAAGTCTGGAGGACAAAGACTGGGTTGTTATTTTCCTTCAACCTTCCACAGTGCCTTGTGTAACATCTTTCACAAGGAAGATGCTAAATTAGGAGAAAAGGCATTGTCTTTTTCTCTATAGATGTATTTGCTAATAGTAACCCGCAGTAAAAGAATAGAGAAACAAAAAATGGAGCAGCAGGCAAACTGAAGAAAAAAATCCTCCAATATCCCCCCAGAGGACATAGAGATTGGCTTTGATGCTCTCTTCTCTTTTTTCATGTACTCCTCTTAGTCTGTACATTATTTTGATATTTGTTTTAACCAGAATTCGCCAGGATAAAAATGGTAAGTGAAGGTCACAGAAGAAAGATGGAGGGAGAACAAAGTTTCTTCTTATACCCAAGTTCCACTGTGGACTGAATCTTTGTAATGAAGTGACTTACTGAGACTTATGACACATCCTCACGGTCATACAGCAAAAACAAAACACATTTATAAATCTATTTTTTTTTTTCCATTTGATGATGATCTCTATTAGCCTGATGGGGTCAGTTTGGTATTCAGAGTAAGGTGAAAATTCACAGAACAACGCAGCATTTTCTCAATGGCCATTGTCCTCATTTTGTGCTCCTACCTCTACCCCAGTATTTTGTGGTTTCTCTTTAGCTCCAAATTGCTTTGTGTGTGTGTGAGATGTAAAAGATTGAAAGATTCAGTTAGAAAATACTTTATTGGCCTTNCAGCATTTTCTCAATGGCCATTGTCCTCATTTTGTGCTCCTACCTCTACCCCAGTATTTTGTGGTTTCTCTTTAGCTCCAAATTGCTTTGTGTGTGTGTGAGATGTAAAAGATTGAAAGATTCAGTTAGAAAATACTTTATTGGCCTTCCACATCACCAATGTGTAGGATTATCAGTGTTTACCACAAGTACCAATTAGGCAACATTGAGAGGATTGCTTCAGTCTTCTCAAGTCTTCTTTCATCCTTCATGTAAATTATTGTGAACTCTGCAGAAGATGTAATGAGAAGGGTCATTTGAGAATTACAATATTGATAGTTCTGGGTAAGATACTGTTATAAATTGTTGTATTTTTCATACAGTAATTAACTGGATAAAAAGCATTGCGCCTTTAAGAATTTTAAAATCTAGGGAGAGCCATTCATCTTTCTAAATAAATGAATGAAACTGGTCATCAACTACAGTTGTATCTCACTCTATGGACAATAAAGCCTAGTCATCTTTATTGTGAGGAATGTAATATCTTACTCCTCCTGTTTTAAATTCCACTTAAATAAAAGAATAGATGGACTGAAAGATAAAGAAAATACATTCATCCTCAAATTAGCAATTATACTGGTTAAAACAATAGGTTTGTTGTTGGCAGGTCGCCTGACTGACAAACTATTCATAAACAGAGTGGAGAAAGCATTACCTCCCCACCCCCACCCCATGTGTCAAAATGTTTTTCTGGGTTGCTTGGTTCCTGAAATGGCCCTGTGATGATGATTTTCATTCTCCTGACATCACATAAGTTTTACTTTGCATCAGATTGGGAAAAGAGATGTATTGAGTGCTTTTATTCTGTGATCAACTCTTCTCCTTTCATTAAGAGGTGCATTAAACACAGTTTACAGGAATATTCAAATTACACAGGTTTTCTTTTTAAAGTTTTCCATTTGATAGAACAGAACAACCATATCAGAATACATTGCTATTGTACCGAATCCACTGTTTCAGAAAGATATTGCCTGCAAAACTGCTTCTAGCTATAAAATGAATAAAATATCAATGCTGCGCTACAAGTTACACACCAGATGTAACCAAGCTTTTCTGGAAACTATACCCACCAACAGGAGCTATGTGAGAAATTGGCCTCGAGCTCTTTCAGTATCATAAACAGAACTCTAATTAGAATGCTGATAAATACTTCAACAACTAGTATGCAGTGTCGACATTCTGTGGTTTAATTTACACAATGCTTCTGACATTCTCTGGTAGGGAATGATAAACCATACTGCTGATACCAGGCTTTCATGAAAGCAATAATAACATTAACCAAACTCTATTTACAAAATAATTGCATTAAACCTCAGTCATGAAGATCCCTGCAAATGCTCAATGAGAATAGCATGGGTAAATGCAATTGATAGATACTCAAATAACTTTTAGTTTTAGATTCCTTGACTTTTTAATCCCTTTCCTAAAATGCTTTACTATAACTTGAAATATAGACTGATGTGGGCTTTACAGTCAGTCTTTTTTTGCCTACTCTTGTTGAGATACACCAGGCTTTTGCATATATGAAAAAACCCCTTTATCACAGTAATCAAAGTCTATGCCCCGACCAGTAATGCTGAAGAAGCTGAAATTGAATGGTTCTATGAAGACCTACAAGACTTTCTAGAACTAACACCCAAAATGATGTCTTTTTCATTATAGGGGACTGGAATGCAAAAGTAGGAAGTAAAAAAATACTTGGCATAACAGGCACATTTGGCCTTGGAGTACAGATTAAGCAGGGCAAAGGCTAATAGAGTTTTGCCAAAAGAACTCACTGGCCATAGCAAACACCCTCTTCCAACAACACAGGAGAAGACTCTACACATGGACGTCACCAGTTGGTCAACACCAAAACCAAAATCAGATTGATTATATTATTTGCAGCCAAAAATGGAGAAGCTTTATACAGTCAGCAAAAACGACCGGGAGCTGACTGTGGCTCAGATCATTAACTCCTTATTGCCAAATTCAGACTGAAGTTGAAGAAAGTAGGGAAAACCACTAGACCATTCAGTTCAGTTCAGTTCAGTCGCTCAGTTGTGTCTGATTCTTTGCGACCCCATGAATCACAGCA